>OY282642.1:34522518-35002518 GCA_958299015.1 Tetanocera ferruginea | reverse complement strand
AATTAAATTAAATTAAATTAAATTAAATTAAATTAAATTAAATTAAATTAAATTAAATTAAATTAAATTAAATTAAATTAAATTAAATTAAATTAAATTATATTAAATTAAATTAAATTAAATTAAATTAAATTAAATTAAATTAAATTAAATTAAATTAAATTAAATTTAATTAAATTAAATTTAATTTAATTAAATTAAATTAAATTAAATTAAATTAAATTAAATTAAATTAAATTAAATAAAATAAAATTAAATTAAATTAAATTAAATTAAATTAAATTAAATTAAATTAAATTAAATAAAATTAAATTAAATTAAATTAAATTAAATTAAATTAAATTAAATTAAATTAAATTAAATTTAATTAAATTAAATTAAATAAAATTAAATTAAATTAAATTAAATTAAATTAAATTAAATTAAATTAAATTATATTAAATTAAATTAAATTAAATTAAATTAAATTAAATTAAATTAAATTAAATTAAATTAAATTAAATAAAACAAAATAAAATAAAATTAAATTAAATTAAATTAAATTATAATAAAATAAATTAAATTAAATTAAATTAAATAAAATTAAATTAAATTAAATTAAATTAAATTAAATTAAATTAATTTAAATTAAATTAAATTAAATTAAATTAAATGAAATTAAATTAAATTAAATTAAATTAAATTAAATTAAATTAAATTAAATTAAATTAAATTAAATTAAATTAAATTAAATTAAATTAAATTAAATTAAATTAAATTAAATTAAATTAAATTAAATTAAATTAAATTAAATTAAATTAAATTAAATTAAATAAAATTAAATTAAATTAAATTAAATTTAATTAAATTAAATTAAATTAAATTAAATTAAATTAAATTAAATTAAATTAAATTAAATTAAATTAAATTAAATTAAATTAAATCAAATTAAATCAAATTAAATCAAATTAAATCAAATTAAATTAAATTAAAATAAATTATATTAAATTAAAGTTTATTAAATTAAATTTAATTAAATAAAATTAAATTAAATAAAATTAAATTAAAATAAATTAAAGTAAATTATTGTTTTATTGATCTTTTAATTTTCGGTCCCCGTAGACCATTCTATGTAGAAATGCCCTTATATAAATAAATAAATAATAACTTATACAAAATAAACAAATCAAATAAAATTGTACCGCAAAAACCTAGTTTAGAAGTGTCTCTTACAACGTTATTTGAGGCTACATTTCAATCAAAGATATTATAATAATAAAATTTAATATGATTTTGAAAAACATATGCCTACAATGTGCGTAGGGTAGATTTTAACAATACATGCCTACATTTTTTGGTAAAACGCAGGGAAATTCAGTTATTTTTTCGTTGCGGCTCAATCGTTTTATGAGATGTTTCGTGCATCAAAACTTAACATATGCTCTCTATTGCTCTCCAATATTATGCTCACGTCGTTGATTACTCGTCTCTCACTCTCAAAAGCTTTACATCGTTTGCTCGCTGGCTCTCACAAAGCATTAACGTGGATTTATGATAAATCCACATTAAATTTTTACTGTGCCATTCGGTTGTATGATGATCTTGTACGATGATATGATCTTTGGTCCAACTATAAAACTAATTTAATTAATTTACCCGCATAATTATTGCCATTGATTGTAAAATTAGTTGTCATATTTGCGAAAAACTAAAGATTTTTCAGTACAACAGATACAGTTAAATGTCATAAGTTAACAAAAAATTTGTTTAAATGATCACTCAAAGTAGTGTTTTTTCTTTATGCGCGACGAATAAAGTTGCTAGAAATAAATTTCACTGTTCAACAGCTGCTGCTGTACTCTCTGACTGTCGGTCAGCACTGAGTTTTGCGTTTTTGTTTATTTTCTTTGCGGAATTTGGAAAATTTTCATTCCACATAAACAACCGAACCCAGACCCGTTTTCGAATCGACTAAATCAGACGTGTTGAACCGAAAAATACAAAAATTCACTGACAGAGAGCGGCTGTTGTGCCATGCAGCATTTTAATAGTTTTTGCTGTAGTTGGTAGTTTTTTTTTTTGTCTCTGATATGATATGTAATTTACAACATGGTACCGTATAAGTGAGTTACTGTAAATGCAAGGAGTAAAAACGAGTCTTAATAGGTCTCCAAAAGTTTGGAGTTGACTCCAAACGGTGTTTCAGTTAGTCCAAAACCATTCGCTACGCCATAAAACCCGATTAAGCAGAAATTAAAAATTTACTCCGAAAGGAGTAAACACGCTCTTCCTCCAATATTGAAATCAATAAATATTAAAAACACATAAAAAAGTCACCATTACAGTATAATCTATCAATGTAAACTACTCTCTTGTACATTAGTGTTTGTGAGAATATTACTAGAAACGTAAGTAAAGTGTTTATTTAAATTAAATTTTGATTGAATGTCACTCCGTAAAGTACAAGGTTTTGTAAAAAGTAAAAATTTTATAGATTTCATTTACGATATGTTTAATGCGTGGAGTAGCGAATTGTAGTTAAATTTATATATTTTATTATCAAATAAGTAGTTAAAAACTAACAAAAAACATAAAAACAATCAAATTGCTATGAAAACTACATTTTGATAGAAACAAATGGAACTCAAGACGTATTTTTTATTCCACAGTAAACACGAATGAATAAGAATGAAGCAAAATATTGCTTATAATAACACTATTTTAATAGAAACAAATGGAACTCAAGACGTATTTTTTATTCCACAGTAAACACGAATGAATAAGAATGAAGCAAAATATTGCTTATAATAACACTATGTAGCAAAATTCCAAGTTTTGGCTTGTCATTAGCATTTTCTGATTGTTCAATTATAATTTGAGGTCTACTTAAATTGAGATCTACCACAATTTTGGTAACAAGAGAGAAAAGGAGTTTTTAAGAAATACTTCTTACAGCAAAAGTCGTTATACAAGTCATTAAATGTAATAAGATAAGCAATTGTTGCCTTAACAACTCCTCTTTATCGATCAAACTGCTCTTAAAAAAAGTTTATTTCAAATACAATTATAAGAAACAATGTACTTAAACACAAAAAAGTACATTGCGCAAAATGTAACTGATGTGTTTGTACACAAATAAGTACAAATGTAATTATGTAATGTACTTATGAATAATTGATCGAGAACCTTGACCTAAGTGTTTTATTTCTAAGTACGCACGGCTTCGTACGCTACGTTGAAAAATGGTCAATAAACAAATTAAAATTTACAAAAACAAAAAAGTTTCATTTGAGCTTAGTAAGTCAAATTTTTTGAAACATTTGGAAGGTTATATTATATAAATTTTTTTTCTTGTGTTCTGTATAATCAATATTTTGTTTTCATAGAAAAATTTCGTGCAGATTTTTTAAGAATTATTTTCTTACATTACATCCATTACATTTGGATGCATTTTTTGTATTTCTATTTATATATATTTATTTTTTTCAAAGGGAAATCGTAAGGAATCAATTATATTTAATTTGAAGATTTGCTTTGATTTAAGGTGGGACATAACATTCGCGGCAGAGAAAACAGACCTTTTTTTAAACACTCATAACTCAGTAAAAAACAAACATTTTTCCAAAATTGTTTTTATTATTGTAGAGAATTGAACAAATTACAAAAAACAAAATTCAAAAAAATATATTTTTCACTCCCACATGGTTTTATAGAGCTCCAAGCTGGCGGCAGAGAAAAAAACGAGTTTGCTGGGAGTCGCAAAAATTGTTCGATCTGGAAAAAAATGACTTTTTTAAATCTTAACAAAATTGGTTATCGTATGACAGCAGGAGCTTTTTTAAATTTTTTTTTAATTTTTGGTGATGTTCCAAATTTGAAAGTGTGTTTTTTCGAAAAAAATATGGACTTTAAAAATTCATAAAAAATCGAAAAAAAACTTTAAAAAAAGCTAGTGTCATACGATAGCGAATAAAGTTTAATAAATTTTAAAAAAAAAACAATTCGTAAAAAAATGAACCTGCTAGTGCCGCAACCAGTACGAAAGACATGGTTTCGAGATAAACGCGTTCAAAGTTTGTGAACAAAGAAAAATGCAAAGAAAAATAAAAATGCGCTCTCACTAATCCGGCTGTAACTTTTGAACCTGTAGAAATTTTTCCATGAATCTTAAGAATATTTACTAAAATACAAAATTATAAAAAAAAGTCGATTTCAATAAACGGCCAATGTCATGTCCCCCCTTAAAAAGTTATATAGACCTTTAACTAAATATTTCTGGTTTTAAGCTAAAAATTGGTCTGGTTTAAAATGATATTTTTGAGAAGTATATGTATGTAACATAGAGCTTAAAAAAATCATTTTCACAATGCTGGGCTTTTACGGTATTCATTAATATAATAGCATTAATTGTTTCATAACAAGCTCAACAGCAGTCTATAACAAAAAATTATTTTGCAAAAACAGCTTTCGTTATTGTGTGACTCAGTTTCAGAGGGTGTCAAAGTATTTTAAGTCTAGTATTTATAAATTTTTTTTTTTGTGTTTTGATAAACGTCTTTGCATGTTTGCCCCAAAGAGGTATTAATTACACAGCAATTAACATTATTTTTTTTTATAATAGCATATAAAAAACTATAATTCGAGAGGGAAACTTGGAGAAGATTATAAGTAAATTAAGAACAAAAAAACAAAAAAATTATCTTTTGAGTTTTCAGCGTTAATTCTCAACTCAAATCTATGAATTGGGGTGAAGAATCTCCAACATAAAAACTGATAACGTACAAGCAGGCATGTGTTTTTTGTTTACTCACAATGAAGCTTTGAGTAATAGTGATAAACACTTTAAGAGAGCCTTTAAATTATAAAAAACACACACAAATAACAGCTAACACCCCAGTAGAGAGTTGAAAACATAAGCAATATTTTCAACGCAACTCAACTCTACCGCAGTATTTAAGTGTTTCTAAAGAAGAGTTTTTAAACAACTTTTGTAATTTGTTTTAGCTAGTCAGTTAGTTTGTTGAATTCATTTAAATAATTAGAAATTTAACTTATTAATTTAAAGGTTAAAAATTCTTAAAAGATTAACGGCTGTATTCATAAAAATTTATGAGCCTCTATAAAGCCTTTATAAGAAAAATATCAAAAACAGTATTCATAAACGTCCAATAACGACAAAAACCTCCTATAAAGGCTTCATAAATGAGAAACCTTCAATGAACCCTTGATAAAGCAATTTAAAATATTTACTCTCATCTGAGCACAAAAAATGTCAAAAATGCTTCAAACTAATTCAAAAAATATGAAAGCATTGAAAAACGTTTCAAAATATTGAAAATAAAAATAATAAGTCACAATTTTTTCAGAGCAAAACATAGATAACAAAATTTTTTGCCTATTTGAATGTCAAAATATTGATAAAATTGTGACACATAAACAAAAAATTATTATATTAAACGTCCAATAATGACAAAAACCTCTTATAAGGGCTTCATAGATGAGAAACCTTCAATAAACCCTTGATAAAGCATTTTTAAAATTTTTACTCTCATCTGAGCACAAATATTGACAAAAATACTTCAAATTATTTAAAAAACATAAAAGCATGGCACCAAATTTCAAAATATTGAAAATAAAAATATTAAGCCATAGTACAACAAGGAAGGTAGTATTAATAAGACTGAAACAGCTGTTTAACGTAGGCATAAAGTGTCAAAATGCTGTAATGACAATAGACGGTGTTGTTTTTATTAACAAAAAAGAGGATTTTTGTTAGAAGGGGAAAACAAAATTTTTAAAAATGGAAAAATTTTTAATTTTTGTTAATTAAAATAAGTTAATTTTGCATTGTTTTAAAAAACACAAAGTGAAGTGGAAAAGTTTGAATAAAGAAGAGTTTGAGATACAAACACTTGTAATGTTGATTTAGAACAGGAATGCATACAATCTTTCAAAGTGGTTTGTGGATTGATAAAGCACGCGGAACTTATGAAAAATTGACAATAGAATAATATAATTTAGCGCAATGATGGGAAGACAAATCTAAACAAAATTTGATTTGCTTAAAGAAAAAATTCCCTTTATGTTTTTATTTCGGAGTACATCACTTGCTTTTGACACTCTATGCCCACAGCTCGGCAGCGCAGTCAGTAATAATACTACCTTCCTTGTTGTACTATGTATTAAGCGACAATTTTTTCAGAGCTAAACATAAATGACAAAATTTTTTGCCTCCTTGAATGTCAAAATATTAATAAAATTGTGACAAATAAACAAAAAATTTTTGATTTTATCAAATTCACAAACCATTTTTGACACTGTTCCCACTTCAAATTGAAAGTGTCCCTATTTTAACAAAAAAAGCTGAGACAACATTTTTATGAATAACAAAATTTTAAAAAGCATTTTAACTCTAAAAAGCTTTTTAACTATTGAGTATTTTAAAGCTTTTTTAAGATTTTTTTATGAATAAGACTGTAAAACTATATTAGGGGTATTCGCACTGACTTGGGTAGTTGAGTACGGATAGATTGAGTAGTTATGATTACTGCGAGCACCCTTGACTGCAATTGAGTACTTTGTAGAATAACAGCTGATGAGAGATGAGTGATAGCTAGAAAAGAGTTGCCACCATATTATTCATCCATCCAAGATGGCCAAGCTTAGACCACGTTTTCGCCAACGATTTTGTAAGTTGTATTCATCTATTTCCTTGCGTCATTCATAATACTCCGTAGACTTGATGAAGTGTGGCAGCAGCTCTGCCATCTTGTGATCCGGTTTAATGTTTACCAGGCGTGCCTTGACCGGATCAATATTGGCTTCAAAAGCTATATGCTCTATAGTGTTCCCCATCATGGCAATGCCTAAAAGAGAAAGAATAATTTTTGAATTTGCAGCATCATTAAAACGTTTATCATAGACATCCATATGAGGTGGTTACAACAACGAGGTGCGACATCAACGAAAAGTAAACGATAACCGACTGTAAGAGCGAATACAACTGTTGATATTGCAATATGAGACACAATTCCTTATTACACAAAAGCATATCGAATCCAAACATGAATCCAAGCACAAGTACTCAAGCAAAGGAAGTGACTGAGCAAACAGATCCTATACGTCAGCCATTCGCGACTCAAAAACAGTCCACTAACCAAACTCAAACCCACCCTACAACAAATGAGCTCAAGGATTCAAAGGCAGTATCTTCACATTTTGCGGCCACCAGAAAAAACCTTCTAAGAACCACGATCGTCAGTGTGGAACATGAAAGAACCACTTTTCCAGCAAGAGCCCTCATTGACTCCGGATCTGAGGCAGACAACTTTCACTACTGAACAGCTGAGAAGAAGACGAATCGGTCTTTCAACCCGGTCAATAGCAACGCAGCTAACTGGTATAAATCAGATAGTTTCTGCAAACCCTAGAAAATGCTGTGAACTGGCATTGCGCTCCACAATAAACTCTACATTCAAACTGGAAACTCAAGTCCTAGTGTTGAGCAATCTCACAAGTCACCTATCCACTTATACGGTTAATTCGAAAATATGTGAGACCCTGTCTGACCTAAAAATGGCAGACACTGAATTTTATATGTCTCGACCCGTGGCTATGATCATGCGCCACCTAGACGACGCACCTTTAATTGTCCATCGTTGATTTTAAGCTAGAGCATCTTGGCGATTACATACTGTGTTTGATCTAACCACTGTATCTATCGTTTTGATTTACTATCATGTGAGCACGTTCCATTCTATTTGTATTTAAAACATCATCGAGAGTGGGAAGTATTTCCTGGGTTTCATTTGAATACATTACTTTGACCTAGTTGGAACTATGGAACTATGGTTTGAAATGTTGCTGGTAAGAGCAACAATCACGCGAATTGTAGTTATATATCACAATGCTCACAAAATATAGAGATTTTGTCAACAAATTCATTGGTTTTTTAAATATTTTGTACTGGCTTCAATCAATTAAAAACCAAAATTTAAATGCAGTAACAGTAACAGTTAAAATTATACAATAGTGAATAGCAATAGTACGAACAACAAAAATTATTTACCGTCTTATACTCGCGCATTGATCTCTCAGACCGATAAAGCAATAATTCGGTGTTTTCTCACATATTAACATTGTTAAATTACTTTTGTTTTTGTTTTTACTCAAAAATGTTAAAGATCTATATGTGTGATGTCATTGAGCGTGGCTATACGAGATGTTAAAACTTAGAACAAAAATGGATAAATGCGCATTAGACCGTCTCGCAATATAGACAAAAAAAATGTCGACGCACACTAGCAAATCTGAAGCATTATTGAAAGGAGGTTTCTAAAAAAATTTTTTTTTGACAGAACGTAGGGGTCGCGCATCGACATATTTCTCGATAACTTCGGTATTTACCGTCCGATCTAAAAAAATTATTTGTTTTTGTTTTTGTCTCAGGAAGACCTATTTTTTGTTTCTAGAACTCATTGAACTCAGCTGACCCCTTATAGTACTAACCCACCGGACTTCAGTTTCTACCATCTTAACGTACCATTTTGGTTACAGAAATAAAAAGCCCATATAAATTCATTAAACTTTTACAAAAGAAATTTTTCGCTATTTTCACTAGAAATATTTTAAAAATTGTTTTATTTAATGTTTTTGCAAATTTTTACATTTTATTGTCATATCGTTTCATATTTTTATATTATATTTTTATAAAATATTCACCGAAAACGTTCTTACTATTTTGTATTTAGTGTGCGATATATCATTGGAAAGGTTTATCATTTACCTGACAACCAATATGCATAACATGCCAAAGCATGAGTACCAAAGCTTATAAAGGGTGTTTTTTTAAGAGCTTGCTTATTTGAAATTTAAAAAAAACACATGCCAAATTATGAAACGGGCAACAAATTTTTTATTTGGTAGATAATTTCTTGGAATTTAACATTTCAATATAATTTCGGGCATATGGCCACCACGACTATTTTGCACAAAGGTCATTTTGGAGGTTCAATTTTCGACCACCTTTTCAAGCATTTGAGGCCGTATTTCAGCAATGACACGTTGAATATTGGTTTCCAAAGCGTCAATCGTTGCTGGTTTATCCACATAAACCAATGACTTCACGTATCCCCACAAAAAATAATAAAGTGCCGTCAAATCACACGAACGCGGAGGCCAATTCACCGGTCGATTTCTCGAAATAATGTTGTCGTTGAAATGTTCTTTCAATAAGTCGATTGTTTGGCCCGCAGTATGACAAGTGGCACCATCCTGTTGAAACTAAATTTCGTCCACATCCATATCTTGAAGATTTGGCAACAAAAATTCATTGATCATGGTACGAAATAAGAACAGATGATTCCACCAGCCCATGGACCGTACCCAACAGTACATTTATAGTACGGGATGCATTGGTAATTCTTGAACGGCTTGTGGATTATCTTTGCTCCAAATACCGAAATTTGGTAATTACGTTCTTTATGGTGGTCTCAGACGGAGGATTATGTGCACCATAAAATTCACGAAGTGCTCTTTAAACATTTTTAATTGAACACTGTTTTTGAAAATAAATTTCCACGATTTGGAAGCGTTGTTCTGGAGTTAACCGTTTCATGATGATTTGCCAAATAATACTGAATAGAGACGTCACTTTAAACAACTGTCAAAACAACTGTCAGACAATAGAGCAATCCATATTGAAAAAAAACCTCATAAAAAACACCCTTTAGTTCACTTCATCTGCAAAAACTTTTATTGGCTCATAACGTATCAAGTTTGTATTTTATTCATTCTTAGCTAATAAGTTCTATTCATTCTTAGTACTACTCACCTAAGGTAAATGTACGGAATTCCGTAAGTGAACCTTATCCCGTAAATTTTTTTTTTTATTTTTTAATGCCGGAAAATAAGATGCCATGGTAAAAATCAAACAATTTTTTTAATCCACTGTCTCTGGAAACGTGTCCTTCCCACATTTGCATCACACTCATTTTCGAGATATCGTTAGATCATTCACAGTTTCCGAGTTAGTCGACACACTTCGCCGCATGCGCACTTTGGTCTGTTTCTCTAATCAAAATGGTTAAGCCTTAGAGTATGTTTTCTTAAGCTTATAATTTGAAAATTTACAGAAGTTTTATAAAATTTATTTTGAACGAAAAGTAAGCAGTGTTTTTAAAGTGTTTTAATAGTGTTTGTTGATTTAATAAAGTAGGTATTAAAAAATAGCAGTTATTTTAGTGATTTACGTAATTGAGGACAAACAACTTTTTTAATGAACCTAATGACGTGATAGTAACGGATTTAAGGAAAGTTATTGCTTTTAAAATTGCTTAATTACATATAAATAATTAATAATTCTTATTGTTATTAAGTTTTGTTAACTTTATTTATCCTTCAAAAACATTTTGAGCTAATTGCGTGATATAAAATTATTTTTCAAATCCTTAATATGTGTAATTGTAATTCATTTATTTCCTTTAAATTTATTAAAAAGGATGTTATTGGAAGTAAAAATATTTGTTATCTTTTTGAAAACTTGCAAGCAAAATCAAGTCAATTTGCTAGTTTTAATTATACAAAACATTTTATTTCTTATATTAAATTTTAAATTTCTGTTTTGAAACAATAATGAATGCCGAAAAATCGTTTACGGAATAAAGTTCAAAATTTCTTCAACGTTACCTAATTCCGTTATATATGACGGCATTAGAGGCATAAGGTTTCTAATTACGTTGCATTCTTAAGGACAAAGCCTTTGAAAAAGAATTAATAAGGGGAATAAATATGACAATTCAAAAGAAACAAAAATTTATTGCAGACGAATATTGAGTGCTGTTTTCGAAAATCATGTCAGTTTTTTAAGATAGCTTGAGTTAAGGCATCGTTGTCAACAATGTTAACATCTTTTTACCTCATTGACCATAAGTGATTCTTTTATCACTAAATTAAGTAAAGAACTAGATTCAGCACTTAATTCTGTAAGAATGGTTATGAGGTATCAAATATATGTCAATAAATTGAGAAATAACTACATCAAAGAAATAAATGTTTATGAACCACCGTACTTTTATAAACTGTGGAAGCATTAATTGTAGAACAGGTCTATAACTTGACAAAAATAGGGTTTCCTGTGAATTATGAATGCGGACTTTTTCATTTTATTCAACCAATAGCTATTGCCGTCTTCCACTCCCTTAAAGTTTCGTAGAAAAGATCTTTGCAAAATCTGCCTATCAATAATATTGCAGAGCATTTAAAACGAGAAGAAGTTGTGCCTACTGCAATTGCTTGAGCACAGCATTCAATCTAGTTTAAATCCCGTTATTATCAAAAATAACACTAAAATAAAAAACCACACACACAAAAGAAGTAATTTTTAATGGTTTAATCAATGAATTATTTGTTTTGAAAGGAGATTGTGTTTAAGTAAATATAAATAAGAAAAGTTTCTAGGAAAAGTCGCTAACATTTTGGTTACTCCTCGGCGCTATGAGGTCAAAACCATGGCATTGGCACCAAAATAGATGTGCTTTAAAAAGTAAGACCTCCAGAACAAATCAAGAATCGTGGCGATCTGTTTAAATAACCTCCACTAAAAGGTTTTATTTTTATTCTATTAAACATTTTTTTCAATCCCATGGAATCCAGTAAATTATATTACCATTCAAACCTTATTTTATGTTTCGTTACTAAAATTAATTTTGAAAAAATTAAAGAATGCATCAAATGTCATCACATTACTTAAAAAATGAAAATAGGAACCCTTGAACTTATTGTTTGGATTTTTAACGGAATTAGAGACGTAAATTTACGGAATAAAGTTCAATTAACAAATTTTATCACGGAATTAGAGACATTTGGGTAAATTTGAAAATGTACCATGTGGGGGTGGTCCGGACCCGTGGACCACCCCCACACCTATGTCTTTTTATAAGCCTTTACATAAGCCAAAAACTCCTTAACTGCTCATAAGAATTACATTAATATTTGTTTTTAAGAGTTTTTGAATACACTACACTTTAAATTTTCTATAAAATTGCCAAAAAATTCTAAGCTAATCATCCAATTAGCAAGAGTATCGAAAACTTTAATGGTAACCAAATTCAGTATCGTACAAATTAAATACAATTTATGGCTTCCTTAATCCTTGAAATCAAATAAAAATTATGTGTTTGCTTGGCTTATTCAAATTTCTTGTGAGACAATTTTGTATGGCAATGGAGCAAAATAAACGGAAAGCTGGTAAACGATATACACAGATCGATCACTGAAACACCTGTACTTGCCTTTAATGATCAAAATCCAAATTTTCCAGTTGTGTGTAAACTTAGTTCTAAAGTTGAATGTGAAAGTAATTTGTTACGCAATGGAATGGCGGTTATGCATCAAAAACACTTTCTAAAAGTGCGTAAACATGAGTTCAAATTCAAAAACATTTTCTTGCTATTGTTTTGTTTGATCTGCTTGGCTCCATGCTCCACATTTCTGAATTTAGGAAACGTTAGTTCGGTTAAGTTAACAATTTTACTGGCCCTTCATGACCAATGACATAACAGAAATAGTCATAACTTATGTACAGAGTGTGAAAAGGTCACAAGCAATATATAAAATGGACCATTGGTGCAGGAACATGCATTATAAACATTTATAAAGAGATTGAATGCGACACTAAAAATTATATCGAGGGCTTATTTTCAATAATGTCTTTCAACATTTTGACGAACAATTTTTTCGATGCTTAACTCATCACTGAACCCAGTTGCATTTATTGCAAAAATCTATATTGAAAAAACCCATTTTTAGTGGTATAAATCATGTATTTTTTAATATTTCTATGTATGCAAAAAACAAACTAGCCATTTCAGCCCTTGAAAGGATTTTCACCAAGCTTCTTATGATCAATTGTGTTGTGTGTGTTCTTAAATGTTTGCACACAATTGACCGAGAACTGGAACTAAATGTTTTATGCCGACTTCGAACGGCTAAAGTTCATGTTCTCAAGTAGCTTTACTTGGCACTATCTGCCATCATCATGTGGTTTGATTCCGAAATTCGCCTTCTTTATGACTCGTGGCTTTCTTACAACGTGCGGATGTTGTACGTCGATTATTCCTTCACAGTACTTTTATTCAAAATAGGTCCAAAATACGCAATGTTTTCAAAACGATTTACATATGTATAGTTAAAATTGTTATTAAGTTCCTTTTCATATGATATTAGAAAAATTTATTTCTTTTTTTATATTCTCTATACCTCGATTTCCCTGTCCATGGTTTGCTTGACCATTAAAAAAGTCCGAACCGTTGAACGGATCGGACTTAAAATTTAAAATTTTTTATAAAATTAATAAATTCACGAAATTTTTGGGTATATCAGAAACAACGAATTCCAGACACGATTTTAAAAGTTGATTAATAATTTTTAAAATTAAATAGTGGTATTTTTGAAGTATATAACCAATTTCGGCCATAATTAATATTAACTTTTTTATTATGCAATAGCCAAGCACCATAAAAAAACACTATTACTTATTATGTAACTTTAAAACTATTTAAAAATATTTATAATGATTAACAAAACGGAAAATCCTTCCAATGTCATCACGTTTACTGCAGTGAGAAAGCTGTAACATTTGTGCCCGAATTAAGCACAATGTGTTCGGGCGTTGTTGGAGCACCTAGACGTACCCACTCACGCTTCAAACCCGCATCCTGACGCGCTGACTGTATTGCATGCTGCAAGGCAAAAACGGCACTGACAGCTAAACAACAAGGTGGCTCACCGGTAGCCTTCGAACGCATAAAACCTGCTGGATTGGGAGTGTTTTGCAGCAGCTCAATACGAAAATCAATTGGAATATCTTTAGCACCAGGTGGCTTGTAGTTCCAAGATCGATTTGTCTTCAGTTGACCGGTCTGACGATCGTAGATCAGCTGTTCCGTCAGCCAGTAGCCCAAGCACATGACAAACGCACCCTCGATTTGACCAATATCAATGTAGGGACTTAAACTTTCACCGGCATCCTCGAGTATATCGACACGTTTTATCTGATTGCTGCCAGTCAGAATATCCACCTCCATTTCGGTCAGGGCTAAGCCGTAAATTTGATAGTTTTGCATGTCACCTTGTTTGTACATATCGCTAGCGATCAAACTGATGTTACGTCCCCAGGCGGTTTGCACAACTTTCTCCCACGAAAAGTCGTTCTTTAGCGCAATGCGTACAGGTTTAAGGCGCTCGTTAAGGGTTTCACATGCCTTGCGCACTGCAAAACAAAGGCTTTCACTGCCCATGGAGCCACCAGTGACCATGGAATTGGCACCATTAAGAGTGTCAGAGGCCTCGATTTTTACCTTCTCCAATGGAATGCCGAGCACAAAGGCGGCCACCTGGGCAATTTTCGTATTCATACCTGGCATAAATGAGGAGAACGTTTCAAAACTGTTTAAAGACTGTTCAATTGTTTAATTATAGAATGATCAAATGCTCTACCTTGTCCCATTTCGATGCCACCGTGTGAAATAACCACCGTGCCGTCGCCATGATAGATTGCAACTGTGGCCGGATACTGACCAAAATACATTATCGGATATTCCAAGATGGCCAAGCCTAGACCACGTTTGCGCCAACGATTTTTCAAGTTGTAGTCATCGATTTCCTTTCGTCGTGCACGGTACTCCGTAGATTTGATGAAGCGTGGCAGCAGCTCTGCCATTTTGTGATCGGATTTAATATTCACCAAACGGGCATCGGCCGGATCAATGTTGGCCTCGAAAGCAATATGTTCCAATATGTTCTCGATCATGGCAATGCCTAAAAAAATATTTCTTACAATTCTTATTTCCATTTCAATAAAAGCTTACCTTCAACCGAGCCAGGTGCTCTGCACCAGGTGGCACTGGGCGCATCGGTAAGCACAGCCTGCGCCTCCAATTTGTAGTTACTATCTGTCAGTTGATAGCAGTTCTTGGCACACGCAGTGGAGTGATGATTGACAGGATTCTCGTTCAACGTGCAGCCCGCATCCTGATAGAAACTGTTCTGCAGTGCAACAATCTTGCCATTAGCCTTGACATGAAACTCATAGTCGGAGCGGCATGCCCAACGTTTTCCATTTGAATTCATCATGGACTCAATGGACTGCACAAAGCGCGCTGGACGATTCAGCTTGTAGGCTGCCAGGGCGGCAGCGCAGGCCACTTGATTGCCGCGTGTTATCTTGCAGCCATAGGCACCACCCAAACGACGCACCTTCAACTGTACGTCATTGACTTTAAGCTCTAGCGCCTTGGCGATTACATACTGTGTATGATCCATCCACTGAGTGGTCGACCATACTTGCAGACCCTCTTCAAATGGCACTACAACAGCGGTCTGCGGTTCCATGGTAAAGTGGTATTGCGGACCAATTAAGAAAATGCCCTTCGCTGTGACGTCAGCGGGTTCACTTAACTTCAAACTCTTGATATTAGATTCAACTATCAGGTGAGCACGTTCCATTCTGTTTGCATCAAAAACATGCTCAATACTAGGAAGTATTTCCCGTGCACCGTTTGAATAAATAACTTTGACCTTATTTGCAGCATGATTGGCAATGTCGCTGGTGATAGCAACGATAATGCCAAGTGGTTGATCATAGTATTGAACTTGATCCTTGCAGAATATCTCTTCTTTTTCATAACCAAATGATTCATCGACAAAGGTGTTGTTGCCTGGAATATCCTTAGCTGAATAAAAAGCTATAACACCTGGTTGCTGTAATGCTTCGGAGGCATCGATCTGTTCGATATTGGCGCCTACTTTAGTAGCATTTACAAAGGCGCAGTACACCGAGTTGCTGGTTGTCAAGGTGTCATTCATGTAGGTGGCCTCACCAGTGGTCTGTATTAAAGCTATACGGAAATATTTAAAAATTTTGAAGCACATAAGAAAGCACTATCAACATACCTTCGAGTTTTTCAACTGCCTGCGATACAGGATAGCTCTTTTTGTTGGTGCCAAAAGTTTGTGTGCCCGATGAAAGAGGTCGCATCAGCAATTCACCACCGTTCTTGAATTCTGGCTTTACCGACTCTGCCGGAGCGATGCTAAGCAAAAACTTATAGAACAAACCGCAAGCTAAATTTATGCGGTACTCAGGTGATGGATCTGGAAGCACTGCATCCGGTTTCAATACTGTGGGAAGCTCAGTGAATATTTTTGATACCATCTGCTGATCAAATAGATTCTGTCCGGCTAACATAGTTTCCACAGACTGAGCGTGCACATATTCAGGGTTAATGCCACCAAAACAAATGCGTGCTACGTTGACCTTACCAGAAGGCATGTCCATGTCAAGTAAAAATGCGGCATTAACATAGGCGTGTGCATTTTGTGCACGTGGCATGATCTGGTAGAGCAATTTTTCATCATATTGAATATTAGATAAAATAAACATGAACCTACCTTGTATGAGCTAAAGACGTACTTATCTTTGGGATACGCTTTGAGCTGAAATGCTGTAAGCACAGTTTTTGGCGTCTCATCCTTAAGGTACTCCATTAAGGACATGGTTTTCTGCGTGGTGGCACTTTCATTGATAATAACTTGCACATCCAGTGCCTGGAAGGTAATAAAGATATCCGAGGGGAACTCCTGATGCATTTTCTTAATATTGATGTTGCCAGCCAAAGTTCCCATCTAGTGAGTATAAAGTTGGTAAAAATTGTATTAAATGATAAAGAAGTCATTGATTTCTATTGATTTCAAATTTTAAGAATAAAACCTGATGGAAATTATTCCTGACATGTTGCTCTGAGGGAATAGATCGGAAATAAAAGTGTAATTCCAGAAAAAAAAAATCCGTTAGAACAACATCGATAGGTGTTTTGTAAGGTATTTCCAGACCACAATGCTTCAAAAGCTTATTTTAGTTAAGTAATAGTAGCTATAACTTTTGTTCATGTGATTAGTATGTTGTGAGGAGGAGATCCTTCCTTTCTCTGTAGACGCTGCGACTACAAACTGCCTTAAGGAGCAATCGGACAGGCTTGAATTTGGTTTGAGAACCATTAGGGTAAAGAGGTTGGACTAATAATAGCGGATAGAAGCAGAAAGCTGCATGTGGTGCAAATAAGTCTGCATCACTAAAAAGCACCGACCGACGGCTTGCTGTTGTGAATGTCCACAGGGTACGCAGACGTGTCCCTAATACAGAAGCCTTGAATTGCCAATAACAAGACCCTAGGCCAAGGGTTCAAACATTGCAATCTATTTTACTCTATAAGTGAAGGTAAGTTAAGAAGCTGTGTACTCGCGAAAAATCTCTTAATATGTTTTTTATTCCTAGATTCAGAAATGACAACATTGTGGCTAATAATGTAGTAGTATTTGCTTGCATGTATGCCCTATGAAGACGCAACCCCACCAGCGCAGACCGTCCACGAGTTGGTAAGCCACGCTTACATGAGCAGGACATTCCTGGTCATTTGTTGCGATGCTAACGCTCATTACTCATTATATGGAAGAGACGACGTCAATAAAAGGGATGAATCTGTATTCGAATTTATCCTCCCACAGATCTTCTTCTATATTTTAGGATAGACCATTGTTCAGGATACAATCAGGGAGGTCAATCGACCTGCCCTTACTGCAGAACAAGAAACAGGTCATAGAAGATAACTGGTAGTTGTCACGAAAGGTTTAGTTTTCCGACCACTTTAAGATTCTCTTTACTATTCAATGCGACCCTCAAGAAAACAATTTAGGAACTTCGCGAAAAAATAATTAGACAAGTTATTAAGTCTGAATCAGTTACTTTGATGCGAATCTAGACACAAAATATAACTCCCATCATGCATCTCTTGACAATGCAGTCGAGTAAATATCGGTAAAAATAAACAAGACTTTCAAAAAACTGCCACAACTTTCAGTGTCGCAAGCCTACCAATGCAAGTAGGTGGACAAGCGACCCTAAGAAGACACTAACGGAGGTCAGAAAATTGTAAATAAAAGGCATTTAAAGCATCTGTTTACTCGTAGAACAGAAATGGGTTTACTATAGCTCCATGTGTAATGCCTACACAAGAGAAGTAAGAACAGCAAACTAAACAGCTTTTACAAATATCTGTGAGTTTCTTGAGATCACATGTGAAACTACTAGACTTCGCAAGACGCTAGCTTATATTAATATGACTGCTCAAAAGTTTAGTTTTACACAAACAATGCTGTGAGTGCTATAAACGACAAACGAAAAGGCAACAACAACAATTAGAACAACTCAAATTCGAACAGCTGATTTAGACATCTAGCTCACTTCCTCTCCAATATGAGCCTACCTTATTATTCTATCATGGACATGACGAATCATGGAGAGTATCCAGTCACGAAACGCTATCACTGCTCATTAAAATTAATTTCCGGGTTGCAATTATTCGGGTCAAAACGGAGCTTGCAGCAACCTAGAAATAATAAAGAATTTTTGTAGAACCTTAACAGCATCTCCACAGTATTAACATAAGGTCATCTGTAGAATGGTCGATAAGATCTTTCAAATCCTACAGTATAGGTTGCCTTAGTATAGGTAATGTTTCGAAATCATGGAGTGAAGTGAGAGTAGTATTTATTCCAAAAGCATGGAAACATACACACTCTTCACTAAATATAGGCTTAAGCTCTCATCGTTCCTGTTAAAAAATGCTGGAGAGAATAATAGATCTTATTATAAGAAAATCTCTAAAAGATACTAGCCTCTGTAGTGCACAACGCGCCTACCTTAAAAATAGATTTGTTGAGACAGCACTGCTGTTGAGACAGGAAGGAAGGAAGGTCTTCATCACAAAGTCGCATCAAAGCCGCATTTTATAATGTGAATATATAATTTAAAAACAAATGCTTGAAGGGAAATAGGAAATAGGAAAATATGAAAAACAGGATCATTACCCAATGGATATGTAAAATGATACATAGTGTGGCAAGTACGGTGGTTACAAGAGGCACTGCACAGAAGGAAGTCATATCCTCCTTTATTCGGCACATTGTGGTTGACAACTTCCTTTCCAAATTCAAAGCTGGTAGAACAAAATTGGGACCAAATGCCTAACAAGTTGCCATCCTAATATGTGGAAAATTCCTGTAAGCATAAGTGCACTGATATTGGGGGAATTAAAAGAGCTATCAATATGGGGAGAAGTTCACAAGAAGAAAAAAATTTGGACAGCTTCACTGTTTAAACTTAACGGAGTAGCTCTGAAACTAAATATCTTGGAGTTATCTTGGAACTATCCTTGATAACAAGCTCAGTTTGAAACGTAAAACATAGGAAAGAAGGGAAAAAATCACTTTGTGGCCTTAATACTTGCCAAAGAAACATCGGTAAGAAATAGAGCCAGTGACCGCATATCATTTACTGGATGTATACAGAAATCGTTAGACCTATTCTCACCTACCTTGACGGAGGAGCTACCTTGACTCCGTAGCAGGAATGCACAGATAAGCGTACATAGGAGTAACTGAAAGCATAAGATCTATACCACAGGCGATTTTAGAAATGAATGCCTAAATCGATGGAATCGTCGATTCCGTTACATAGACAACATATTTTTCAAAGATTTATAGGACCTTATCAACACGCCATTGTTAGACATAAGGAAGGTTACTAAGGGCACAGGATGTTTCTGAGAAGAACATGAAATAAAAACGAGTCAGGTTTATTGGGTGACAAAACCAATAATTTAAATACAATCAAATAAGCAATTCTTAATGAAACAAAAGACCCGATGCACAACCCTTCTAACCTCATCTCACCTAATCACTAAAAACTGGAAACTTATATTCAAAAACCCAAAATCCAAAAAACCTGAGACTCCTAACCAAAAACACAAAAACAAGAAAAATCATTAAAAACAGCAAAACTTTTTTTTAAAGCATTTATTTTTGAATATTTACTTTGAATAAAAAAAAATTTCAACACTTTAATGGACAATAAACTAGAACAAATGAATAATTAAAACATCGTGAAAATGTTATTGAACTTGAACTTGTTAAGTTAACAGGTTTCCTGAGCAGCTGAATAAATTTTAACCAACGGAACTCTTTGTTACCGAAATAGTTTTAAAATTAATTTCTTTTTTTTTGTTTTTATTGTTCATTAACAAGCAAAATCATTCAACCCGCACATAAGTTATTTTTATGTTTTTTGTTTTTTTTGTCAACTGACTAAAAATCTGCTACAATTTAGGTGATATCTGCTAGTCATGATATATTTACTCCAAGGTAGTATTGACGTTTCTGTTGGAAACGAACTTATGTCAAAAAATATAACAAGAAAGAGAGCGCTCACAACCTGTCATAGCATACAATTAATTTTCACTGGTCGCATTCAGCGTACCCAACAGTTGGCAAATGTTAAGTCAAAACTTGATGCACATAAATATGAAGTTGCGGATTAAAATGCATTTAAAAATATAAAATTTTTAATTTGTCGGTAAAATTTCCATTTGTATTTGATACAAAGCTTGCTGTTTCATAAACTTGACAATTTTTCCGAAACTTCAATACCGACAACAGCGCTCCCCGATTTGTTGCTGCCGCAACAGTTCACACAGCTGAATGTGGCCAACGCATATAAGAACGAACAGCTGTTTTTGACAAGAGTTCTTTTACTTGTAGCTGAGAGAATCAACATTTGTCAACACTACTTCGTAAAATTATTATATCATGTCTGCTAGTATTTTAACTTTCTTCAAATGACTTCAATGAATTTAAATTATTTCAAAGACTTAAACGACTTTTATAAATTGTCCCTATTATCCCTCCTCCATCCATTATCACTCAACTTTGACTTTTCTTTATTACAAATAGATTCTTACGTTTTACAAAAAATGTATGATTGTCATATTTAAAATGAAATATTCTATTAAGATTGACTGACTTTTGAAACGTCAACTTCAACGAACCAAAAACTAACGAGTTACTCAATTCAACCGAAAGTAATGGAGATCAAAAATTTATTTCGATAGAACATGTTTTAAGTTAACAAAGTCTGATCACTAAAGTCGCAGTTAGCTTAACAAAAAGTTGCAAACAATTTTTGATGCCGTTTAATTAATGGTAATTAAAATCTCCTTCACTTAAAACAAAAGTTAAGTGGAGCTAAAAATAGCGCTAAAAGCTTTTATTTAATAAATAAAATTTAGCTTTATTGAACCAGCAAAAAATAAAATAGATTGTTCGGCGTTATTTGTTTACCGCCCATTCCACGCATAACGCAATACTTTTTTTTTAAAATTGACCTCATGGCTTTCGATTTGTTTTATTTTTGGGCTATAGATTCCTATTCAAATTCTAAGAATATAAGTTCATTTATTTTTTTTTTTATCGCCATTCGTTGAAAAGTTATGGACCTCTCAATTCTGCAAATCGTCCGATAACGCCAGAATCGGGAAATTTTCAATTAATTGTATCTACGTCAGCTTTTATCCCATTTTTATAAATAAGGTACCGTTGGAAAGGTATTGGAAAGAACTTTTTGGAAAAAATATATAATTTTAAAATTTTGGTTGTTAGGGTTGCCAACTAATTAAAAAAAAAATGTATTTGCTAATATCTCAAAAACTGCATAATTTTTTTTTATTTTTTATTTTTTAAATTTGAAAACAAATGTTGCCTTAACATCACAAGCAATTTAATGATGGAGCTTTTATATGTTTTTTCGCAATTTCAATTTTTGTGCACATACCTTATCATTTTGAGACACTTTATCGTTTATAAATTTTATAATGGCTAAGATGTTCGAAAATTTATTCTGCAAAATGGTTTATTTTGTTAAGACCAACATTTTATTCATAAATTTTGATGACCTTACACTTGACCTTGGTATAGAAAGCTGGTAAAAACCAAAAAAAAAAATAAAAAAACACAAATTATTTTTTTAACTCGTATTCGCATAAAATTAAAAAAATGTTTGTTGCCATATTAGAGATTATTAAATTCTAATTGGTTTTGTAGCAAAAAATTTTAAAATCGGTCTTAAAACAAAAAAGTTACGATGGTTATTCTGACGCTCTTTCAATAAAAAAGCGAACATTTTCAAAGATCTAAAATAGGCAAAGCTTTTTTTTAAAAAAAAATATTTTCCTTGTTTTATTTCTGATTTTCATTTTTTTATTTTTTTATTTTTTTCTTTTTCTACCATTATCGCGTTTGTTCTTCTTGTACCATCTGATTCGCAGTGTAAAAACTTTTTTATTAAAATGTTTCCTTTACCAGGGTTCGATCCCGTGTCTCGTCGATTTGTAGTCCGACGCCTTAGCCAGTCTGCCATGTAGCTTTGTATCGAAACGAAGATTTTTTTCATTTATACAGCTAATTCTGTCGTAGGTACCCATAAGCAGCGTTAAGGTGCAAAATTAGGTTCAATCGAACCATTAAGCAGCTTTAAGTTCAAAATAAATGTAAAGAAGACGCACAAGCGGCACTTCAGAACTCCTTTTGAACTTAATTATCTTAAACCTGCACAGAAGTATAACTTGTAACTTTTGCAACAACAAGAACTATTGCCTGAAATTGACACCATAAAGCAGCTTTAGGTGTGGCAAGTTCCACAACGTACCTTTAAACAGGTTTAGGCGTGTCAAGTTCTACAACGGACCATAAAGCAGCTTCGAAGTGCCATGGAATTTATTTTGCCTCTTAAAACAGCTTTAAAGGGAACTCATACGTAAATTTCTACTCATTTTGCTGGTTGGGAGTGCTCTTATAATAAAGAAATTTAGTATGCTTGAATTATTTATGCTACATAAGAATAGTTTCAATACGATTCAAAATAGGTCATTCCCTTGGGTTACCTCTCTTGAACGCAAATTAAAGTTTAAAGAAAAGATCAACAGCTTTTAATTTTTGTGTAATTTAACCACCCCAATGTCTGCCTACTCTATAATACTTTTAAAAATTAGTAAAGTAATTTTACTATAATGTCATGCATTAGAATCCAAAAGTGCAAAAATTTTAAAAATAGAGCCTACAAGCATGCAATGATATTTTATCTTTGGTAAGCTCTGCTCCAATAACAGTGATATTCTCTTTTGATTATTTTCTGCTCTTTTGTTGTGAAGCTTATGCGAATTTAAAAACTAATTTAAATATTAATCGTGCATAATTAGCAATGTATTTTGGGCGGAACTTTTTTTTGACTAGCTTTAAAATTGTTGATATTTAAAATATGAATATGTTGCACACGTTTAGAGATAAGAAAACTTGATTGAAGGTTTCCTAAAATGCCTTTAGGCTAAACGGTATAATTGTTGTTATCTATAAGGAATTTTTAAAATTAAAAGCCACTTCATTAACATATCACATATTTTGTATAGCCAAGAAAATGCTCACTTATGTCATTAATAACACTGAGCTACACCAAAAAAAAAAAAAATAACAATGTTACGAGTATGGACTCAGCTATAACCTAATGTGCACAAATGCGGACGTGGATCCATTTCGAACCCGTTGCGAGTTCGTCAGCGCGGGATTAAATTTTTTATGTTTCGACGAACCCGTTACGAAACCGTCAAAACAAATGTCAGAATGTTTACATAAAACGTAGTTTTTAAGTTGCTATCACTTATTTTATTTTAGTTTCAATGGATCAGTGATACAAAATAAAATTCTGAATTTATTTTTATTTAAAATAGCTTTCTTATATCAGTAGCCACATGCTCCTGAAGCTCTTCTTCTGACCGAATAGAGTTACTACAAGATATTTTCCGGAAACTTTTCTAATTGCTTTAATTTTAAAAGTTTTGTCATTATAGCTGTAAAAGGTATTATAGAATGTTACAATGAGATGTTGAAATTAAGCTTCAAGTAATCCTCCCGAAAATTTATACGATACAAAAGTTCAGTAAAGCTTTCTTTTATTTCATAGTGAATACATTTTCCGTGTTCCATAAGTGTTATGGGAATGTGCCTTGGAGTTTGTTTGAGTGAGCACCGTTAAGCATCGCTAGCAAGATTGTTAGAAATTTATGAACCGATCTATAAGATTTGTTTCCACAAATTTACCACACAACAATATGCTCCCGAATATCGGCATCAGGGCATTCTCTACCTTTGCACTCTTTATCATTTTTAAGGCAGAACCAAGTTATGCGTAAGCAAACAAAAGTTAGAGAGCAAAATAACGTACAGCAATATATTAAGCCGTCCAAGTTCTGCGTAAGCAATTTTTCGTTCAGTTTCTCAATTTTCGTTTACTTTTTAAAGCTTGAGAGTGAGCGCTCGATACCGCATATTGCTAAGCAGAAAATAAATAAATTAATAAATGTTTAATAAATTATTTAAATTTTGATTTTAACCGCTTATGTATCGAAATTGTTAGTTAAAATTAGTAAAAAATTATGTTTAAGATAAGAATAATGTATAGCCCGTTTCAAAAGAGAAGAACATTTTTAAGGCTCAAACAAGTTATGCGTAAGCATACAAAAGTTTCAGAGAGAAGTCAACGAAAAGTATACCAAAGTTCAAAAACACACTTTTCCATACTTAATTAAAAACGAAGTAAGCATGAAAAAAATTTCAATATAAATCGATTCGAATGAAATGACAAATAAAAAATAATTTGTTTTTGTTGAAAAAGATTGCCAACTAAAATTATAAAAAAATATTTTTCTTAAGTTGGTAAATTCATACATGCTTTATGATTGAATATAGCGGTCAATTTATATACAAACCTCGCTTAATAAATAAATCCCGTCTGAAACATACATTTTTTACTGATTTTTAATAAAATTTCGATACATAAGTGTTAAAAATCAAAATTTAAATTATTTATTACACAGGTTGCAACCCTTTTCTGCTTAGCAATAAACGGTGTCGAGCGCTCACCCTCAAGTTTTGAAAAGTAAACGAAAATTGAGAAACTGAACGAAAAATTGCTTACGCACAACTTGGGCGACGCAATATATTGCTGAGCAAGTACGTTCTTTTGCTCTCTAGCTTTTGTATGCTTACGCATAACTTGGTTGAGCCTTAAAGTTTAATTTTTCGATGCGCAGTGAGAAATTATTTCTAAAGATAGAAATTTTCTTTAGCGTAATTTATTGCTCTTTTTGTACTGTTTGCTGCTGTTTTTATACTTTATGTTTTTTGGTATGTATTTTTTTACTGTTTCTTGACACAGTACTTTAAAAACCACCGATAAATTTCATTGTTATTACGATATCTGTTTTGGGCCGCAGGATATCACACCCGAAGCCTTAAATCCTTTTTCGAACTATATTTTTAAAATAAATTATTTTCTCAAGAAAAAAATTGTGAACTGAAATTCCGGTAGAAAAATTATTTTCTGACACAAATTTTGTTTTCAATTTTGATTGGTTGATTTTGAAAAATAATATTCAGTACTTCCGCAGCACAGTTGCGATAAACAAGAAAATTCAGGAAGCAGCAGCTGCAACAATTCCAATAGCCGTCGAGAGAGTTATAATAAACATCAATGAACATTTTTGTCAAAGCGTTAGCAGAAAAGAAGACTTCACCGAGCTTCAAGCAGATTTTGGCTGCCAGCAGCACCAAATTTTATGATTAGTTCCAACGCGATGGCTCTCCCGACAGGTTTTATAATCCATTTAACAAATATGGATTGAAATCAGAGGCGTTCCTAGGCTTGGTGTCACCCGGGGTGGATACCCATGGTGTCACCCCTATAAGAAATTTCTAAATGCAATAAGAAACCAATTCGATGAGATTTTGTATTTTTATTATTTTCTTTATGTTTTCCGAAAAAAACAACAGATGACAAACAAAAACAAATTTTTAAAAAACAGAACTTGCGGTAATAATACCCAAACGATTTTGGTGATTATAACCTTATCATGATTATTACATTTGTGACATCCTTAATAATGTTGTGGGTTATGACAGCCAAAGAAACGGACATAATCCCCAAATTAAATTTGAAAACTTTTTGTTCTTTTTAAAAAATTTAAAAAAATGTAGTAAATGTTATTATTTTGGTTGCAAAATATAGTTAGCGCCGCAGGCAAAAATTTTGTATTAAAATCGCACGATTTTAAATCATTTAATTTATAAAAAAATCGCCTGAAGCGAAAGATGTTACCATTCGATTTTTAATACAAATATTTTATTTTTTATAAATTACATGATTAAAAAAAGGGTTAAAAGTGATTATCGCAGGCGAAGCATTATGTATTATTTGACATGAAGTTAAAAAAATAATTCTTAAAGAATATATTTTTTAAGAATTTTAAAATAAAATGAACCATTTTAATTGAAAATGTCGCGATTGTTCTTTTGTATGGCAGATGAATTCCAAAGATGGCCGATCTTAATAAAATTTGGTCAAACGGCTAGGCAATTAGAGGAAAAGATGTGCACTTAAAATGATAGAAATTGATAAGACCTTAAGGGTACCTCGCTAGGATCTATATTTAATTTTTACATAATTTTGTATGGAAGGTACGTACAAAAGTAACCCGATCCTAACGAAACTCAGTGAGAATGCTCGACAAATAGATAATAGATGTTTATTGAAAATTACAGAAATTATTTAGACCTCATTTTTATGAAAAGGTGCAGATAATATTTTGAAAGTCAAAAGTTAATACTTTAAATAAAATTTCAAAAAAGTTTCGCTAAAATCCAAGAACCCATTTTTTTTTTAAAAGGTTTTAAAGATATGTAAAAAAAACCCCTTAAATTTTATGTAACTTAATAATATGGTTCAATATTCTAAAATTAAGAAAAACAGAACAAGCAAATTTTGTTACTATTTTCGTACTATTTCGATGAATTTTGAGATGTCTTAAATACTAACATTTCTTACTTAAAGAGTTGCAATATTTGAAATAACCTCATCAGAATCAGTTATATTGATTTCAAGCTCGCTTTCAATCGATAAAATAGCAAGATCGGAAACTCTTGCCTGTCCCATGGAAGTCCTTTAGTAAGTCTTAATTAATTTAAGCTTTGAAAAACTCCTTTCGCATGAAAGTACTGATACTCAAATTAGAAATAATTTCAATGCCAATGAAATATTTGGCGAAGTTTCCAAAAAGTTCCACTCGACAATGAAAAAGAGCATTTCTAATGCTGTCTAATTTTTGGAGCTTTCGAAATCGATTTGTGGTGCATTTATGTGCCTACGTAGCATCGGAAGCAATTTTAACAACTAGCTCCTTTTCTGAAATTTTGTCGTAAGCTGCTGCCAAATTTTAAGCACTTAACATGAACTCATTTGCGTTGTGTTACAATGAGTTTTCGAACTGTATAGTTCGAAACGTTTCCGCAATGTTTCCTCATCATTGTTTAGACTTGCAAGCAGAATTTTAAATTTTAAAACAGCGATTGAATTTTTTACAGTAAAGTATTTTGGAAATGGTGTCACCCCTAAAATGGTGGTACCCGGGGTGGACCTGTGGAAGATGTTTGTTGTAAAATTGCAGTCGAAATATTTTACAAATCAAAAAACATACCACAATGTGATATTGTTTAGTTCAAGAAAGTACAATTATAAAGTTAGTACAATTATAAATGACTTTTTGTACAAACTTCACAAAAAGAATTGATTTCAATAATGAAGTATTAAACAGGATTCCATATTTTTCTCAACAACATGTAGTCTCAGGTGAAACAAATAGCATTTTGTTATTACTTTTACAAGTATTTCTAGAAAAAGGAAATTTCTGAAGCTGAAATAATAAATAATGCATTTAGAGCGTTATCTGAATATCCTTCAATATCTAGTATTGAAATTGTCTCAATTTCACAATTTTGGTACAAAGTCAGTAAGATTAAAAATTAATTTGATGTTTTTTTATTTAAAAATGTACACAGAATTGTCCAAGGTGTACTGTCCTTGCCACACTCATCCGCTTTCGTAGAGTGAATATTTTCTATTCAAAATCTCATAAAGATCAATATTTAAAATTTCATATTAATATGTATAAGTATTAAATGAATACAATGTATTATTTTCTATTTAAGTTTAAAAAAGATCTCAAATAAAATTTGAAAAATATGAATTTGAAACTTGTATCAAGACCTTTTTTTTACTTTTTAAATTAATCTTCCATAGAGAAAGCGAGTTTAAGGTGTTCACAAAATCGCTATATCAATGCAAATAAGATCATCTTGAATTATGCTATGGAGCTCTGTATATTCTGTATGTTTTCTTTTAAAATGATAAATTTGAGTTTTGACGGTTTTTTACGAAATGAGCGCTCTATATGTTAAAATTCATCACAATTTTTTTCTAAAAAGCACTATTTTTCTCTCTGATTTGGCACAGTCAAAAAAGGTCCAATTCCATCCCTAGTTTGTACCCTCAGAGAGTAAAAAATGCCATGTTAAGTTCATGTTCTCAAATGAACTTTAGTCGTTTGGAGTCGGTATATTACATGTAGTTCCAGTTCTCGGTCAATTGTGTGCAAGCATTGAATAACACACACAACACAATTAATCATAAGAAGCTCTTGGTCGAAGTCCTTTCAATGGCCAATTTGTTTTTTTTTTTGTTTTTGTCTGAATTTGGTTTTCCTGCGAAGCTGGATTTTGGGGGTGTCCGCTAGACCGGATAACAAAATATTGACGTGTCGTTGTCCGAAATAAGAGTTAAGGAGAGAAAATGAAAATAAATATATATATATTTTTTTACAGTGTACTCCTGTTTCCCATAGTTGCCGACTTTGTGGGAAAAATCCCTTTTGTGGGAATTTTTAATTGCTGTGGGGAAAAGGAATTCCCATGGTATTTTTTCATTATATTCGCGTACACAAAAAATTTTTATTTAATCATTTACAATTATATTTTTTTTTGCATTTAGTTATGGTTTGCATTTTGAGTAAATCTTACGTAAAAAGGTTGAGTTCCCACTCTACATAGATTTTTACAAAAAATTACGACCGTTTTGTGGGAATTTTGAGGTATTTTTAAATGAATGTGGGAATTTTTGTGGTATTTTTTAATTGCTGTGGTATTTTGTAATGAAAAAACTACCGTGGGAATTTTTGTGGAAATTTTTTAAGTTTGCTTGTGGGTAAAAGATATTTTCTGTGAGAATATGGGTTGGCAGCTATGCCGTTATCAAGAAACTTTTAAGACCAGTTCGAAAAATTTAATGAAAAGCACCCCTATAGAAAGTAGTTATTGGGATTGTAAAAAGATCTTAATTTTTTTATTATTGTTTTTAGACAACAGGGTGTCCAACATTTTTTTTTTTGTTTGTAATGTTTTTTACTTTTTTTTTTTTGATCCGGTCTTATGTCCGCCAATTGTAATTGCAGATGTTCAACGAGCTCAAAACAAATAGTGTGTGAAAACCAACTCTTTGTCTAATTATAAATCTAAATAGCATTGTATTTAAAGATACAACTAAATTCATTAATTTTTACATTTCAAATTTTAAAATTGTATTTTATATTTTGATCGGAGGCAAAGCAGCGATATCATTTCCTTCAACCTACCACAACCACAAGCTTATCAACATTTGTTCCAGTGTTCCACTCCAGTGAAATAAGTGAAAGAAGAATATTTTTCGCTTTTAACACTTCTATCGAGATTATTTCAAATACATAAATTTGTATAAATAAATAATTGTGAAATTGTTAATGAAAAGTACCTGCATACATATATACATATAACTAGTATTTTCTAACGATGCATACCATTTGATAAACATCGTAGAAAATGATTTATTACTTCTGTTAAGATATTTTTATGAGCTTAGAAGCTGCTTTGTTTGTTGTTGTTACTTTATTTTTATTAAAATAAAACGCTTAATAATTAAGCGTAAAAAAATTGTACCTATCATTGCACTGAAGAAGCTTTGTCTGAAGACTTCAAATACATATCAAATTTTCTAAACTTTTTGCTATTAAAATTTAATGCATCTGTAGCTTTTATTAATATCTAAATATATGAGTCCATGTTTTACTATTAAAGGTGAATGTATTATTTTCTTATCTAAAGATCTTATTATTTCTGAAAAATGGAATATGTCCAAAAATTTGTCCCAAAACACAAGTGAAACGAACTGTTGTTCGATAAGGTAAAAAAATTGACTGAATGATCACTTCTATATAATATTTTGTATTTGTTATTTTTAAAGAAATTATTTTTGTCGCTTAAAAACTATAAAAAAAATCGAACAAAAGATGCAATTCTTACTTACATTTCGTACAGGCACGTTTGCAATTAGATCAAAATGTTGCCACAACTGCTGGCAGTACTCGAAGCCCGGCTTCGAAGACGCATTTTCAAATATATCCATGGCTTCAGTTAGACTAAGTCCACCTCCCAAAGTCAGCTTGTCACCGGTCAACTCATGTTGCTTCAGTTCGCCCAGAGCATTTATATCGATAAAATGCTTCAACGTCTCCGAGCGTCTATAGACGCCATGCGCTGTATTGCCAGCGACCAACATGTATTCATCATTGCCCACCTCATTTAAAGCTTCAAAGAGGACGTTCATATCCTTTGGCCAATGCCATTGTGTGCCATCCATGAAGCTTAGTTTTTCGGGCAAAGGTTTGTGACAGCTACCTGCACACAATTGACCCGTCTTGGGACAGGTTTTTTTGCTTAGATCCTCAATATCCTGGCAATCTTGTGGCACTTCTATGGTGCTATCCGTGGCAAAGGATTTCATGGTATCCAATATGGGGCGATAACCAGTGCAGCGACATATATTGCCACCGAACGAGTTCTCCACCTCCTTCATACTCACCTTGCCACCCTTGGACTCGAGCAGTCCATACATGTTCATCACAAAACCGGGTGAACAGAAGCCACATTGAGTGCCATTCATTTTGGCCAGACGCTTCTGTATCGGATGATAGCCAATATTTTTGTTACCAATGCCCTCAGCCGTAGTGATCTCCCAGTCGGCGCAGGTATTCAGCAAAGTCAGGCACTGCAAAGACAAATAAGTTTAGTATTTTTCTTGTCTCGCTCACTAAGCTTCAATCAATTATTGCGCACCGAATTCGCTGCCCAGGTGCGCATTTCGCCCGTTGCGGGATGTTTGCCTTTGATCACACAAACGCAGGCGCCACAGCCACCCTCCAGGCACATGAACTTAGTTGCTGTTAGCTGCGCATGCTCCCGTATAAAGGTATTCAACGTTATATCCGCAGGCAAAGCGGCCAAATTGGCTGCAAGTTTAGCAAAAAACAAACCATCAATCACAAGATCCGACTCCATATATCTAATTTAATGAATTTACCCGCATAATTGCTGCCGTTGATTGTAAAATTAGTTGTCATATTTGCGAAAAACTAAAGATTTTTTCAGTACAACACATACAGTTAAATGTCAAAAGTTAAAAAAAAATTTGTTTAATTGATAACTCAAAGTAGTGTTTTTTCCTTATGCGCGCCGAAATAAATAAACTGCACTGTTCAACAGCTGCTGCTGTACTGTCCGACTGTCGGTCAGCACTGAGCAATGCGTTTTTGATTATTTTCTTTGCGGCATTTGCAAAATTTTCATTTCACATAAACAACCGACCTAAGACCCGTTTTCGAATCGACTAAATCAGACGTGTTGAACCGAAAAATACGAAAATTCACTGGCAGAGAGCGGCTGTTGTGCCATGCAACATTTTAATAGTTTTTGTTGTAGTTGGTAGTTTTTTTTTTGTCTTTTATATGATATGTAATTTACAACATCGTACCGTATAAGTGAGTTACTGTTAATGCAAAGAGTAAAAAGGAACATATAAATAGTGAAATAATTACGATGTAAGCTACTTTAGGGGGAATGTGCAATTTAGGGAAAGAGTGCAAAACATTTTATCAAAATCCTAAATATGTCTAATTTTCTTACTCTCTACACTCAGAAAAAAAGTACATTAAACAACCGTAAAATTTACATTTTTAGTTGACAAAAGTCATCCAACATTAAAAAATGTTAAAATTGATATAATCCTAATGTACTTTTTACATTACGAAACCTACATTTAAAAATATATAACTGTCACATAATAATGTTATTTTAACATTTAAAACACTTAAGTATCACTACATTAATGCAGATAAAAAAACTGTATTGAAAAATAAATTTTGGCACGAGTGGGAATAGAACCTGGGCTCCGGGCATCCAAGGCCACACTCATAACCTGTGTTCCACGGTCACCTGTATGCAGAGCTGTAAAATTTGTATTCATATTCAGAATTCTAAGTACAAGTGAATAAGGACAAAAGAATGCTATTCATTGAAAACAAAATTGATCCAAGAATAACATTTTCAATTCACATTCAATTTCAGAAAAGTGATTTTCATTATATTCATGATTTCATGATATTCATTTTTCTTTATTCAGAATAATGCATTCATTTTTTTATTCAAATGAATGCTATTCATAAAGAATGCAATTCACAAAGAATCGTTATTCATTTTGCATTCATGCATTCATTTTTTATTCATTATTAATTTTTTATTCATTATTCATTTTTTAATCATTATTAATTTTTTATTCATTATTCATTTTTTATTCATTTTTTATTCATTATTCATTTTTTATTCATTATTCATTTTTTATTCATTATTCATTTTGTAATCATTATTCATTTTTTATTCATTATTCATTTTTTATTCATTATTCATTTTTTATTCATTATTAATTTTTTATTCATGAGAGAACACTTTTTGACTCAATTCACGCGAAGCTACCCAGTTGCAAATTTAAAACTGAAAATTTATTTCAATTAAAAATATTAACTAAAAATATATTACTTTGGTTGCAAAATTAACACCATTTAACAGGCATGAATAAAAAATGAATAATCTCTAAAAATGATAACAAAAGAAAAATATTTTTTTTTTGAGAAAATATTTGTTTTTATTGAAGAAAATACCTCTCATAGAGAATTTTTTATCAAAATATAAGAAAAGTTTTTCATTTTCAATAAAATTTCTCTATAAATGAGAAATTTCTTGTGCGAGAAAAATACTTATCATTATTAGAGACATTGAAATATTTCCATTCCCTAGAAGTAAAGAAATATTTCTTCGAAAATGTGAAAATTTATTCTAATTGAAGAAAATTTTATTTGAAAAAGAGAAAATTGCTATTATCAAAAATAGAGAAATTTTTACCGGAGCAAGGTATTTGTTTTTTTCTCAGTGTAGGTATGCCATTTTTAGTTTTTTATGTTTGTATGAAATATAGTTAGGTAGAAGGTTTGAAAGAATTAATTATTCGTTGTATAAACTTCAAACATATTATAAACAGTTTTCTTCATTTACTGAACAGTACCCTGAGGGAAAAATGTGTTAAAATTAGATGAAATTGTGTTAATATCTAACGAATTTGTTTTTGAAATAGAGCTTTAAACAAATTCATTAAAATTAAACACAACTGTTTTTAAAGTTAAATTCAAAACAAAAGTGTTTGTTTTTAACACAATGTTATGGTTATGAAAAATAAATTTTAAAATAAAGTTTTTAATTTAAAACAAATATTCAAAAGCATATATTTTTCGATGCCATTTTTTTAGCTTTTCCGAGTTTTTAGCATCAGATTCACAGACAGCTACCCCGGTACCCTCCGAATGCTAAATCTTAACTCCATTCGATGAAGTTGGTATTTCATATATTTTAATATTTTATTAATTAGTTTTTATTTTATCATTTGTTCGATATTTGTCAAACCAATTAAAAAATTCAAAAATTGTCTTAAACTGTATTAAAATTTTTGTTTGTTTTTTCACAGAAATAATAAGAGAAAATTAAAAAAAGTTAGGAGTTTATAGGTAGTTGAAAATTAAATTCACTTTTTAATTATTTTAAATTTTGTTTTGTCGAAACGCAAAAGCGTTATATTTCTGTTTTAAAATTTTTTGCTCAATTTTAAATTATTTTAAATAATTTTTTTCTCAGCGTAGATCATTTTGACTTACATTTTATTAGAACTAGGCCGGCGATATGTTCCCCTTCCCTATTTTTAACAACAGTAACACGTTTTATATTTTACGCAAGACGTGAAATTTGAATAAAAATTTTTTTGTTATTTTTCTCCTAATGAGTCATTGCTACCATGTGACTAAAATATACATTAAGCCTGATCGATTTTGTAAGGAGAAAAAAGAGTCATCCGAACACCGACTCAAAAGTTAGAGGGACTCTTAAAAACTATTGACATATACCATGACATATACATATCTTGTAGGCTTTAAAAAAAAATATTTTCGAAATTCATACATTTTGTACTGGATCACCAGCTGGCATTCAATTTTCTGAAATATGGTTGTCAGAGTTCGATTTGGCGTACCTAACTGAAATATACCAAGATTTGTCAAAATGTTGAAAATCAATTTCTCACGTTTTATATAATTGTGGAACTTACTTTTGGTTAAACTACATCATAAGATATATCAATGGAAAGGAGAACTTAATGCGTTTCCAGTAAGCATGTCAATAGCTTGACAAATATATATTTTTAAGGTGTTTAAAAGCGACATCTTTTCGAAAATGATGAAAAATCGACTTTTTGGGGTCTCAAAAAACTGTAAGGATAACAATTTCAACATTTTTTTTAGCCAATATTTGTGTATCATCACAATCTTCACATTTTTGCTTAAGTTGGGTATACATTCTGAAGAAAAAAAAAGTAATAAGCAACAAACTTAATTTTTTGAACTAAAAAGGGGTTCAGGAGAACCAAAACCGCTCCATGGGATTTCTCCGATCCAAAAAAAAAACTGACGCAGAAATAGTTTTTAAGAGTCCCTCTAACTTTTGAATCGGTGTCCGGCGGTATCTAAATTTCGATCCGGCTTAGTATACATACATGCATACATAGACGCTCAGAAATTTGGACTCCCTGAAACACCGTTTGGAGTTTACTCCTAGTCCAACACCATTCGATGTGAATAAAATCCGCTTGAGTGGAGTCTAAAAATTTACTACGAACTTAGCTTAATTTTGTACCACCAAACGGTGTTCAATTTTTTTATCCTATCTGTGTTGAAAAATGCTGCATAAATGAAAAGTTCTTTGCGTTTTGACATCTTCTCAAAATCATAATGTTCAAATTATCCGATTTTTGGTGATAAATTTTATTTGAACTCCGTTTGGATAGCTCAAAATTTGAACTCCAGTGAATCGGAGTTCGTCAGCATCTATTCGTGTAAAACAAATAAATATCCAGTTATCGGTATTAATAATTTTCGAAAATATTTAAGTGTGTATCTATGTTTTTGAAACAGGTCAGAAAACATGGGCGAAACAAGACTAAATTTATTTATATAGATTTTAATGAAAAATTAATAAAACTAAACAATACTTTGGGCATTGTTTTTTGTAATGATACCAATAAACACAGTGTAACATTTAGGAGGTCATGGAATTGCTATAAAAACTACATTTTAAAAGAAACAAATGGAACTCAAGACGTATTTACTTTCACAGTAAGCACGAATGAATAAGAATTAAGCAAAATATTGCTCATAACAACACTTTGTAGCAAAATTCCAAGTTTTGGCTTGTCATTAGCATTTTCTGATTGTTAAATTATAATTTGAGGTATACTTTATTTATGATCTACGGGTAATTCTATGGTAACTCGAGTTACATTCAGAACGTTTTACAGATTAAAATTAACCTTTCAATATGTTTTATTTAGATTAACAAATACAAATGCACTATTAATTAAAGAATGGGTTTTGTGTATTAGAAATTTGCTATAAATATTCAGTGGAACCATAATATTTATCCAGTGAAATAATAATTTTGGTTGGTAACTCGCGTTACCATTTTTTGACAATATATTCGGAGAGTAAATTTCTTTCAAATTTTTCTGCTAAATTTGTAAATTTGTATATTTTTTACATAAAACGATAAATTTTACGATTTTGAAATCGTTTCAAATTCGAGCATTAATAAAATCAGCAGGATTTCAATAAGTTTATCTTTATAAAAAACAGCTAAATTAAATCGAAGTATTTAAAATAATAAAAAATTTTTGCGGTAGTTCGCGTTACAAAAAATTGGTAACTCGCACTACTTTCAATTTTAATACTAAATTAAAAAGCTCTTATGCACCTTTTCCAAGTCTAATGCTCATAAATAAAAAAGATTTGAATATCACATTCAAAGTTTTATATTTGTTCCCAATAGCAGGAATCTTCTTTAGCACATATACTTAAAGTGTCTCTTAAAACATATAGATGGCAATGTTTCTTCTGTTTATAATTGTTTCTTAAACACAAATTTATATATAGTTGAAGGTTGAAAAGCAATGACAAATTTTTCTTATATCGTGTCCACATTTACATGGAAATATTTCCTACCACAATTTTAGTAACAACAGGAGAAAGGAGTTTTCACGAAATACTTCTTATAGCAAAAGTCGTTTAACAAGTCGTTAAATGTAATGGGATAAGCAATTGTTGCCTTAACATCTTACCTTTATCGATCAAACTGCCTTTAAAAAGGATTTATTTCAAATACTACTAGAATAAACAATATACTTATACACAAATACGTACATTGCGGAAAATGTAACTTATGTGTTTGTACATAAATAAGTACAAATGTAATTGTATATTGTACTTATACACAACTGATAGAGAACCTTGTCCTACGTGTTTTATTTCTTAGAACGCACGGTTACGTACGCCACAACGAAAAACGATCAATAAACTATTTAGAATTTAAAAAACAAAAACGTTTCATATGAGCTTCATAAATCAAATTTTTAGAGACATTTGGAAGGTTATATGAATGCATGTTCTGAAATCCACCTCGGAAGTGTATCGGAATTGGAATTCATTTCCGATTCCAATTTTCAAAGGTGTTCTAGATTTCGATCGAAAAGCAATCAATGCAATCGTATTCGAACTTGTATTCAAACATGCTGTTTTCCGAACGCATCAACACGCATCAACATGCATTAAAGCAGATCTAACGTTTTTATAATATTTTCAGAAAAATTAAAGCCTTTAAAAAATAAAATAAAATAATAAAAATGAGTACGTATAATCAATATTTTGTTTTCATAAAAACAATCCGTTCTGATTTTTTAAGAATTGGTTTCTTATTTCTTACATTGCATCCACATAAATATTTGTTTTATTTTGTATGCATTTTTAGTATTTCTTGTAGTGTATATTTTTTTTCAATATTATATTTATATATTTATTTTATCATCATTTTCACAATGCTGGACTTTTACGGTATTCACTAATATAATAGCATGAATTGTTTAAATGTTTCATCACAAGCTCAACAGCAGTCTATAACAACCAATTATTTTGCAAAAACAGCTTTCGATATTCTGTGACTACGATTCAGAGGGTGTCAAAGTATATTAAGTCTATTATTTATGCATTTTTTTTGTGTTTTGATAAATATCTTTACATGTTTGCCCCATAGAGGTATTAATTAAATAGCAATTTACATTAATTATAATAACATTCAAAAAACTATAAATAGAGAGGGAAACTCTTTTGAGTTTTCAGTGTTAAGTCTCTAATCTATGAATTGGGGTGAAGAATCTCCAAACTAAAAACTGATAACGTACAGGCACGTGATTTTTGTTTACTCACAACTAAGCTTTGAGCAAAAGTGGTAAACACTTTAAGAGAGCCTATAAATAAGAAAAAAAACACATATAGCAGCAGACACCCCAGTAGGAAATTCGAAATATTGGATTAAAATTGGCAAATAGTTTCTGAAGAAAAGTTTTTTAATAATTTTACGAAGCTGAAATTTTTCAAAGTTAAAAATTCATAAAATATTAATAACATGTAGAAAATATATAATTGAGGGGGTCTAGATTAAAAATGCTAGTCAAAAAAGAAAATTGTAAATATTTTCGAAAGCAATTTCGAAACACTATTCTTATAATTTTATGTGATAAAAATTGTATTCTTAATGTTGTTGTTTTAAAGGTATTACCAATTTTATGTGGTCTTTACCGTTCAATGTTTTCGAAATACGTTTCAAGGTATGTCTGTAATTAAATTAAAATTACCGAAATTGACAATGAAAAAATCCAAACAAGGAAATAAAGTGAAGAAGCGGGATGAAATAACGGCTTAAATCGAAATAATGAAAAACAAAATGATTTCTTACTGTCTTGTTGTCTTACTAAAAAAATTAATTAATTAAACTTTTAAATTGTAAATTTTTCCACTAATTGACATATCGTCGTCCGGGGATTCATGTGCTCTATGTGCAAAAAACTGATTTTGAGTAAATTGAAGTTAAAGTTTGAAGCCATTTTTTTCTAAAACTGCTCGATAGGATTTTCTGGCAATAAAAATGGCAATCCCAAAAACATATTTCCTAATTCTTGATCTCACGTAAAAAAGGATATTTTCTTGCATTAAAAAAAATCCACTTTGCTCTATACGCCATTTCATTCATATTTTGGTGTGAACCCATACACATAGAGCAAAGTAGCATAAAGAAAAAATGTCAGACATTTTTAATTGTTGTTCAAGCAATTTATTCATTGACAAAAAATAAAAGTAAAAGATGATCGTTATAGTATAATTATAAGTAATTAAAATAGATGAAAGTGCTTTAAATATTTTCCTTCGTTAATGTGATATTATGTTGTTTTATTTAAATAAATGTTGTTTTATTTTTATTTAAAAGGTTTTATTGAAAGGTCTAAACAAATAGTAATTGGCTAACAATTTTTGTATTAAGTTATACCTTTAGCCCACATATTCAATTCAAAGTTTTGAGTTTTCAAAAAAATAACGAAAGGTTAAATTATGCATATTTTCTTAAAACACAATTATAAATTCATAGAAATTGAAGCAATATTTCAAAATATGCATAAGTGAAAAAGCAGCATAGAAAAAAGATTTGGCAGTAGAAAATATTTATATAATATAAATAAAAAATCAAAATTATTATGTTTTGGCCACAAGTTTCGTTCACTCTCAAGTCGAGGTATAAGTTTTGTGGATGAAAGTTTCGCTCGTCTCTTGAGTCTTCTCTTGAGTTTTTAAAGTATAAAGACACATGTAGGTGCTTTTTTCACTATTTTTGCAGAAATTTCGACTGCCTACGAATGACATGGAAGCTTTAAGAAAATTAAGATTTTGTACCACCGAAATTCAACAGTCTCATATATTTGTTAGTTAGTGATGTGTCGGAGAATTGGCGGATAGAAACAATGTTGCTTTATATCGAAAATCATACTTTAAATGAGTACTTGATGATTACCAAAGTTTTTTTTATATCTTCACTGGTTCTCCAGATATTTCGAAAAATGTGTTGAGAAAAGTTGTATGAGAGCTGCACGCTCACTTTTCAAAAATTCTTAAAAGTCCTTTTTTTATACTTTGTTATGCCTAAAATACCAAAAATAGCCATGAAGGTTAACAAAATAATAGTCCCTCTTATTTGTACTAATCGTTCCATAGTACATCTTTAGACGCTTCGATGATCAATGCGGGGGCTCTAAGACTTAAAATAAATAAATAATATTTTACAAGTCCGTTACTGACCTAAAAGTACAGCATATTTTCACTACTACACTGAAGGAAATATGTGTTCAAATTAATAGAATTTGTGTTCAAATCAAAGGAATTTGTTTTTGAAATAGAGTTTTTGTTTTTAAAACAATGTTTTTGTTACGAAATATTTCAAAGAATAATTTTTCCGATGCCATTTTTTAGCTTTTCCAAGTTTTTGGCATCAGATTCATAATCAGCTTTCCCCGGGACCCTTCGAATACCAAATGTTTACTCCAATCGATGAAGTAGTCACTTTAAATATTTTAATATTGAATTAATTAGGTTTTATTTTATTATATGTTTATATTAATATTTGTCAAACCTATTCAAAAAATTCAAAAATTGTCATGATATTCAGATTTTTGTATGATTTTTCAAAGAAATTAAAAAAACGAAACGAGTTTAAAGGTACTTGAAAATTAAACACACTCGTTTTTAATTTTGTTTTGTAGCAACGCAAAGGCGTTAAATTTCTATTTTAAAATGTTCTGTTTAATTTTGAAGTATGTTTTTTTTCTCAGTGTACAGAGGGATTGAGAAAACAAAATTTGTACCCACCTTATTGAAAATAAGTACTTTTTACATAGTCTGCTTCTTTCATTTTTTTATTAATTAAAAATATTAAAAAACATAAAATAATAACTTAATAATGAAAATTATTAGCCACAACTATGTAAGTTAAGTGCACATAGAGCAAAGTGGTTTTCGTTAATCAAGTACAACATTTTGTACTAACATTTTGCTCTATACGCCATTGAATGGTTTATGGGGCAAGAGGTCACCATAATTTTCTGTTTTAAGGGATATAGAGCAAAGTGGACACGAAATATCTCAGTTTCTAGAAGAGATAGCCAAAAACGGATAACAGATTTGAAAAATTTGGTATCAAAAATCCTGGATGGTAGTATTAACTCAAAATTGCCAAAATGGCGCTTGGAGCACATGAATCCCCGGACGACGATATGGGTAAATCTAGCGTTCGGACATTACATCCGGACACATTTCTTCATATATTTTACACCCAGTTTGCAACCAGTTTTTCAATTAAGATATATATGTTAAAATAGCCTTCTACGAGTATTAAAAATGATAATTAACACATTTCCGCGAAATGGTAGGTAGCACGAATGAAATTTGAATTTGTACAAGAGCAAATTATTACAAGTAAAATAAGTTTTAAGAAAAATTCACCATCATCTTAGAAATCGTTATATCTAAGTTACAAATTAATATGTTATCTAAGTTTATACAAATTTATTAACAACGTAAAAAAATGCATCTTCGCTTAAATTATTAAGTTTCTTCATGAGCTGTCTTTTATATATTTCGAATTATAGTTGTTGCTGCTCTTAGCGATATTTTATTTGAACATTTTTGAAATATCTGGTTGATCATTGAACCATAAACTGATAACCTGTAATAGTAAAAATTGTTTCAATATATTCATATCCTTGGAGAAATGAAAACTTAATTCCAAGAATTACAGTAAACATAAGACCTTAAACTGCCTGAAAATGATTATTTTCAAGCAAGGAGTGATGGACAAGACCATATATTATAGGTTATATAAATTTATATTACTTATACATTTTTTCAATGTCGAATCGTGGTAAGTTCACCCAAATGCACTTTCTGACCTTATTTTTTCACGAAGTTTTTTTTTTAATTATATTTTTCTTAAAAAATAAAAGCTTTTCACACCACATTTTTTGAAGTTTTGACATACGTTTGACTTGCATTTTTGTGTAGAAAAAAATTTTTCTAAACATTACTTTAGAAACATCTAGATAGATCTTTCAAAAAATACTAATCTAAATGTAAGAATTTGTTAAATTTAAGTTTTAACTATAAAATTTAACTCTTGGGCTTAAGCTTATAGACTTGATTATAAAAATTTAATAATTAGTATACAAGATATATTTAAATTTATGCGACTATATTTAAAAAAACAGGGAGAAAAACTTTTAAAAATTTATAATAAAGGACGAACTTCGTTTGTAATGCTTAAAAGCTCTTTTGCAAACGTTTGAACAGTTGTCATAGTAAAAGTCAGTTGCGGGAAACGCGTTATTTAGTTGCAAGGAATTAATTTCGTTTGCCATTAACGTTAGTTATTTTTAAATTGCAGCAACCGAAAAATTTGTTTTGTTCAACTGCACTCAGAAAAAAGTGTCTCGGAATATGATAAAAAAGGCATCATATTTAGAGAAAAATGGTATAGACTTTGCTCCAGAGAATGCTATTCTCTAATTGCGATACCTAAAATTCTCTAAAAATAGAAAAAATTCATGAAATAGAAAAATATATCGTTTTTAGAGAAAAATACTTTTTTTTTTGAGAAAATATTTGTTTTTATTGAAGAAATTACTTCCCATAGTGAATTTTTTATCAAAATATAAGAAAAGTTCTTCATTTTCAATAAAATTTCTCTATAAATGAGAAATTTTTTGTGCGAGAAAAATACTTATCATTATTAGAGACATTGAAATATTTCCATTTCCTACAAGTAAAGAAATATTTCTTCGAAAATGTGAAAATTTATTCTAATTGAAGAAAATTTTATTTGAAAAAGAGAAAATTGCTATTATCAAAAATAGAGAAATTTTTTACCGGAGCAAGGTATGTGTTTTTTTCTCAGTGTGTAAACTTAATTTGCAGAAAAAGTTTCATTTCTCATGACATACAAATTTGTAATCTAAAAAAAATTAATTCTACGCAATATCTCACAATAGCTCAATAGAAGCGTGATAGACTCATGCTCAACCAGTCAGGCGGAAGAAGTGGGTTCGAATCCTGGTTGTGAAGGTATCAAATTTTAATTTAATCTTTGTCTAGAAACTTTCTCTAGTGTAAACGTTAATTCTGCGTCCCACCAAGCTTATTTGGATGACTGGAACAAGTGTCAAATATCATTATTTTAATCTTTATAAAGTTATTAAAATAATTTCCAGATTTTAGTTTGACTTCTTGGAATAAGACAAGTGGAGTTATTTCCGTGTAGGACCTTTATATTTTTTTGTTAAATAAACTGGGCTTTTAATCAGAACTGATTTTTTGTTATTATGCATTCAAATGTTTTTACATTATGCCTATTTTTCTACTGGGTACTTAACCTACTTACATAAACATTAACAAAAACTAACTAATCAAAAAACTCAAGCACACACATTGTCATTCCAGTTCCAAACCTTAGCAAGTTTTTGTTTACATTTTATTTTGTATTTTCTTTATTTTTAATCAAATAAAAGCTTGTTTGTTATTCTTGCAATTCATCATTCAGTTATAAAAATAAATTTTTCATAGGCTCTCATAAACAATTTGCAATAATTGCAAGTTACTGTTTGTTTTGTGATTCACTCTCATACTTCGGCTTAGGGATGGATAGTGGAATTGAATAACCCGTTTCGACTTTTATTTTAATTTTTAAATGAACGGTTTTTCCGAAGTCTATTTTTTTCTACTTTTTGCTCTCTTCTTTGTCATTACCATTGCAAAAGCCCATTTAATACAGCTTTTTTTCTGTATTTTTTTTTGTATCTTGAAACAAGTTCGGATGAAGAAACAAGAAATAAGTTATCAGATATTAAAAAAAATGTTTGCAACAAAGCATCATGTAAAATTCGAAAAAACAAATCTAAAGAAACACAAAACATAATTTGAAAAAAGTTCGATGATCAAATTTTAAGCTGCTAGCGGCTAAAAAACTAAAATTTTGTTAAATTTTCTGCTATTTAAAGTGACTTTTCAGAATTTTTTAAAACTACTTTTCACACCAACTGAAAAATATATCTGCTTTTTTGATGTGCTGCTCATTTTAAAGTGCTTTAAAATTGAAGAAGATAGTAAATATGGGCTAAAGCATCATTAAAATTTGGTTTTGGCTGCGATTCAAAACAAGTCAAATTTGCTTTTTCAAAGTTTGCTGTGTTGTCCAACAAACGTTTTTTTTCAAAGTTGGTTGCGTGTTTTCAGGGACGGATAGTCGATTCAAATAACCGATTTTAGGTTTTTATTCGAAAACAATAACCGACTTAAAAAAAACCTAAATGTTAAAGAAATATTCGACTAGTCGACTTTTCGACTATTCGACTATCCATCTCTACATCGCCTCTCAAACAATGCGACATGAATAGAGCTGCCAGCTTTATGCATTCCAAAATTAAGAAACATTAGTGGTATTCACACGTAGTATTGTAACAGTGTTAGATTGCTAAAGTGTTAATAATTTTAGCAACACAACAACAAAATATATGCTTTGTCACGACCTAGCAACTTAACACTTTAGCAAAAGCTCGAACCTATTGTTAAAAACGTTGCTAAAGTGTTGAATACTTTTTCTGTCAATTTGAATTTAATTTTTCTCTGAATTTTTTTCTCAGAATTTTTCAATTTGATGTGAAAATTTTATTTAAATAAATTTTAATGCAATCTATCGGAAAGAAAGTCAAAAGAACACGTCTAACAGAAGTAAAAAAGTGGAGCTACGAGGAAACTTGTAAAATACTTCATTATATCTTGCAAACAGGAAAATTACAACAAACAGGTAAATATATGTTCTTTGTAAATAAATTCTTAGAAAAAATGTCAATAAATGGGAATGTTTTTTGTTATCAGAAGCCCACTGCGCAACTTTACTACCGCAAACTGATTGATGAGACTGGAATAGATGCCACTTGGACTATGGTACGCTGGAAGCTGCGAAATTTAAAAAAGTCATTTTCCAAATGTAATGAGTGATCATTACGATCGCCTTCAGGAAATTTTTGGTGAAAAACGGTCAGCCTTGGAAGTACATGCTTATGAGTCCACAAATTGTAATGCTGTTGACGAGTCGGAAGAGTCTTTTTTGAATGAGACGTTGTGTGAAAGCTATCCAGTGGACTCCAATGAACAACCACACACATCAACTCATGGCATCACGTTGATCATTATTATCATCACTTTTTCTAGGCATATTTAATTAATTTTACGTTTTCTTTTATATAAAAAAATTTATATATAAAAGAAAAACTTAATTTGACTTTTACAAATTAAATTTGACAAAAGAGTAGGTGCATAAAAAAATATTGAAAAAGTGTGTTCACTCGTTGTTCAAAATTTCAGCAATTTAACACTTTCACAAGGCAACGTGTGAATACCACTATTTATTCAAGCAATTGTTGTTTTTATTTTAATTAAAAAGGTGTTGTTGTCAAATGTCATACTAATTGGCGTTTAATTTTTTATTATTTTATGTGGTTATCTGAACTTCACATAGAAAACATATTAGTTTTGTTAATAGGCATTCATTTGAGACAATATTTCGAAGTTAAAAAGTTATGCCATTAAAAAAATGTATTAAATGTAAAAGCCTTAAATTAAGTGACTGTTTGGTAATGATTAATTTAAAATTTAATGAAATTTATTTGACATTATCTCTACTCGTTTATTTCATGTATCAAAAAATCAGTTTAAAACCCCTACCTTCTCAAGGGGCACCATTAATGTGATTTTTAGAAATTATTTTAAAGGAAAAGTACATCATGGAATGCTTAAGGATATATTAATGGATATATAATAAAAAAAAAGATAAGACAATTTTTGTACCACAATATTGAAAGTTCAGCAATTTATTCGCAATCTGCCAAGGCCGGGAGTCACCAAAGCCTCACAAGCCTCACAGCGGAAAATAGCATAAGTTTCATACATTTTGGTTTGGTCAAAAAATTACTATAACATAATTCCGTAAAATGAGTGCGGAACGCTTGATTTTTTGAAAAATTTTAGAGTATATTTTTAGGCATTTTCTGTTTTGTGATTTATTGAAACTTCAAAAACCTTTTATATTTTTTTTTTTTCATTTTTAAAGTTTCAGTTTTACAAACAATTTTTAAACATATTTCGTCGTGCCTACTTTGGTTTCCGTTTTTACTTTTAGGTATTTTATATTTCGAACTTAACATTATTATTTGAATAATTTTAAATCGAATATAGAAACGGGTCCGTCATTTTTGACGGGAAAGAACTCGTAGTTATGAAAATTAAATTTAATTATCCATTGTTTTATTTTGTTTTTGAAACGAAATGCAAACTACATTTTTAAAATAAACAATATACTAAAAGAATAGCAAAAAACAGCAAACAAAAATTTTTTTGCTTAATTTTTCAAATACTAATTTTTTTTTATTATATGAAAATATGTTTTTGGGACAAAATTTGTATGTAAAGATCAAGAAGGCCAATTAAATTGTCAAAATTCAAGATAATGGGATTGCTCTGTTGCTATCGCACAGTAGATCGACTGGAAGGAAAGGGCGGAACTAGGAAAAAAAAAAAATCCAATTTAGAAACCCAAAGTAAAAATCAACTTTTTGTGTTCATAATTAACCAAAGTTTCTATTTTAACAATTACAAAAACGATTGTTGTTGCTTTAGAAACTGCCAGCTCATGTTGGAAATCAAGGTTTTATTTCAAACAAAATGCTGTAAAAATGTATATAACGCACAAATGTTAAAAAAATAATCAAGATATTTTATAAATGTATTTTTTTTGTATTTCGTGTTGTTGTATTTAACTAAAATTTGCAATATAATAAAACAATTTGGTTTATATAGCTTAAACTTAAAAAATAAAGGTTTGGGTTTTTATTTTCAGTTAGTTTTAGTATTAAGAACGTGTTTGGATTGTATTTTTAATGAGTTGGAATCTTAATTTATAAATAGCTTTGTATTCAAAAATAGTTTAAGTTTTTATTCTAATAGCTTTCAGCTGCCATTTTTTGCATATTTTGCGGAAAATGGTGTCATGAACTTTCCATATTAAATTATTATTAATTTGATTTAAAAAGTATTCATCGGAGAAAAAACAATGTTATGTGTATTTTTATATATCAGAGTATATAAAATATAAAAACAAAAAAATTGTTAAGGCCTAGTAATCCTCTCGATTTTAAACAAAGGTAAAATGCAAAGCTTTAACAAAGTTTATAATGCCTTAACGTGAGCTTAAATAGTAATAAATTTCACAATGCCTAGAGTTAAAGGGTTTTAAATTTATTGGGAAAACAATGACGAATAAAATTTTGCACGAATTTTTTTTTTGCATTCAATATTTTTTTATAAATTTATTTAGGAATTATGCACAATTTTCTTTCTTTTCATATCCAATTTGAATTAAGATGAGATGGTATTCACTAGTGTATCCTCCTTCACAGCAATTAAACCAAGAAATTAGACTTTTTAAAGATTTTTTTATTGCCGACATTCAGCATTATTTTGTTGAAACAATTCAAAAATTTTTGAAATGTTTTGATGTTTTTTTTAAACCATGATATAATAACTTTACCAGGTAGCATTGATTAGTGACTGATTCCACACTTATGCGGAACGAAAACATGAATCCTGAGATACTTTCAATTGAAATAATTGTTGGTTCTCGCATTAAAATGGAATCTAAAGTTACTCCTGTTGCAAAATTAGTTTTAGTTTTTATGCCTTTTTATGTTTTTTTGACAATTTAAGAATTTTTTTTTAATTTAAACTGAGTGTTTTTTCGGTGTCACACTGAAAAAACCAGAAAAATGCAATAGTTTTCCCTAAGAAGCAACATGGGCTTATGATAAAAATGAAACTTTCCTTTAGTAAAGATATTGATGGTTTACATAAATTTGTAAACTTTTTTTATTTAATAATTTCTTTTTATTCTTCATTACAAGAAGATTCATTACACCCGTCACAGCTGTTTAAGCTAATGTTACTTTTAAGCTAGTATAAATAATTGCTTTATGTTTTAGCATTTTGAAACCTAGTAATCTAATAAACTCTAAAGTAAATTGCTTAAATTTTAACCGGCTGATAAAATTTTCAGCACGACAAGAAGTTAAAACGTCACACCTGTCTCTATGGAATGAGCGGAGTGTTTATTCTCTCAGCTACAAGTAAACGAACTCTTGTCAAAAACAGCTGTTCGTTGTTATGTGCGTTGTCCACAAGGTTGATTTATTTAAGGTTGCGTACATTTTTTGACGCATCCTTATTTTATGTAAACAAAAATATTTTGACGTTTGCAGAGTAGGGTTTTGTGCTGCTCGAGAAAAAAAAAGTATTTTTCAGGGTTTTGTGCAGTTTTCTGTTTTATTGTGTTATTAACTAAGTCAAGATGTGTTAAAATTTTGATTTTTGTCAAAATTGGAAGTAAAAGTGGTTTTTACGATCACCGTTGTCCAATGCAATGAAAGTTTCGAATATGAAAATATTTATTTCTTGATTTTCTTAATATATATTTATTTCATTAAACCTTTTTTAGGGCATAGTACTGAAATCCTTCAATCAAAACTAAAATTATGGGGGTAGATCAAACTCAATCACTTAATTATATCAGGACATCCGAATAAAAAAAGGACCAATAAAAGTACTAAACAAAAATTTTAGTATTCTATTTACCAAATAGTACTACAAAAAACTACCAATAGTATTATATTCAGGCAACCGTGTCAGTTCTTTACTCAAATGACTACGCTCTTTTGCTCTCATTTCAAAATAAGGGTGCCGAAATGAGAAAACGTCAAAAATGTATGCAACCTTATATACATAAGCCTTGCGTTGTCCACATTCAGCTGTGTCAACGGTTGTGATAGCGACACATTGGAAAGCGCTGTTATCGGTATTGAAGTGTCAGAAAAGTTGTCAAGTTGATGAAATGTCAAGCTTTGTATCAAATATCAATAGAAATTTTACCGAAAAATAAAAATTTTCTATTTTATTACGCAGAATGTGACCAGTGAAATTAATTGTATGCAATGGCGAATTACCAGCGCTCTCTTTTTTTTTATATTTTTTGACAGATGGTAGTTTCCAACAGAAACGTCAACATCAACTTTGTAGTTATTATATCATGTTTTAAACAAAACAATATTTTTTTCTTAAAAATTCAAAAATTTTTTAAATGTTTTGATGTTCTATGTCAAAGTTTTAGAAATGTTACTACAGTGCCGCTCAAATAAGTCTTTTAATCTCAGTTTAAATTTTTAAACAGAGGTTAAGTTAACTGCCGATAAAAATATGATCAGTTACGAAAAATATTTTAACTGTGTTTCAAATTTAAACTCTGTGTACGAAAACTGAGTTCAAAGAATTTAAACTTTGGAGAACAGTTAGTAGCGGGCCTAAGTATTTAAATAATTTTTTATAAAATAAAAAACAAATTTTAGATAAAAAAAAATTAGACTAAATACAGAGTGGCTCGAATATAGTTTAAGCATAAGCATTTAGTTAACAGAATTGACAGTTTACTTCCCATTCCACATTTTCCTTATTTCGATCCACTGTGCATCGGCTCTAAATACGAGCAGCAACGCGAGCTCGATCTTGTTTGTTTACATTTTTAGATGCTCTCAGTCGCAAACAACAAATTTTTTTTAATTTCTCACTTTGCTCTTGCGAACTCAATCGGTTTTTCAATTTCCATAACTCTCGCTGCCAATCATGGACCTGCAGAGTATTGTTTTAAAAAAATGTCTAACTTCGGCTCTTGTGTGGAAGATTTAGAAATTATTGAAATATCTTAGGTTGCCTAGGGAACGTGATCTGTGACCTAGGTATCATTTTCTTCCGAAAAGCTTCTTGTTTTAAAAAATATAAAAAAAATCTATGCTACGGATTTTAAATAAATCTAACAGAACATCTATTTCAATTAGTTCTTAAAAGTTTTTAAAAGATTTTCTCGTCTGAAAATAGAAAACAAAAAACTTATAACTTTCGGTAACTAATGTAGAAATGTCTAGAAAAATTTATTTCATCTTTGTTTTGCTTGCATAGAAAATTCTTCATAAAACTTATACTAAAAGTTTTCATTCATTTAGTTTATTTATTCCAGGCACCTGTTTCCACAACCGACTTAATATTCCATCTACCCTCTACTCAACACTCGTTTTGTTCTATGATAACAAAACCCAATTTGAAGTCAACAATTTTAATGACGCTTTTCCACAAATAAACGAAAGAATTTTCCCAATAAAAGCTCAATAAAAATTGCTTTTAATAGAACTATAAACTATTTTTAAAAACCCACAAAAATTGGCCACAAATAACAGGGCTAACAAACCAGAAAATGTGGGCAAACTAATTGAAAGAAGCACGCTAAATAAGTTAACCATGCGTAAAAGCCACAATATGATAGAAAAACAAAAAATAAAAAATTCAATACAATTGTTATCAATAACTAGGGAGACAAAAAACAAAAATAGGGTGGCCTTTATGAACAAAGCTCGTCAGCATTTATTTGTATTAGAAATTGGTTTTTTTTTTATTTTTCTTTTTGTTGGGAAAAACAAAATATATCATGCAACCATTAGACAAAAGTTGATAGCTTTAAATTATAAATCAATTGTTGAACAATTGCAGTTAAACTTTATTTTAGTAACAATGGCAACTCTGCTGCATTTATAGCAATTTCCTGTGTAAACAATATATTGCATTTTCTATGAAACCAGCAGAGAATTTCAACAAATTTTGGGCAATATAGTCAGCTGTCATGTCACAGTTGATTGAAATCTCATAAAATTGCAATAGTTAAAGTCGAAACATCGAAGAATTGGGGTCGAAATTAAAACCTGCTCGAAAAGTTAAGTTTTGGTGTGTTTGGTTTTGTGTTTTTTTTTTTTTTTTTGTTATGCTTCAATAAACAATTTTTGATGCATAGTGATGTGACACATAGTGACATTGACAGAGAGAAGTAATGAAAAGAATAGAGTTTGTTTTTACTTAATAGTAATAAAAGTCACTTGAGAGCCTAGCATGGCAGCATAAAAACTCATCCGTTCATATAATAATAATAACTAGTATCGCGTGGGGTCGAAATTCGACCAATTTATTGATTGCCTATTTATAATTATATGCGAGATGATTAAAATAAGTTCGAGGCTATAACTCTTAATTGATTGGAGATATAAAGCTATTTTCTTCAAAAAAATGTATTTTTTTATATTATTATTTTGTTCAAGAACATAAAAACAACATTTTAAAAAAATTTAGTTTTGTCAAAGAAATCATAGGGGGCAGTCTTGATTTTTTGATGGCACGGACAGTTTATTAATTTAGTGTCAAGACAAAATACATTCACCTAAAATTCGGTATAGATTTTGAAAGCAAATCAAAACTGCAATTTTGAGTTTTTGTTGTGTTACAACAAATATAATTTTTACCCCATATTTTAAGAATAAATCAAAATTGTATGGTCTTTTTTATAAGGAATAATTTAAATATAAACAAACCAAAAACGGTATTATTTTTAGAAGTCTTTTGAAGTTAACTAATAGGACTTAAATACAAAAAGAAATAAATCAAATCTATTAATAGATGGCGGAGATACTTTGCTTCAGAATTTAGAACATTCAATTTGAGACATTTTTTTTCTCCCTCTGGGCATTTGGTTGAAACACACGCTAAATAACTAACGACAATATTAAGAAAATTCATTAAAAATACTTTTGGTTAGAACTTTGCTGTAATTTTTATCACATTTGAAAGAAAATTTAACAGACTTTTAGAAAAAATTAGAAAAATTTAAAAACCGTTAAAATCCGACCAAGATATTCACATGAAAAGTCAAATTTTTGAATTCAAAACACATTTTTTTACAAATTTTACAATTGACGAATGTATAAAACTACAGTTTTTTTAAGAAATTGTTACTTTTAAAAAAAAATTCAAATTCGACCAACTCAAAAACTCTCCCCCAACCAAATTTCATATTAATCAAAGAGCGGGTTTTTTCTCAAAAATTTAATTTCTCTCTTAGAAGGTTGGAAACCCCCTCTATCAGATATATCATTTATATATACATTCTGCACATCTGGGCAACATGGCCTTTCGAATGAAATAAGTTTCATTTATTTTGAGTTTTAAATAATACCAAAAAAGCGTACGACAAACTTTAATGTTCACGTTTTAATATATAAGATAAAAGACATCTCAACTTCTAGGATTCAGCTTTTGAACTGAATCGCAAATCAGTTCTTAAAGCCTTTGATGTAAAATATTATTATATCTTTAAGCTTTCTATAAGTAAACTTCCAAAAGTTAATACAGTTAACTTTTCCTGAGACATTTGTAGTTGCAGTTGAGTTGATTATAATCTTCGATGTCAGTCAAAACTACCAAAGAAGATTACTCAACTACAGCTAAGAAAAAAAAACCTGCTTTAAGCTAACAAATCAAACTAAAATTTTAAAGCATTCGAACAAGTTTTTCTTCAAATACAGGAGCTGATTGTGAGTCATACCAATAACAATCACGACTACGACAACAATGACAAAAACATCAATTTTACAGCAACTCTTGGCCGCTTAGCGAAGCTTGCTTAGCATTTATAAACAAAACAAAAAATTCTAAAAGCTAGCCTTGCATTCACTTAAGCTGGTAGTCTGGAACAAGTTTTTTTAAGTGCCACACTAATTGGCACACCAGCACTACAAGATCTTCTAAGAACTCTAAATGAAGATGCTTTCGAAGCGCTACTGCAACGCAGCAAGTGGAGATTTATTAGGCTTCATATTTGCTAGACTGTTTTTATGAGCTCTCGTATAATATGAGCCAACAATTAATTGTAAGGCGCGTCGAACACTTTTGCAAACATGAAACACTTTATTTTCATAACTTATGTGAAATATGCAAAAAGCAAAAAATGAGGAAACCCATAAAATACGCAGCTTAAGCCTTAGTGGTGGGTCTTAAGAGTAAAACCGGGGACCTACCTGAGCGTCACGGCGGATGCATTGCGCGTCGATGTAGCAATCAGTTTCAACTTAATTTGATGACTCAATTAAGGAGCCTGTTTTGCGCAGAGGATTACATTCTGTTGGCTTTTAGGCTTAAAGGTGGAATATTTATCAGTCCACATGACAGGTTATAGACGATTATTAAGTGCTGGAATTATTGATGGAGCGCATTTTTAAAGATACCTCAAGAACTATTGCCGACTGAGGTGCTAAACTGAGACTTTGGCTGAACAGTAGTAATCAGCGAACATCGAACTAAATAGAATTAAAAAAGTCAATAAGGGCAGTAATGAATATAAAGGGTCTGATAGAAAAAAATATTCTTGAATAGTTCTAAATTAAATTAAAAGGGCTAAAAAAAATCAGACAAAAATACAAAAAGGCAAACATGAATGAAAATGTTTTTCTATTTAGTCGTAATAAACATATCCAGTACAGTAGGAATGCCAGTAGTGGGAAAAATATATCGATGTATTTCTGTGATTCGATGCATCGAAATGTACATCGATATCTTTCGATGCACTGGAGGGCTTTCATCGATGCATCGATTTTCAGACGATTTTTAAGTTTTTATTAAACAACAAAATATGTTATAAGCAAAATTGAACATAATTTCTAATTATCTACTATACCTGATCTATTTATGTTTCTACTGGACTATCGAAGCAGGTCAAAAACGGTTTCGTTAAACCACAAAAATCATAATAACTTAAATTTTTATGTCCTCCAAAACGCTCCCTAAATTTTTAGGTTTTTTTATAAATCTATCTATAAATCTAAACTTTAAAAATCTATCCCCAATTTGACTTACAGGGAGAGTTACACCACCTTGTTCAAAAAGAAAGGTTCATTCACACTGTGAACCGAACTTAACTGTCCGATTCGAAAATTTTTTTGTAGGTTGCCACATGTGTCTATGACAAGGCTGCCAAATAACAGCGTCTCTCGTTGACATTTCTCTATATGGCTTACTAGAGAGTGCAGGGCCATGTCTATTGTCGTGCCTTCGCAGTAAGCATGCGAAGCTGATAGAATATCGAAATCAACACTACAGTTAACGAAATTGATATTAACGTATGGAATATGTAACTTTCAAGTCATTTTCAAGTCACAAAAAAAGCAGAAAAAAGAGAAAAAATAGCGTTATGGTGGACATTTTTCACTGTTTCTATTTTAGGTTTGATAACTTCATAACATCTCCACTCCATAGAATTAACCACATTGGCACAAGTAACAGCCAGTATAAAGTAAACCACGATTCATTTATTTTACGCCAAAACTCTTCTTTCTGTTTCTTTTTTATATACCCCAATTTAATGCTTAAGAACTCCGCACATTCCTCTCTTTGAATATGATCCGGACACTGCTAATGCCATTTTGTCATACTTATTTTAACTCTTAGAAAGCAATTTTTTAAAGGTTTGAGGAAAGGTTTAGATCATAACTCTACATTGACTTCCATCTCACAGACTTAGCCTATGGCAGCATCACTGTTTCAAATATTTTGGCATAGTCCACAGTATACGTGGTATCTTTAGTCAAGAAAATAGGACCTACAACAAATGAAGAGAAGCAGCTTCATCATGGCGTTTCACGTTGGGAAGAAATGGGGTAAAACGCGCGCATGAGTCTGTTTTTGCTCTAATTTCTATATTAACTAAAATATAAAGCTGAAATATTGACACCTGAAAAATAATTTTTGAAGGAATTACCTGGCGTAATCAAATTTTTGTAATTGCATAAACTCTACTCTTCTATTGTAGGGTATAAGCTACAATTGAAAATAAAATTTGTTTTTCATAGATAAAATGGTGAAAAAATAATATAAAATACAGTGCAATCCAAAAAAACATAAAATTAGAAAGATATCGTTACACTTAATGATTTTCAGAATTTCAAGTGTCCTTTTACACTCAAAAATGTAGTAATCTACATTATATAAAAATTCATGTACGTATGTTTGTATGTTAGTTATAGACTCCCAAATCGCTAAGCCAATTGATGTGATTTTTTCGGAGTACCTGTCACAACGTCTCGAAAGTGTCCCTGTGAAGTTTGGTGCCGATCGATAAAAGAGGCATAGCACCTCCGATTTAACTCAAATTTGCAATATTGGTTAACTTTGAAATTACAGTTTCCACAATCTCAGAATTAGGAATAAAATCTCAATTTATAAGTGCCGCCCATTGGTAACATTTTATGGGTTTTATACAAGAGGCGTGTCACTTTTTGATCAACTAAAATTTTAGGTATACATTTAGAGCTATAAGTATGAAAACACTTTAACTGGCAAAAGTGAGCAAGTAGTGGTCAAAAGGGCGTGGCACCGTCCATACAATACAAAATATTCATATAAAGATATTTGGAACAAAATGTCGGATAGTAATAAAACTCAGTGTGATGTAACTTATTGATCAGGTTTTTCTACTAAAAAAACTGGCACGAACATTAGAAGACTGGGCGTGGCTTTGCCCATGCAAGTCAAATTCTTTTAACAGATTATCTATGGAAGTAAAATAAGATCGCTCATATTTATGAAAATTGCCAAAGATTTCTAATGAGCGCAAAAGTTTTAAAACTTTTTAGTGCTGTTGCTTAACTTCATCATGAAATTAAAAATTCTGTGCAGATTTGAAATTATTTATTAAAAAAAAATTTGAAAAAAAAAAAAAATGGTAAGGTATGTCTTCGACTTGGCCCAAGTTAAAAATACCCCCACGGCCGATTTGAATGGTTAAAAAAATCTTAATTGGAGTGCATTTTGTATGAGATTTAAAAAGATTTGAATATTTTTATGACATCTACAATACATACATATAATGTATATATCAAATTGCTTATATTGTCCTGAAGCTTAAATATAAAACTTTGTATGTATAAAGTTTTCAATTTTGGGGTTGTATGGGAGGTTTTTGTGTTCGTGGTGGTTTCAGTTTCGTAACTTTTCGCTATTAAGGTTTCTATGGGAGTTGGGCGTGTCAGTGGACTTATGATGCTCATTTTTTGAACACACCTCAGTTTTAAAATAAAATACACAAATACCAAATTTCAATTTTGTAGCTTAAATATTAGGCTATTTATAGAGTTTTCGCTATAGTGGGTTGTATGGGAAGTGGGTGTGATCGTAGGCGAATGACGCCTACTTTTCTTCCACGATTTATTTTTAATATAAAATACATGCGTATCAAATTTTTTGCCTGTTGCTTAAAGAGAAGCCTATTTATAAAGTTTTAAAATTTAAGGTTGTATGGGAGGTGGGCGTGTTAGTGGGTGAATGAAGTCCATTTTTCTAAAACATCTTAATTTTGACATAGAATACTTAAATACCAAATATCAGTTTTGCGCCTTAATTATTATCCTCTTTATAGGTTTTCATTATTGTGATTGTATGGGAGGTAGGCGTGGTTTTCATTTGATTCAGATTGAACTTTTCTTTTAAGAAAGAAGCTCAAATATCGAATTTCATTGAGGTAGCTTAAAAATTACGCAGTATGCGTTGGGGTTTAAAAATAAAAAATCATTTTATGGCGTTTATAATATAAAGAATAACAAAAAAAAGGTTCCAACAATTATCAAACAGATTTGATACAATCATGTTTAAAGAGTAACTTCTTGATTGACGGTGATTAACATCGAGTGAATATATTTACCTTCAAAGGCTGGTGTTTTTAAATAAAAAAAATCAATTGAATTTTAAAGAATTCATCAGAATGTTTAGTTAATTTTTTTTTTCAATACATAAAATTTATATTTCCTTAAAAATATGTTTAAAAGTTTTGTAAAGCAAAAAAAACAGTTTATCCCTTTTTCAAAACAATATTGAAAACTCATCGTGAACATTTTAAGGTAGAATTGATCAATCTGCACAATACAATACAAATTCATATTTTCCCCCACTAAAAATGGACCATAAATCATAAAAAAAATGTAAAATCATTTAAAAATCATTTGTCATCCAACATATTGCCAATAGGGCCTTACATGCAACAACTACAAGTAAAGCTGAAATAAAAAAATAAGCTTCAAGGAAGCAGAATATGAAAAGATAAAATTATGCTATACAATAAAGCAAGAAAACAAAAAAAAAAACAACCTTAAAAATATGAATAAAATGAAAAACGAATCTTTTTCCACACAACTAGGCATTAGTTGGTGGCATGCCGCACCTAAAAATAAAACCATTTTTCGAGCTACCTGTTTAGAGCTTGTATTTGTATGGAGCATAAAGAAGTCCCCAACCAAAGCAAGAACTTGTCTCACAAACTTAAACATATGGAAGAAAAAGGGTATAAAAAGGGCAAATGTTGCTTGAGCTATACTTACTTTCATTTCACTTTTAAGATCCTTATCAGCAGAAGAAACGCTCAGACCAACTGACGAAGAAGCAACAAAGCATGATATAGTGATGAAGAGAGAGTTAAAGGGGTTGGGGGTATAATAAACCAGAAGAGTAAACAAAAAAAGTTAAAAATGTTGCCTGTCTTGTTGTTGGTGTCAGATAAAAATGTTATCGACATGCAAGCGACACAAAGGCGAAACCCAAAATCTGTCTGTCCCACTAACATGGTCATTGGGCTCGCATTGTTGAGTTCATTATTAATGAATGACTCGATTTTATACCCAAAAAAAAAAAAAAAAATAAATAAGAATAGCAAAAAAAAAAAAAAACAACAACAACCAACAATTCGATCTTCGATTTTGAAGTTGTGAAAAGGGTTTCACAACCAACTCGTTTGTTCTGTCATTGTAGCGGCTGTCATGTGGATACAAAGTACAAAATGTAGCATGTGGGCTAACCTTAAGAAAGTCTGTAGCTGTTGGAGGAGGAAAGGACTGGGACGAAATGGTGCCAGCGTTGGTGTGTGTCAGCAAGCGGAAAACGCATGAACACGCGTTGACATTTAACCCCTTTGTCACTTGCTTTGACAGTTCAATAATGTGTCATTTGTTGTTGTAATGTCTTTTTCTTTCCTTATACCATCAACTCTGTTTTTTTGTGGATTTTTGTTTTTTTTTTTTATATGTTGACTAACGTTAATGGAAAAATTGTTATCTCTGAATGTCACATTAAATTCGTATTATTTGCTTGAATTATTTGAGTTTATCTTTAGTTTGCAGGTTTTTTGCATTTTTTATTTATTATTTTATTTTTGGATTTGTAGTTATTGGAAAATGTAAAAAAAGCAATTTAAATGATTTTAGAGAGTGTGAAATTTATTTTGGTGGATAGAAAGATAGAGTAATATAAGTGAATCTTGAGTTATAATTGTAAATCGAAAACAATACCAACACTAAAGCAATATTTTTCATTTAAGATAATGTTAAGAGGTCAAAATAAGGTCGAATGAATGGTTAAAAAATATCAGAGTAGGTCCCGCACTCCGGCTTTCGATGCTTTTCATCTAATGGGAAAAAAAGCAAAGACAAATACAGTGTCACAAGGACGCAAGGACACAAAGACACAACGGTATAAACACACAAGGACATAGACACAAAGACAGAACAGTATAAAGATACACAGCCACAGACACATACACGTTTTTTTTTTGCATTTTTGTTTAATTTATGTAATTGTTCTTTGAAAAAAAATAAAAGTTAATTTTTTATAAAAAAAAGGATTTTATCAAATATTTGAACTATTATAACTTCTTTTTTTAAATTTAGAAAATAATTTTTTTAATACAAATTAAAAAAATTTGAAGGAGTTTAATCTTATGAGAAAAAAAATGTAAGGGGGGGGAGTAAATCGGGCTAACGGGGCTTACTAGTTGAATATGACCTCAAAAGTCAAAATGTTCTAATAAGACAATGTAGTGCTCATCAAGCTTTTTTCAATGACATACAGTTTTTTAATAACTGGCTTAAGTTACACAAAAAATATCATTTTAACTGTGTTTCCGGTGGTCCAAAAAATTTTTTTTTGTTTTCGGAATCCTCTCGACTTCTCTTCAAAATATGAGTAGGTTTTTTCAAACTTTTTTTTCAACTCACTATAGTGTGCACTGATCAACAACATGCTGACATGAGGACTTTAATTTTTGTTGGAAGAGGCACCCCTCAGGGGGTGCTTTTTTTCCTGTGCATGAACTGCTAAAGCTTGTAGAAAACGGGATATGCACAGGGAAAGCACTCTCTCTGAGCTTATTAGGTCACCATTTTGCAATTTTCAAAATAAAATCAATAGCCGCGAGTTAGGGGTCATTCCTGAAAAAACCAAGCTAGTTTTTTGATGAAAATATATAAGATTCTGCCTATTTCTCCTCAACTTCTCAGTGGTACTCATTTATCCTTCGCGGACTCAGCTAATATCTAGGAGTTATTTTGGATAGACAGCTAATCTGTCAACCAAATATTCTTGAGCGTACTAGAAAAGCCAACGTCGCTCTGTATGCATATAAAAAAGCCATAGGTATAACCTTAGGTCTAACTCCAGCAATACGAGGGCTGAAAGTGGGTGAAGTAAGGCTTATCTTACGGTATGGTATGTATGTGTGATGGCCTGCACTAAAAACATAGTCAAATTGCAAGATATTTGGGAAGCACTGAAAGCAAATATCCGTAAATTGGTGCATAGAACGGCCATTCATCTTAGAGCTACCTCGAAGTGCGCTTATACTGGTACAGGTCTTTCTTTTATTCTTGGTTCCAAGGAATAGTTCCTTTCAACACCGATAACGTAACTGCCAAGCCCTCTTTTGAGGTAGGCTATCATTACATGAACCCAACCAGAGAGGAATGGAGCAAGTTAATATCGCAAAACAACATTTGCGACTACAAGGTAGGGAGAGGCGTTTTTTCTGCGAATAAATATTACATAAAATAAATATTAACTAAGGCTTCTAATCCCAGGACTGATTGCACATTTCGGGATTTATAATTAGAAATCTCGGGATCCCAGGATTAGTCCCGGGATTTGAAAATCCGAGAAAAAGGTCTCTCTTTTTTGTAAAAGAGACTTATTTTTTCTCGCCGCAAAGAACTCAGTATACTTGGTCTGTTGCTCATTGGTTGAACGTCATGTAAATCCTCGGTTTGGTGTTTTAAAGAAATATGAATCTATTCACCGGTGAAAATAAAGACAAGGCTGTTTTACAGTTTTTTTTTTTTCAATAAATTTGATTATTATTTTGTATGAAAAAAATTCTAGAATTTACAAATTCTGTTTTATAAATGTATGGAAAAGTTCGGAAAAATCAACCAAATCCAGAATTTTTAAGTCAAACGCAGGATCCCGAAAATCCTGGGATTTCAGGCATTTTAATCCCGAGACTTTCAGGACTGGAAAACCCGGAACCTTCAATCCGGGATTCCGGTATTGATTGAATAACAACCAGACTGCAGCATTTTTCAAGCAGGAAGAATGGGTTTTTTTTCAAAGCTATAGAATGGCTGAGGTATAATCAGTTATAGACTCATATATATCGGGATATCTTTATCTCTACGGACTGCCTACACTCAGATAAAAGTTACTCGGAATATGATATGAAAAGCATCATATTTAGATAAAAATGGTATAGACTTTGCTCCAGAGAATGCCTTTCTCTAAATGCGATCCTAAAATTCTCTTAAAATGATAAAAAGCTTCCATTAAAAAGAGAAATATATAAAAATATATAGTTTTTAGAGAAAAAGACTTCATATTTGAGAAAAAATTTGTGTTTATTGAAGAAAATACTTCATATAGTGAATTTTTTATCAAAATATAGGAACAATTTTTCATATTCAGTAAATTTTTCTCTTTAAATGAGAATTTCTTTGTGCGAGAAAAATGTTTATCATTCCCTGCAGAAAAATGGACCAGATTTAGAATAGTTCTGTACTAGTTCCAAAAAGGGCTAGTACTGGTCCCACTACAATACCCGTTTACATTGAACGAACTGACGCTTTTTACGGGTTGATGTCATGGGAAAAGACGTTTTTCGTTTTTCCTTATATCTGTACAAGTTCCATTATGAATAGTTCTAGACTGGTCCGTTTTGATACAGTCCAAAAGTGGTCATTTAAAAGCCCTATTATTCGCCTTATTTGGAACACGGGTACGTACAAAGAAACGAACTTAATTATTGTTTATAGATTTAAATGTTTGCGAAACCTGTTTTTTATTTTGTTTTTTTTTTTTCTGACAAGAAAAACTTAGAATATAAAAATAAATTCAAAATTATCTATGCTGAGCGTCTTTTGTACTAGTTCGCAACTAACTCCAATTTCGCTTGAAATAAACTAGTTGGTTTTTCGAATTGTCTCCAAAATAACTGCTGGGTTATTAGAGACATTGAAATATTTCCATTTCCTAGAAGTGAAGAAATATTTCTTCGAAAATGTGAAAATTTATTCTAATTGAAGAACATTTTATTTAACAAAGAGAAAATTGCTATTTTCGAAAATAGAAAAATTTTGTCATTGGAGAAAGATATGTGTTTTTTTCTCACTGTAGCTGGTATAAAATTCCTTGAAGGACTATTCCTAACACCATCAGCAGTCCTGACTTGTCATCAGTTTGTCTCTAAAAGAGATAGAAGCCTGATATTTCTGTAGACTGAATGCCGGGCATAAGGACATGGCTGGAAACTGTAGAGCTTAAGAGTTCGCTAGGGAAGACTCATGTCTGATATGCAAAACTAGGGCATGCCACTGGCGACGTGCTGTAAATTTAGCAAACTCTAACAGGAATCATACAACAACCTGTAAAAATGTTAGGCAGCTGTGGCCAGTTTGAGAGAAAATCGTACAAATAGGTTATAGTTTTAAAGCGGAATTCTCTTGCTTTATTAATATGTATCATAACAGGACACTGGCTTATATGTAGCCATGCCGTCAGAATGGCGGTTAATTCGAATGATTTCTGTAGAAGCTGCAGGGTTGAGGAAGAGAAGGAGTTGAAATCGCATCTCATTTGCTTAAGCCCGGCTTTTTTCCAAATATAACTAAAGCATTTAGGAAGACCCTTTTGTAGTGATCCTACACTGAGGGAAAAATGTGTTAAAATTAAATGAAATTGTGTTCGTATTAAACGAATTTGTTTTTGAAATAGAGCTTGAAACAAATTCATTAAAATGTAACACAACTTTCTTAGTGTAGGTAGGCATCTCGAAAAAGTAGACGTCTAGCGTCTGCTTGGTCTTGTAACAAGTTCTATGTGGTTCTTCTGAAAAAAGGTCTTTTAGAAGTTGTAAAGCAGATCCCTGTGATATCACAATGAACCAATCCATTGAACTATGTGGGTGTCGATCGCCACAATAACCTTATTTTTCATTCTTCTTCTTAATATCTTTAGGACAATTTAAAACAAAATTAACAGATTTCTTAACGTAAGGTTTTCATGACAGTTTTTCGTATTAAACCAATTACAGTCGTAGTTCTGAACCCACCTTTTTGCAGACTTTGCCTTTTCGCACCATTTGACACATGAAGCTTAGGAGTCGTTCATAAAATACGTGACCGATTTTCTGCTTTTTCATCCTTTCTTGATAAATTGTTGTTATGAAATAGTAGGAAAAAAATAACAAGCTAGCATTACCTCTTAATCATATAATAGGGGAGTCATTTTCAAGCTATTGTGAACATGTTGTTGGCACTTAATTGCAAAAAATATTCATGTTATTTTTAATAACTTAATTCATGCAATACAAGCTGATGCAATGAGATGAGTTGAGATGCGTTATGATGAGATGATGTCTCGCAAAACAAATATTTTTGATTAAAACAACTTAAGCTTCTTCTCCTACTTCAGCAAAAAAAAAAAACAAGTAAAGAAAGTCTAAAGTCGGTCTAGGCCGACTATGAAATACCCTAAACCTACTGTTTAAAAAAAACAAAATAATATTATTGTAAATGGACGTGCCCGTAGGCGGATGAAGCATATATTTTATATGCATTTAACCGCTGATGAAAAATTTACACATATCAAGTTTTATTCCTGTAGCTCACAGTTAATGCCTTTCACTATGGGAGGTGGGTGTGTTCATGAACGGATTACTCCTAATTTTTGAACACGCCTTAGTTTTGGTATCAAATACATACATACCAAATTTGATCTCTCTACGACAAACTTTATGTTATTAATTGAGTTTTAAACTTTTTGGGTTGTATGGGAGGTAGGCGCGTTCGTGGGCGGATAACGTCCATTTTTAAAAGACATCTTTAATTTGTTATAAAAAACATACGTGCCAAATTTTATTTCTGTAAGTTAAACAGAGGCTTATTTATTGCGTTTTCAATTTTTGGGTTGTATGGGAGGGGGGCGTGTCCGTGGGCGGATGACGTCCATTTTTCAAAAAAGTTTTTGTGTTGATATAAAACACATGCACACCAAATTTTATTGTTGTAGATTAATTATGAGCTTATTTATCCAGTTTTCAATTTTTGCTTTGTATGGGCCAGTCCGTGGGCGGATGATGTCCATTTTTGAAAACAATGTTAATATGGTATAAAAAACATAAGTGTCAAATTTTATCTCTGTAAGTTAAACAGAGGCTTTTTTATTGTGTTTTCAATTTTTGGGTTGTATGGGAGGGGGGCGTGTTCGTGGGCGGATGATACCCATTTTCTAACACATATTTGTTTTCATATAAAATACATACATACCAAATTTTATTGTTGTTGGCTAATTGTGAGCTGAGTAATGCAGTTTTTAATTTTTGCGTTGTATTGGAGGTAGGCGTATCCGTAGGTGGATTCCAAAAATAATCAATGGTGCAGATCCTTGGGTTCATGTGACTATGTATACCAAGTTTCATTCAATTATCTCAACTCCTTCTTCTTATCCAGTGTTTATGGACAACACACAGACTGACAGACGGACGGACAGACGGACATGGATAGCTTGACTCACGAGGTGACGCTGATCAAGAATATATATACTTTTCTATACCGGACTAGCTTCGTTCTATGCGTTACAAACGTTTGCACAAAGTTAATACCCTGACCTTTCAGGTTTAAGGTATAAAAAAAAACTAACATAAATGTCTAGTAGATGCAGACAAGCATGATGCAGAACGTATGAGTATGTATGTCAGCCGCTTGCAAACTTGTTAACTTGTACTGCAGCGCGTAGTCAGGAAATTGCTTTATTATCAAGCATTACAAAGCGTTTGACTTTGCAGGCTTATGAATTGTGGCGTGCATGCGTGTTGAGCTCCAATTGAGCTGCGCCTGCGCATGCAACTCAGTCTTGTGCAGCCGATTGCAATCGACTGAGGAATTTTAAGTGCGTGTGCGCAAGTCCAGCCAAGGCGATAGCAGCATAAATGAAAGAGTTAACAAATAATTACCAAGATGTTCAGATGACGGTGTTGTTGACAGGCTACAGTTAAGTGTGCTGCAAAAATAATTGTACAAATTAGCAATTGCTTTGTTTTAATTAGCAGATGCTTTAGTTATCAGTTGTTGAAGGCAATTTGTTATGGTTAAGAATATGCAAGGAATGTGGGAAAGTAATTAAACTGATTAGCGGAGAAACTTTGAAAAAAAAGTCCCGAAATGACCTCACAGTTGTTTTTGACCTCACGGTTTTTGGAGTAAAAATATTAAAAAAGCTACTTTAATCAATAAACGACATTGTCACTTATCACCTTTTTACCAAATGTACACTGTGGTGACATATATTTTTTATCGCATGCCTTTGAGATAGCTTTTTAAAAGTTGCCTTGTTTTCCCTGATTAAATTTATATCTCTTAAATTTTTTTAATTGTTTTTCAATTTTAACCTTACGATCGATACATTAATTAAAAGTCTGCATAAATCATTAACTTATCTTGAAATCAGCAGCTACAACAGCACCTAAGTTTGCTGGACCACGTTGACAGTCCACTCAATAAATTTGGTTAATTAATAAATCCCACAAAGCATTGCATGCCATTTCGAATATCTTACGAATGACAAATTTTGGAGCTTTAAACAGAAACTATGAAAAGATATATTAAAAACAACAACAATAGCAAGTTTTAAGCAGCGTAGCCTGCGGCTACTGCGTCTGAGGGTTGTTAAATACAAATTAAGTTGTTCAGCTTGTTATGGGTTTTGTATGGCTTGTTGTTGTAGCCATCCACCGCTACGCTGCACCCCACTGACAACGGCACGTTCAACAGGTCGTTGCGCACGCCTTTGTTCGATGCTGCTTGTATGAGATACAATATCTTTTAAGCTGATAAATTGTATCTTAAATCCACTACCTACCAGAATGTATATTTTTGTTTAGTTGTTGTTTTTACTGCGAGACTATTGCTGGTGACAAATGCAACACCGTCGCGCCAACAGACAGACGCACAAATAATCAAAATACATATTTAATATTAAAGCAACAAAACAAAAAGATATGCATACAAATTCACGACGGCATATCTGTTGGATACTTTATGTAAAAATCTTGCCTAAAGTTAACTTATCTCGTTTATCTGTTAAATGATTTATCGAACAAGCATCCTTATTTTGCAGTTTTGTGTGGAGATTTGAAAACAGAGTATGTCGCTGTGTGTTCAAGTAGCTGTCTGTATCTTATAGATGTCAGTTGACTACAGTAAGTTTTACGTCGTAACTCGTTCATTAAAATGTATGATATAATGTAGATAAATGTATATAAGAGATATTTAAGAGTTGCTTTAAGATAAAATCTCTGCAGAATAAAACATATTTATTTACAACTATTTTGATTTATTGTTCTCTTTTTTTTTAATTTATACCTTTTTAATTGGGTTTACATTTTAAGCATTTATTTCTTCAACTCGAGAAAAAGTAGTTGAATTTAAGTTCCAAAAGCTTAAAACCATAAAATATCAAAACTCCGCACATAAGCAAGCGTCTTCTCTTCCAACACCACTAAGTTTCTTGTTATCAAGCGTTGTTCAAGCGTGTTTTGTGCTCTAACTTTACCTGCATTTTTTGTTTTCATCTGTGTTTATCTTTTCCCGTTTAGATGTTGTTGTTCTTTCTGATATGAATACTTAAAAGTGTAATTAATTTTAATTTTTTTGCTAAAGTTTTCTTAGTCTGCTACTTGGTTTTTTTACCTCTAGCCACAGCCAGGATATGTCAAATAAATCATTAGATATTCCTAACTGGCACCTGTTACAATACTTTTACCCTGCTTAACTTTCGCTTAAATCAGCCGGGTTGTTGTTTTTCTTTTTTAAACCTCAACTGCCGCCTGCTTGTTTATCCTTTCGCCAGCTATCGTTGAAATAAACAAATTTTTAATTAAACAACTCATAAAACTCAAAAACATTTCATAAAACTTTGACATTAACCCACAAAATGACGCAGCATGGTTTTTCGTTTTTGCCAAAAACTTCAAAAATATAAACTGAGCAATAGCTGTGCTAACTAACTTTAGCCTCTCAAGGTGTGTTGGTGTGTTTTTGTTTCTGTCAGGAATGCGGGCGGTGTATTTTTTTTATTATTTATTTTTCAAATCTTAAGGTTGCGCTTTTTACTTTGAGTAACAAAGACTGAAATTGGCAAAACATTGAAAGTCACTGACAAGAAATTTCATATCTAAGAATTTTGCGGTTTACTGAATTACCTCGAGGACATAGTTTTATTAACTCTTTGAATGACATTTCTGCTGGCTTAAGACCAAAAAGAAAATTTTTTTATCTGTTGCCAAGCATAAAATTATGAAAAAAGCACTCGAAAATATCTAACATTCTAATAAACATTATTATAAAATAGTTCTGACGCCACAATTGCATTCATTAGTAACATTGGCTCTTGACAATACATTTCTAAAAACTACGCATATAACACCGCCTCCGAATAAAAATCATGATTGGTAATAATAATTGAGAAAACTTAGTTGTGAAACTGTTTAACTAAACTCAGTACCATTTACACGTTTTCACTGCGGACATTTTTATATCAAAGACATTATAAAAATATAAAACCTATAAAATTATGTCGATGAACACTACTGTACACAAATCGCTAAGTATTGGTCAAAAGTCGAAAAACTAAATACTCCAAAAATTTAAAAATCACTTAAATGAAGTGATTAAGATTGAACCAAAAAATAGTTTTGAACTATTTTCATATGACTAGAAATGACAGAGACAATTTTAATAGATCATCACTAGTGGATGCAATCCCGATATCCACACGGTTAAAAATTTTGGACTAGTTTTTAATCCAAACTTTGGTTTCAAGGAATTTTTAATCCTAAAAGTACTAATTTTTATTCCATATTTTATTTTAATTTTTTTTAATCCGAAAAAGTTTAAGTTTAAGACTATTTTTGGACTACAAATTTACATTAAGGTATTTTTTTCAGTAAAAAGTATTTATGTTATTTAATAGCTGAATTACAATGCAGCAGTGGCAGTGGCAGCAGCTGTGTCAGTGGCAGCGGCAGTGATCAGCTGTTTTGTATATTACTGGCTGCAAAAAACAATCTAGCAGTGGCAGCGTCAGCATCAAAAGCAGTGAATGTGGAATTCTTCTTAGTAGTTTAATTATTTGCATGTTGGCAGTGAATTTAGAAATAGGGCCAACCTCGGCAGTACTGTTTACTGCCACTGCTGCTATGTAAGTTTTACCATTGAACAACAGTATTCCTTAAATAACAGCGGATCAATGCCATTGCCACTGACTACTACTATTACTTGAAAACTACTACTACTACTACGAAATTAAAGCTAAATATAATTCTAATTGTTGTTAAAGCATTCGAAATTAATTGTTAATTAAATAAAAAAAATTGTTTATTAAAATCAGAACCAAAATATTATTATATACATTATTACAGTAAACGGTGTTTAAAACTTTGTGGATTAAATAGTATTCCTTTTCGGATAACAATATATTAAACTTTTTTGGACTAAAATCTAATCCTTTTTGGATTATAAGATTTTAAACTTTCTGTGGATTAACAATTATTCCTTTTTGGATTAAGAAATTTTAAACTTTTTGCGGATTAAAAATAAATCTTTTTTGGATTGAAAAATTTAAAACTTTTCATTGGATTAAAAAATAATCTTTTTTTGGTCGTGTCCTATATGTAATCCAAAAAAGTTTAAAACTAAGTCCAAGATTTTTAACCGTGCAGGAATTTTTCAGGTCCCGACAGTCCCGGCATTTTAAACTCAAAATATGGGGATCACCAAAACTACCCAAAATTGCATCATTAAATGACTGCCAAAACGGAGCATAATCCAGAGATTTTTGAAAGATTTAAAATTAGCGTTGAAAAGTGGATTCGACATCAATGCGTGAAAAAAAATATGTTAGCCCAAAATACTTGAAACGCACACGGTTAAAAATCTTGGGCTAAATTTTAATCTTTTTTGGATTACATATAGGACACGACCAAAAAAAGATTACTTTTTAATCCAATGAAAAGTTTTAAATTTTTCAATCCAAAAGGATTTATTTTTAATCCGCAAAAAGTATAAAATTTTTTAATCCAGAAAGGAATAATTTTTATCCACAGAAAGTATAAAATATTATAATCCAAAAAGAATTAGATTTTAAACCAAAAAAAGTTCAAAATATTGTAATCCCAAAAGGATTATTTTTTAATCCACAAAAGTTTAACATTGTCTAAACCGAAAAGACAAAAGTTAATCTTCAAATAGTGTAGAAGTTTGCAAACTGAAAAATTAAATATATTGCCATGAACTTCATTATATAAACATTAAGGCTATTCATGCAAATGGGCAATGCCCTCATAAATGATATTAACCGTATAAGTTTATCAGCCTTATAAATGAAATGTATGGAGAACCGTTTGCACAAATCGGATATATCACAAACCAGCAATCAGCTGTTTATATGCATGCTGAAAGTTGACTGTTAACAAGTTAACAGCTGACATATTTCTCCAAATGCACAATCGACTTTAGGGGACGTTCACACAATCTGCCTGATAAAAATAACTAATTGCCCAAAATACAAGCTTGCCGCTTTGCATTAATATTCTTTTTATTTATTATAAAACACTGCTTTATGTAATAATGAATATAATAATATTTTGGTTCAGATTTTAATAAACAATTTGTTTCATTTAATTAAAAATAAACTTCGGATGCTTTAACAACATAAACAATTATATTTAGAGTAAATTTCGTAGTAGTAGTAGTTTTTAATCTTAGGTAGCAAAAATACTTTTTCCTGAAAATACTACCTTAATGTAAATTTGTAGTGAAAAAAAGTCTTAAATTTAAACTTTTTTGGATTAAAAACAAATTAAACTAAAGTTTGGAATAAAAAAATAGTACTTTTTGGATTAAAAATTCCTTTAAACCAAAGTTTGGATTAAAAAATAGTCCAACATTTTTAACCGTGCAGATAATGTCAGAACCCGTATTAACTCCAAATAAGGTAATGTTTTGGGTTTAGTGGAATAAGAAGAGACTCGTAAGTTATGAACCATAATATAGCCTGGACTTTGCCCTATGCGAAGTGAAAAAAGTGGTACGTAAGGCTTGGTTTAGGTTAGGCGTATGTTAAGTTTAGGTAAGGTTTAGGTTAGGTTACTTAAGGTAAGGTTTTACTATGTGTGAAGCAAGTGTTACTCTTAATATATTATTTATAAGATTTTCAGCATATACATACAGATGTATACTATACGTATTGTAGCAGTATGTATAACTTTATTTTACAGGTGCTACGTCACGAACAGTTGTTAAGCTGCGTCCACCTCTAAATCACTAAGTATTACTTGCTAAACTTTTCTGTCGAGCACTTTTTGAAATTGCGGTAACTGCTAGTCTGAACTGATTTAACTTCGGCAACCAAATACCATCGTGTTTGTAATAAAATTATCTGTCTTGTGTATAAATTTAAAAAAAAAAACAGATGAGTGTAAATTAAATTTTTTTTAATTCACATATTTATACCTGGCAACACTATTGTATTGACCAGAAAAAGATAGGCAACCCAACAGTCTCTTGTGTCTTATGCTTCGTTTAATAAATCAATGTCGATTTTATTCGGAAAACAAATGAGGAAAAAAGTTGGAAAAATATGCAGTAAATTAATTTGAATTAAAACTTGTCTTGACCTAATTCCGCCAAGCAACCCTTTCCCAATATGTTTGTCCATGTATTACAATTACTAAAAAATACTTTGCATTTGGAAAACAGATGGGTGAAAGTCGGTCAAGTCGTGAGACAAGGGGGGGTTTTCACATGGCAACGTATCTGACTGCCTCAACTTGGCGAGGCCAGCATTATCAATCGAAATCGTCTCAAGTCGACTCAAACCTCCACGTGGTGTCTTCTGGACACGTCAAAAACTATCTTCCGATAAGCTTTGGCGGCTAATTCGAGCGGAGGGCTTCCTAAGGCCATCAATCAAAGGTTGTGTGTTGAGTTTGAAGCCCTTCACGTAATAAAATTATTTCAATGAAAAGTTTAAGAATAAATAAAAGAATGAGCCCTAAATCTGAAATCTGATGACGACTACCATAAACAAAAACCTGATAATGATTTACGGATATGCACCTGGAATATCCGGACCCTAAATGGGGATGGTGCCTGTATCCAACTGATTGATATCTTGGAAATATATAATTCTGATATCACTGCAATCCAAGAAATGCGATAGAAGGGACAGGGTTGCTAACGACAAGCATCCTGTGATATCTACTACAGTGGCCATGCGGAGAAACACGAGTTTGGATGCGGATTTGTAGTTGGCAAGAGAATACGGCATCATGTTCTGAGATTCACTCCTGTGAACGAACGACTTGCCAGAATCCGCTTCAGGGCAAAATTTTTTAACATAAGCCTAATATGTGCGCACGCTCCGACAGAAGAAAAAGATGACGAGACCGAAGAATTTTTACGAGCGCCTTGAAGACGCATACGAGCGCTGCCCTTGCCATGACATCGTGCTTGGTGACGTCAACGCCAAGGTGGTTAAGGAAACGACTGTCCCCTGATCTAAAAACCAAATTGATCACGTTTTGATTGATCGGAGGCACTTTTACAGTATACAAGACGTACGCACGATCAACAGTGCAAAAATAGGGTCGAATCATTGAAGCCAAAATCCGCACACGTCTGAGCGCAGCTAAGAATGCTTGCAATCCTACACAAAGAAAGCTAGACGACGACAAGCTGCAGTCAAAACGAACGGCCGCAGCCTTCGTTACTCGACTTTCACTTCTGCTTCAAGAAAGCACTCCTTCTATCGACAATATATGCGCACAATGAACGAACATATCCCACTCTATGCGTACGGCTGCCGAAGAGGTGATAGGCTACCACCGCCCTCGCCGAAACCAGTGGCACGACCAGGAGTGCCGCGACGATACAGCAGAGAAGGACACCACCTAAAAAACTAAGTGATAGAGGAGGAAAGAGTGACACCTGTTCAGGCGAAAATAACGAGAAGCAGAAATGCGTGAGTCTAAGAAACTTGATATGCATGGCGAGAGGAATGAGACTCGAAAACTTTTCGATAATATGAGACGCCAGGCCAATGGTTTTAAGACCGGAGCCTCTTCCTGCTAGGATAAAAATTGGAATCTTGTAAGAGATATCCAGAGTACACTGCTGTTACATTTCTAGTCTTCAAAATAGCGACGTTGACAACAATCCCGCCAATAGAGATGATATCTTTGAAACATCAATAATGGTTGACAGCGTTGAAGTTCCGCTGCCCGAATATAACGAGGTCTTAACAGCTATAGCTTGGCTTAAAAGCAACAAAGCCGCAGGAACCAGTCTACCAGCTGAGCTGTTTAAGACCGGTGGCGAAGCTCTGTTTAAATGCATTCACAGACTTCTATGCAGAATATGGTTGGAAGATTGCATTCCAGATGATTGGAACCTCAGTGTGCTCTGCCCAATCCACAAGAAAGGCGATCCCACCATTTGCGCCAACTACCGTGGAATTAGTCTTCTTAATATCGCATATAAGGTCCTGTCGAGCGTATTGTGTGAAAGACTGAAGCCCATCGTTAACCAACTGATTGATTGGACCTTATCAGTGTGGCTTCAGACCTGGAAAGTCAACCATCGACCAGATCTTCACGCTCCGAGAAATATTGGAATAGACCCTCGAAAAACAAATCGATACGCACACTATCTTTTTGTCGATTTCAAAGCCGCCTTCGACAGTTTAATAAGGAGTCACCTATACTCCATCATGTCTGAATTTGAAATTCCTGCGAAGCTAAAACGTTTTTGCAGGATGACACTGAACAACACCAGCAGCGCAGTGAATATCGGGAAGGACCTCTCCTTTCCGTACAATACCAAGCGAGGTTTCAGACAATGTGATTCCTTATCGTGCGACTTCTTTAATATAGTCATGAAGAAGATCATCCGAGCTGCTGACCTGAGACGCAGCGGCACAATTTTCTATAAAAGTGTTAGACTGCTGACGTATGCAGATGATATTGACATCATTGGCCATAATACGCGGGAAGTCAGTGCAGCATTCTCCAGGCTAGAAAAAGAGTCGAATCAAATGGGTCTTGCAGTGAACGCAGTTAAAACGAAGTATCTTGTGTCAACAAACAAATAGTCCCAGCGTCTTGGAAACTACGTCATTGTTGTCAACACCTCCTTTGAGGTAGTGAAGGACTTTGTTTACATGGGATCCAGCATTAACTCCTCCAACGATATCAGCATTGAGTTTAAACGAAGGAAAACTCTTGCAAAGAGGTGTGTCTTTGGGCTCAGTAGGTAATTGAGAAGCAGAAGTCTCTCTCGACGAACAAAACTGACGCTCTTTAAGTCAATAATCATGCCCGTCCTACTATACGCATCAAAAACCTGCACGTTAAGCAGCACTGATGAAAGGACTTTGGGAGCGATCGAGAGAAAAATCCTTCGAAAGATCTATGGTCCAATCTGCATCAATGGCGAGTAACGAATACGGTGGAACCATGAGCTGTATGAGCTAAAAGCCGATATCGATATAGTCAAGCGTATTAAAATCGAGCAGTTTCGCTGGCTAGGTCATGTCGAGAGAATCGACGAAGCTCCAGCGATAAAAATATTGGATTCGGCACCCAGCGGTGGCCAACGCAGACGAAGAAGACCTCATCTCCGTTGGAAAGACCAGGCGTTGGATAACCTGACGACGCTTAGAGTTTCCAACTGTCGCCAGCAACCGCACGACAAAAGAGGCTGGTGCAAATTCTTAGACCAGCCCAAAACCGACCAACGATTTTAAGCGTCATCTAAGTAAGCAAGTACGAAAGTCGGTCTTTGCTGGGATTTCGTACTTTTACTGTTTTTGAAGGTATTCTAGTCTAGGAGTTCAAATTTTGTTGTTTTTTAAAAATCTATAAAAAAGCTCAGAATATTTGACAAGTTGGTAACAATACAAAAAAATTCAAAAAAAAAAGTTTTTTGCAAAGAAGTAAAATATAAGGAAATGGTGTTCTTCTCACATACAGTGTACGTGTGATGCGGCATGTGATGAGCGAGACGAAGAGTGTTTTTGACAATTCGATATCCCAACATTGGATATCGAATTGTCAAAGTACAATCATTTCTCCATAGGTGCATTCATTTTCCATAATTTAACACATTTTTAGGGCGCGTTTTTTAAATGAATGAATGATTGAATATAAACCAAGTGCATAAACAAATTTTATTTTTTGAAAATTAATAACTTTTTATATTATTTGCTAATTTTATTCTCAGCTTTAGAGTGAAACCGAACCGAACACCCAGAAAAAAATCGGTAACGCACCAAATTGTGTACCTAAAGGGTGGTGTGGAAATAGTAAAGTAGTACAATATCGTATTTTATTGAACAAAACAAATAAGATAGCGATTGCTTTAAACTTGATCACATATTGAACAGTCACGTTGTTCAAGTTTCCGAAATCCGAAAGTTTGGCCCTTTTTTAACGATGCCACCAAATACGACCCTTTGTGAATGTTAATGTATTTGTAGAACCAACACAAATATGAGAGGTGCCGCACTTTTGTTCAACTACAGCACTTCCTTATATTTTACTTCTTTGGTTTTTTGAAAATTAAAAAAAAATACAGGCAAACAAATGGCTACTTTTTGATATAGTGATTTAATGGCCTTTTTTCAAAGTTTAAAATTAAAAAAAAAATAAAAAAAACATAATATTTACATAATTATAGTTCCGAATAGAATATATAAATCGACGAATGTATAAAGAAGGTCCACAACAAATATCTACTTAACCAGTTTATAAGAACTTGTGAAATCAGTTCAGTCGTAAAAAGTAGTTTCGAGATAAATTCGTTTGCAGATTTAAGTTTTCAAATTATTTTTTTTATGAATGTTTTGTATTATTAAAATATCAATAAATATGTAAAAAAAAATGGCTGGTAAAAATATTCTGAGTTATTATTATAATAATAATTACTTTTTTATCGAATTTTAAAAAATCACCCAAATTAAATATGTTTCCGATTTTATATACGGTACATTTTAAGAGCGTCTGCATACATAAGATGTGATATATATAAAAATATTTGCGTTAAGATTGCAAATCTGTTGTATGTTCAAAGAAGCAAAGTTACCTTTCAACGTTGACGTAGGATATCCGTGAGACTTGACTTTAACATTAACATTAGGGTGAGTGGGTGAAAAACTGATATCCTTGTATTCCCGGGGTTGCATATGAAACTTTCGACCAGTTTCGGATTATAAACTGTCTGCGGATAGTAACCTAACCCTTAATTGAAAAGCAAACAAGAGCTTTGGTGCTACAAGGTAGCCGACAACGATGGTGGAATGTCGTGATGCAGCTCTTATGGTAGTTAAGTGGACCGACAAAAGATACTTCGAAGATATGATGTTTGAAAATTTTAGGGTAGTTAAAAAGTTCTGCTGCCTTGGAGTCAATCTAAGCCCCACAAATAACACCTTAGTGGAGATCCAACGAAGTGCTGCTTCTTGTGTCTGACAAAACAGCTAGGTTCAATACTTTTAACAGAAGTTCAAAATAAAAAAAAAACTCGCGTGTACCAACGTACACGTGGCAGAAGTGAAACTTCTTTAACAGTAAGAAATAAGAGAGATTTTAGTGGGAAATAGAGAGAGAAAGTATCTGAAAAGAAACTCAATCAAAACGAAATGAAATAATAATCTGTTGATTCAATATTTTTTTATTTTTACCGATAAAATAAAAGTCAAAAGTAACCTTTATGTTTACTCGAAAAAATGCAAGGTAAGGCATATAACTTAAATTTTACTTTTAAAGAATCAGTCTAAGAATCAAAAAGGCACTTAATATTCGTGAGGCTGAAGACATTTGTAACATTATGGTTTATTTGAAAAAAAGTCTTTCAACAATTTTTTTCATTTGAAAATTGTAAAATAACAGTTATATTTGGCCCTTGTTTTAGTTCAGTCGGTGTTTTAGTTGCTTTCGAATGTCTTCTCAACATTGTCACTTTTTGAATGCTAGATTGCATTTGAATAGTACTCGTTGAAGGAGCCTCCGAAAGCAGAGGCAAATCTTGTCGATTATTACCTCCTGCTTCCTGATCATAATAATTGCTATGTTGAGTGAGAGCTTCGTTAAGTAGCGAACGTTGATTGTTGAGTGTATCAACTTGGTTGGCTATAAAATTTTATTGGGATGATGGCTGAGTTCCAAAATACATTTTTACAAAGCATCAGTGTGTTTTTCTGGGGATTGGTTCTTTGTAGATTCACCAAAATACACTGATGCTTCGTAAAAATGCATTTTGGAAGTCAGCCGATGTTGCAATCACCTTACCTTCATCATTAGTTGCAGACCCAGCTGCGGCTGCATTCTTAAGAGCTCAAAATCGCTCTTTATATTCACGAATGCGTCCTGCTCCTTTTTAAGTTATTTTTCTTAGCTTTGAGACATGTTTTGGCTGGCAAAAACTATTCTCGGCAGTCTTAAATATTGCACTTTTAACACCTTTTGCTTTTATTATTATATTGAATTTACTGTTTTTTGCATGTTGTCAATCATCTGTCAAGTTTTTGATCACAACCAAAGAACCAAATTAAGCTTTAAGCTCATTATGCGGCGAACAGGCAATATAATTTTTTCCGCTGGATGTATCTCTATGCCTAAATATATTCGTTTGAAGCTTAAATAAATTAATTTTCCGTGCATACTTTTCGGATGAAAATTAATGTTAAATACAGAATGTTACGGGTTCAGTTTTAATTATATTTTTTTTTGACTGTTTATCATTTGCCTACGTGGCTTAAAGGTATAGATTCCTACTCTAGAGCAACGATGGTCAGGGTTCAATTCTCGCAAGCGGCTATCATTTTTTGAAAATTTTCATATGAATTGAAAACGTTAGCCTATGGAAAAAAAAAATTGCCAATTTTAGTAGTAGATTTGTAGTACATCTGGAAAACTATTCTGAAGAAAAAAAAAATAGTTGGCACTTTTTAAAATATCCGCCCCAAAATATATAGACAAAGGTTGATGAAAAACCGGTTTATTTTTGATTTAGACTAATTAAATATGTTTTATCTACATCTTGTTCAAACTACAATGCCTTCTTCCCTCGCTTATATAACAAATATAATTATTTCTATATATTAAAGTTAACTACATTTACAAAACATAGAGTCAGCAATAAATGAGTTTTTGCACATTACTTTTAATTGTATATTTTAAAGAAATATTAATTTTATAACCCCAGCTATAAGAATGAAACATTAAAGAAAACAACCCTCAAACCCTTAACCGCTTTGCAACTAAACATCAATAGGCCAAGAGCTGACTTAAGCGGTAAAGGCTTGCAAAAGTCAAGAGACAAGGTTCAATAAGGCATGCAACAATTGCGTTTTTTAGCATCAAGGGGAGCTAATCGCCCATGGGCTGGGAACATACAAAAGTAACCCTTAAATGTTTGACGTAGACTAGACATAACTTTACAGTTGCCTATAATATGGGTTTTTATATTTAACTGTTTTTTGGAGTTGTGCTCTAGTGGAGCCTGTTTATGTTTAACTACTTTTTGTTGTTTTTTTTTTTGGTTTTGGAATGGAAAAGTGTTCTGGCAGAAAAGGGTTGCCAGACTTTAAAGGCACACAATTGCTGATTTGACAAAAGACACTGTCTAACAAATGCAATTTAGTAAAGATTTAATTGTATTGGCGGAAATGCTTCAAACTCACCCTTATATTCAAATGTTGCTCATTGTCAGAGGGTACAAGACTAGCTTTTCGAAGAATAAAGAAAAGTGATGCCATCCCCCACCCCCTTCTCACAGTACTGTATAAACAAATTTTGTCCAGTGGTGCAAAGGTTGAGGAGTTTGCATGTTTGTCTTGATAATCTCGTAAATTTATTGTGTGGACTTAACACTCGACCATAATGAAAAGCGAAAATGAAAAATTCGTTAGAAATTTAAAACTGTGAAAGCTGTAAAAATACTCACCCCTACGGTAAATGAAATGGGTGGGCTGCATGTTGTCTAAAGGTATGACCATGTTTTGGCAACAGGGACCACAGGGAGTAAGAAACAAATTAAATCTTAAGTCAAGTTTTTTCTTAGGGGTCAAATTATTAATTTTAGTTACGCTATGAAAAACCGTTTGCCAACGTCAACATTTCTAATTGAAGCGCTTTATGGTCTTGAGGCACAGCATGAATAAAACCGAATATTTGCACATAAGTAGTAGTGGCTAAAAATGCAAATATTTAGTTGTTACACTCCTTCATAATTGTACAAAATGGAATTTCATATTTTGCTATACATTAAATATGGACAGATATTCATAGTCAGGTGCGCCCCAGTCACCACTGCGACCATTGGTTTGGCCATGCAGAGCACTATTGCTCGACATCTTGGAGGGTGCATATAAATTGCGTTATTTTTGAGGGCACGTTTTTTCATTACCGAGTCGAAATTAGCACCTCGGGAATGGAAATGAGCAACAGTATGTAGGATAAGCATAAAGGCAAAACAAAAAAAAAAAACTCAGCCTGCTTCTGGGGGTTGCTGTAGCTGTACCTATAACTGCTGCTATGCTATGCCATGCTATCTTTTATTTATTTTTTATTATAATATATTTATGCATTGTTTTTCTTCGTTTTTTGTTGGCAACACTCGCCCTCCCACTCTGCTGATAGTTTCCATCACATAGCTTTATGGCTGATTTGGCACTTTGCTCTTTAGTTTGGCTATTGTTTGTCAGGCGAAACCAATATCAAATTCTTGCTCACTCATATACGTTTATAAATTTTTTTTTTTGTTGGTTTTTTGTTTTTTTATTTGGCTTAACCGATATTAATTCATATTATTTTCTTCCGCACACAAACCTGACAATTGACAGTGTGTCACTCCGGCTTGTGGCCGGATGTGCACCTGAGGGAATTCTGCTTGAACTGGCGTCAAATGAAGAGTCCTTCTCAGTTTGTTTTTTTTTTTTTTTTGTTTTATTTTATGCGACTTTATTTACCTAACTTAATTGTAAGTTATATGTTGAAACATTTTTGTTTACTTTCCTAATGAAATATTCTCTTAGGGGATGAAATTTATGAGCTGACCAGAAAATCAGGTTAAGTGGCAGCAAGCTTAACGGCTACGTTGATAAATTTAAGTAGGTTTATGTGTTGCGCAATTTTCTTGGTATACAAATGAAGAAAAAAATTGTTTTTTGAAAAAAAATTAAAATTAATTTAATAAAAATTAAATTTTGATTGTAAATATTTGTAGTTTAAGTAAGGATCACATGGATTACAAACATCAAAAACATTAGAAATATAAATTATGTAAACGTTCATGAAAAACCTACAAGAATTTGGCGTTCACTCATCATCATGAGAACTTGTCCACAAGCTCCAAGTACTTACACATGGCCACAGTGTATTCATACACAATTCCTTGTAAAGTACAAGAATAAGTTATGTAAACGAGTACAAACGTTTACAAATCTGTCGGACATAAAATTTCTGAACGCAAACACTGTCTTTGAGAATTAAGTTACGGGTTAAATGTACCATGAACTATTCCTGCTACCCTTATATTTGTAAATGGATTATATTAATTTCGATCAATAAACCTATAAAGAAGTGAACTGTTCTTGCTTTTCTCGTATTTGTACATGCATTTTATGAATTTTATTCAAAAAAATTATGAATGATTCATGTTTTTTCATGGAATTTATAGATATTTTTTTGTTCTCGTATCGTTCACATTTAATGCACTTTAAACACTAGGCTTATCTTCATGTACTCGTGTTTTTTGTGTTTTTTGTGTATTGATATCATGAATACCTTATGTGAGTCTTATAATTGATTATTGGAAGAAAATTCATGAATGTGATTCATGGAGATTATGTAAAAATTGAAAATTATTGTGTACTTTTTGGTTCTGTACAGTGGCTCAGAACTGATATATCAACTTAAATTAATATATTTTATTATTAAAACACAAAAAATTAGATATGTTGATACTTATTATTCGGGATAGATGCAGGCTTGTAGTCAAGGCTTTGTCTGATTAAATTCCAAATATGTATGTGACGTCCAAGCTACCACACAAAAATTACACGACGAATAGTTTTAGATGAAATTCCTTGCCTCAAATCTTCTGGTTGATCGGATCACAAATTGAAAGGTGCACTGATATATTTATTTCAGCCTAACCAGCAACCAACCGGTTTTAAGAAATCTTAATAAAAACTGATCTGCGGAGGTATTTAAAACATCGGTATCGGCCATCTCTAACAATCCCCTTCTAACTCCGAGGGAGCTAGATTCCAATCTATTCTAATAAATGAAAATACTTTGGTATGGAAATTGATGATGAATGAACTGCTAATGATGCATATCATTGCTGATGCGGACGATATTGCTATTGCTGCACAGGCCAAGTTTTTTTAGAGGGTATTCCATTAAGACGTGTGGTATTTTGATTTTGAATAAAACGCAAACGGTTCGGAATTTTTTCAAATATTTTATTTCATTCGAGAAGTCACAAATCACCGCGACTATTCCATAGATATCTCACTCTTTTGACTATATTTTCGATGACATTTTGCAATATGGCCACCAGAATGGCCAAAATCACCGATGTAATTTAACTTTTCAAGTCTGGAAACAGAAAAAAGTCTAACGGCACCAAATTGCATGATATGGGCGACCAATTCACATCACCGCGACGAGACATAACATGGTTTGAGAATTTGGGACTCAAAAACTCCAAATTGAGGCGAGTTGGGTGTGGTTTAGCGCCGTCCTGTTGAAACCACATATCATCCATACCCTGAGCTTTAACCTCCGACACAAAATATCTCCAACGTGTCCATTAAACGCACGAAACAGTGACTCGGGGTGAATGCATTGGCTTCTCCACGATCACTTGTTGGATTTTCCAAGCCACATATACGGCAGTTTTGCTTTTGATTTTTTGGAAAAAATCATAATCTTCAGCAATCATTTGCAAATCAGTGAGAGTAGGGCGTTGTGCATGGTCACGAGGCAACAACTGCTGCGTCAATTGGGCTTTATATAGGTGTAATTTCAAGTCCAAGCGCAAAACCTGATGCATGGATGTCGCGGAAAGGGTCAGTTGTTGCGAACGATGGCGAATAGACATTTCGGGCACTCAACGACACTTGCACTTACGGCAGCAATATTCTCATCACAGCGTAATGTCCGCACTCTGGTTGGCTTTGGAACATCAAGTACGGACACATTTTGATAAAATATACTCACAGTAGCGTTCGCACCATCTACTTGGAATTTAAGATCCAAAATTTGACGATATCAATGCGTTGTTCTTTCGTGTAGCTATTCATAGCAAAAATCCTATACAGTCACAGTGACAATAACTCATAATAAGGCGGACAAGGGTCGATAATGCAGATTTTAACCGATAACAAAGAGCCACACCTACTTTTAGAACACCCCGTATTATATTCTACAATATGGTTTGGGAAACATATCTCAAACCAAGATAGCCCGTACCACCAGATTGTCATACCAAAATTGTGTCGAATAACTTCCGCTTTTGCTTCCTTGTGATTTAAAAAATCATAGGCGCAGATGATGTTCTAGGAAAGGAGCAACTTACTTTCCCAAGAAACCCGGATGCTAGAATCAATTTTAAGCCTCCGCTTTCATTTTAATGGTTGTATGGGAGGTATGCGTGACCGTATACATCCGCATACATCGTTTTTTGTATACATCGAACTCGATTATTTGTATGCGTTACAAACGTTTTCACAAAAATAATATACCCTGACCTATTCAGCTTTAGGGCATAGAATGTGCATAAAATCAGCCAAAGAATACGCCCAGTTTCTTTACAACCCACAATAGTGACAACTCTTTAAAGAGGTATATGTGCATGTCAGGTACAGGAGTATAAATTGATTTCTGTAAATGTTTCATCAAATATGAGATGTATAGAAATTAAGAGTTTAGTCCACCCACGGACACGCCTACCTCCCGCCAACAACCCGTCAAAGTGAAACTTATATAAATTTTTTTAAATTTAAGCTAAAGAATTCAAACAGAATTGGTATATCTGTTTGTAAGAGTACTTTCGGGTAATGTGATATAGATATTTTTAAGTGTATAATTGCTAGTCAGTTTTATACCATTGCTTATACCGCATTACACAGGATATTTTTTGATGCATTTTGCAGAGTTTTACAACATTGGAGCTCTATATCGTAACCCAGTTTGAACTTTTTCAACACAATGAAGAAAAGTCATGTAACTCCCCTTAATGAAATAGGCGGATAAAGTGATATACTACGTTCGGATAATGTGGTATATAATATTTATAGTGTTCAACAGCAGTATCTATTGTTTTTTCAACCAAAATTAAAAAAAAACCATATTATTGAAAAGAAAAAAATTTTGTTTAAGAGTTATCAATGTTGTTGTTGATACAGTTTTATTATTTCAGTGAAATTTACAAATGGAATGAATACAAATACGCATATAAAAACTTAACAAAAAAAAAAATAACACAAAGTATATAATGAATGTAATGAATGGATATGGTATGAATAGATAGTATATCACATAACCTAACTTTGACTATATCATATTAGCCGAATTCGGTTTTCAAAATAATAAGGTTATTTTTGCATAAACACGTTGTTGAAAATCAAAATTACACCTTTTCTTTGGCTAAATTAATTCAAACTCTAACACATTTATCTATTTCGGCTTACAATTTTGCTCTATTTATTGTAATTCACTCGCAAAGCTCACTCAACAAAAAAAATATCGACTACACCGATGAAACAATTTCACAACAATGAGAGCGAACACAGCGAATGAGAGCGCTCATTAAGCTGCAGCACGAGTCTTTTTCGTTTGCCGTTATGTTCACATGTTTATTCTTGTCGGAAATTTTGTAATTAATAAAATATGTATGTGTATCACATTTCCCGACTATATCACAATACCGAAGTTACTCTATATCAAAACTAGGATGTGTACAAATTATGAGCTTCATCCGCACACGGAAACTCCCAACACACATACAAGTTACACTGAGAAAAGACTTACTTCAAAATTGAAGAAAACATTTTAAAATAGCAATTTAACGCATTCGCTTTTTAACAAAACAAAATTTTAGGCAATTCTGTTTAATTTTCAAGTATAAATGCCGTTTTTTTTTATAATTTTATCTTATAACTAGCTGGTACCCGGCGCGTTGCTGCCGTCCTTGTCCAATGTCTGTTCCAGTTTGCCAATAGAAGGTCATCAACAAAGAGTAACTCCACTTTGAGTTTCAATGTTCCGTGGAACCAAACCCTTTGTCCAATACACGCTTTAGTTTGTAAGTATTTTGGATATGGGCGCCACACCATTTTTTAATCTGGAAACAATTAACCAAAAATCTAAAATATATCCGATACCAGCAAGGAATAGTAATCCATTTTTTTTACAGCAAAAATACTTTTTAGACATCCAATATTGCTTGAAAATACTTTTCACTTATTAACATTAACACTTTCAGTATCTTTTAAGAAATAATATAGAAGAAAATTTATAGGGGCAAAATTTATGAAAAAAACATTCTGAATAAAGAAAATAAAAAAAAAATTAAACAATAAAAAGTACGTAGGTTTTTGAGCATGTCCATTACAATGGACATTAGGGCGTATCGAATTACATTTTTTTTTCGAATTTCACATTCTAAGAGGTCTCAAAAGTTTCATGTGGTTGTCAAGATCTACCAAAAAAAATTTTATGAAAATAAAAGGACATCTTCCTGCCCCGCAAGGACAAAGTTGTTTTTTGAGAAAAACTGTAAAAAATAACGATCTTAAAATGCTTTGATTTTTATAAAAAAAAATACATTTATCTAAAGGAAAAAATTTTAGTGCAGTTTAACTAGCAATATCTTACCAAACCCGATGATACTCACGATTTTTACCCACAGTATTCTGTTTGAAGGATATTCGAAGCGAAAGTTATACTCGAGATGGCACATAACTTTTGATTGTAACCATTGAGTCTTAATTTTAATGGCATTGATTATAGTGTTGGCGTATTTCTTAAATATGATGAATTAATAATTTGCATAGTTTTTGCATATCAATTCTCTTGTTTTAGAGAAATGTATACTAGAACGCAATTAATTAACTTTTTCAAAAAAATTAATATTAGATTTTATATCACGGGCATAAGAAGTGGTATCGAAGATAATTTTCTCAATTTGGATTTTCAAATATTTCTGTACATGACCCTACCTTAAAATATGTATTTAATATGCCAGGCTTAGACCACGATTTTTTTTTATATTTTAATACTTAAAAAAATTTTACTTCGTACCATCAAATTTGTATTGAATACAAATGCAAAAACTATGCAAATTATTAATTCATGTTATTTATGGAACACATCAACACTATAAACAGTACCACCAAAATTTATAACCAATGCTTACAATCAAAAGTCTTGTGCTATCCCAAGTACAACTTTCGCTTCGAATATCCTTCATACAGGATACTGTTGGTAAAAATCATGAGTAGCACTGTGTGTGGCAAGAAATTGTTAGTTAAACTGCATTATTACTTTTGCTTTAAGACATGTGTGGATTTTCTTAAAAAAATCAAAGCATTTTAAGATCGTTATTTTTTATTATTTTTCCCAAAAAACAACTTAGTCCTTGCGGAGCAGGAAGATGTCCTTAATTTTTTATAAAATTTTTTTTGGGTGATCTTGACAAGCCTATGCAACTTTTGAGACCTCTAAGGATACGATCTAAATTTTTCGATATGGCCTAATGGACATTACTCTTAAATATGTTTTTTTTTAAGCAAAACAGCAAATATGTTTTTTATAGACATTCAATACTATTTCGCATATATTTTGTATAACATCAAATAAAAAAAAATTAAATCAGTTTATTTATAAATATAATAACAAAAATATAACTTTCACTCATTTTGGTTGTTTTCTTTAGGGCTCAACATGCTCTCATAAAAACAGCACGTGCTATTGTTATTTAGACAAATCTCGGAATGAAAGGCACAGATAGAGGAAAGAATATATCAATGCACTGTTTACAATGTATAAGTCTAGCTCTTGAATTTTTTTTATAGATACTTGTTATGCAAAGTGTCATATAGCATCATATAAAAAATTTCAGTGCACACAAGACTAAATGGGCTGAGCTTCAGCTTTGTTATGCAAAATTGTTTACGAATGGCTCGAGACGAGTCTCTAAAAGGCTGGGGCTTTCCTTCAAAGAAAATAAAAATATTTACTTAAATTTAACTTTTATATATGACCAAACCATCAGCAGAAATGGTTTTTCAAAATTAATTAAACAACTTATACCATTTCATTCAAAAAGTCTTTAATTAGTGAACTGTGCTATTTGCTTGCATTGCGAGCATAATTATCCTCATCGTTGTCTGTTCTCGTCTTCGTCTCTTAATGAATTGCGTCACTTAACATTGTCTCAAAATTTTCTGTAGCATTGGAGTCGCTGTAATCAAGACATTTAAATTAAATAGCACGATATAAATGAGATTCAAAAGATACTCGAGAAAACGAAAAAAAAAAAAAAAAACAGAAAAGCATGGATAAACTTTACAATTAAGTAGCTTTTATTGGTTTTTAATTTGTTGCAAGTGCTTAGCACAAATTTTTGTCAAATAGCCGCAACAGAAGAGAATGCGGGAAAAAAAAAAACTGCAATCCTTGCATTTAAGGATAAAGCAATAAAGTAATGCCTTTATCTGTTACTTAATTTCTTTTTGTTGTATTTTTCTTTTTAGCTTGTTCACTCATTGTGTACTGCTAGCCATACTAAACCGCAGTTTGAGCAGCTTAAGCGGAAGCGGAAGACGTGCACAGTTGGTGACTTTTATACGCTATGCTTTGAGACAGAAAAATGCAGCAGCAGCAGCAGCTTGTGACACAGAAGTGAAAATAGCTAATTGAATTAAACTTGACCAAAAATGGAACAAACAAAAGGCAAAAGCAGCGCATTGACAGAAGGTGGCCTTTGAGCATTTGCAACATTCTGCGAATTGTGTGTAGAAATAAAATAAGTAAGTAATTGTCGATTTTTGTCTATTTTTTTTTATTTTTAATTATAAATGTGATTACAAAGCATTTCAAATTGGCTTGAAATGTATCAAATGTTGCTCATATGTGGAGCAATGCTTTTGGCCAATTAGCAAAATAGCATGCAGCGTTACTTTGTACAACTTTTAACTGCTGTTATTTGCTGTACAACCACTTCAATTGAAATGTGAAATCTTTAATCTATGAATTCCTTCATCCCTCAGCATATCTTCTTACATTTAATTTCTTCACCCACATAAATGGTACTTTCTTAAATTAACGCATGGTCGTTGCACAAGTACAATGTTGCCAGACATGTGTACTCAATTTAATACCATGACTAAAATAAATTACTTATGATGCTGCCATATTGTTTTTTCTACTTTTCGCTTTGTACGTACTTGTGTTTTTTTTTGTTTTCTGTGTTTACTCACTCTGTTGCAGGCGCGGATACAAGGGGGGGGTAAAGGGGGTAATTACCCCCCCCAAGAACTTTCAAATACTTTTTTTTTCATACTTTATTTGAAGAAAATAATTTTGCCCACAGCTTAAGGCTACTTTTATGTATACATAAGCGATTCTGAAGGCGTGTTTTGAAAGAATACTAAAAAAAAATGGTCAGAGACATTGTTAAACTCTAGTTTTTTTATTGATTTCAACAATTATTAAAGTATATAAAAAAAAATTTGTTTATTTTTGTTTTGTGACGTCATTTGCGTGTAGATGACGTTTTTATGAAGCGATGCGAGAAGAGTATGACCATTTTGCTTGTAACCTTTGCTTGTATGACAAACCAAAATATAATTATATGTAAAGCAAACACCTACGTCAAGGTAGTAACTTCGCTTTTTTTTTTAAATGAGCTTGAAAATAAAGTAACAGATCGTTATGTTCTCAAATTTACAGCCATTTTTTAAACAATCAACTTTAAAGACGCGTTATTTTCTTACAAATAAAAAACTTGAAGTCACTACCTCAGCGTAAGTTTTTGCTTTATAATAATTATATTTTTGCAAAATATTAACAATTAGTTTAAAAATGCCCTTTTTATGAAATAATTGAGCAATGCAGACAAGAGTTGCCACTTAAAATATTTTATTCTTCTAAATTTTTACTGAAAACCTGCCAAACTTTTTTGCAACCTATGTGCCAACGAATTTTACCATAAATAGACGGTGCACATAACCGTCCGTCTGAGACCACTATAAAGAACGTAATTACCAAATTTCGGTCTACATTCACTCTTTTGGATTCCAAGTCACCGATAAGAATGAAAAGAGTGCGTACAGAAGAAAATATTGCTGTCGTTGAGGCCAGTGTCGAAGAAAACGTTAATTTATCGATTTGTCTCTGAAAATGAGGAAGGACGACGCGTTACCGTGAATAGAAATCGATACAGAACCATGATCAATGAATTTTTGTTGCCTAATCTTCAAGATATGGATGTTGAAATACGCCCTCCAAGACTTTTGGGTCGCAAAGTGGACCTCCAGAATGCCCTTTGTGCAAAATAGTCGTGGTGGCCATATGCCCGAAATTATATTTAAATGTTAACTGCTAAGAAATTATCTACCAAATAAAATTTTTTTTGGCTATTTCATAATTTGGCATGTGTTTTATTTTAATTTCAAATAAGCAAGCTCTTAAAAAAACACCCTTTATAACAGGGTTGTTTTGAAGTGAATTAATGTTACGTTAAAGTTGCTAAAATTGTATCAACTGCGCAAATAATTTGTTGCATACAATTATTGTTGTTTAAGTAAATTCTAAATTGTTTGGAATTCCGAAATTTTTCAATCCTACCTTAACTTCATCTTTATATAAATAGGAGTAGGGAAAACGGTTAAGAACCATTTTCTCCCGTGTTTTTCAACCGATTTTGATAATTCTGTTTTTAAATGAATTAGAGTGCGGAGAAGGAGTGCACCAACTATTTTATACAACTATAAATAAACAAACAAAAATTAGGCAATTTGCGACCCCAGGGCGGTAATAGTAATTATAATTGCAACAAACCAACCAAATTACCACAACCGCCTTTCATGAAATAAAACTGCCACTTTTAGTCCACTTTTAGTATGGAACTAATTCAAATTCAATTATTTCATGAACTTAAAATTTGGCAGTGTAAATAGGAGAGCGACACTAATGTTAATGATATTAACGGCGTTTTTACTCTTTGTAATAATGACATTTTTCCACTAATTTCTATAACGTTTGCTATCTTTGCCACGCTTCCTATCAGTGTAGAAACAGCTGAGCGAAGTTTTTCTATACTGCGACGATTAAAAATAGGTTCCGTTCGAATTGAGAACGATTGAATGGACTCGCATTATTGCATATACTTAGAGACATTTAAATAAATATTAACGAAGTTATTGATAATTTTGCGATGATTTTGTCATATGATTTTGTCAGTAACAAAATTAAGATTTATGAAAGGTGCAGAGATCTTGATAAACAATCCCGAATGAATTTTGGCTGCTGATATCAAATATGGACTCTATTTTTCTCCATCAGTTCGAGTTTTTGGCAAAAACATGATAATGAGTTTTTTTCTGATAATATTGCTATATCTATTATATTGATCTACCGATTTGTTTTACTATGACTGATTTCAACGAAGAAATACTAGACCTTTCAATTTTTGCACATTCAATAACAATATATTCGACAGTTTCGAAGATATCGACGTTCAAAGACGAAAAAATTTCACAATTTTACGTGGGCTGCTCTTGTTAGATTTAGAGTTTTTATTTACTTTTCGCTGAGATATTATTCCAGAAAAAGGGAGAAATAAATAAATACGGAAATGTGCGTGTATGTGTCTGGGAAAAATGGTTCTTAAGCAATTCAATAATTTCAATTCAAAAAAGTACAATTTATCTATTAGTAAAAAGGCAAAATTTTCTCAAATCGAAAATGTGTGTCTTTGATAATTTACCCCCCCCAAGATTTTTTCCAGATCCGCCCCTGCTCTGTTGTTCTGGAATTTAAAGCGTCCTTCTGTGTCTTCTTCTTAGTTGCAGCAGGCTTGGGTTTGACGGTTACTTTATTATGCCCGCGAGTGTGTTTCCGGTTTATGAACCACTTTCTAACATATGTAGCTACGTGCCGAAATACGCATACATTCAACACACCAAACAGATCTGTATTTATTGTAGTTGTTGTTTTTCGTTGGTTTGGTTGGTTTAAACCAAACCGCTTTCGTTTCCATTTTCTTTGAGCCACACGGTAAAAATCTAGTTGATAAAACTTTGTTGTCGTTGCTGTTGTTAAAATTTCCGTGTAAAATTCATTTAAAAGTATTTTTAAACAAATAACTTGCTGTATGTCTTATAATGCAGGGGGGGGCGTAGGTAGTGGTGCGTGTTGTGTGGTGGTGGTGTTGAAGACAGTGGGTGCATAAAGGATTGCTTACGTTGCCTGATGTCGTGGGTGATGTCTGTGCAATATTAACCCTTACAAGCTGCCGGTGAGTTGTACGTGACACATAAACTTAAACGAAATTTTGCTTTTTATGCGTTCTAGTGTAGAGCAATACTAAAAAACCGATTACTTGCTTCGAAAACATTATTCCACCGAATAAAGCTTGACAGATTAAATGAAAATAGGCAAAAAATTATATTAATATTATATATAAAAGAAATCGAAAGTACTTAAATAATATTAATTTTAATCTGTGGAAATTGCGAATATCAACAGCTCACTTTCTGTTATCTTTTCACAATATATTCTCAAAGGAAACTCTACTTAAATACTGCCAAGTATTCGATTAATCGGTTTGTAGCACAACCAGTCCTTGAAATTTATCCTACGGTAAACAGCTATCTTCATTCATCACCAAAAATTACAGCTTTTTTCGCCTTTTTGAACATAATATTTTTTTTTTTTTGTTTTTGTTATTTTGTTTATACATCTCATACACATTGTGAAAAAATAACGGTTTTCTAAAGGAATTACATTAAGGCAGTGTGTGTGTGTGAGTATGAAGTTTGGCAGGGTTGTACCACAGAAACATTTATTTTGAAGACAGATTCAATTTGTCTTCCACCACGGTGAGTACAAATAATGTGCAGATGTTTTGAGTGCATGTGTGCGTTATAATATGTATGTGATTGTTACAGTAATTTTGTTTACTGTTATTATAAAATATAAATACGTAAATTTACGTGTGTGAATTGGTGACACACGTACACACGTAAAGGACGTAACAATGAATTATTTGTTATGTCAAATGCCAGAATTTAAATTTTTCAAAGCAATGTAGCTGAAAAAGCAGATTTGGTGTTGGTAATTTTTTGTTTTTTTTTATCTTCTTTTTTTTATAATTTAAAATAATATGTTGCTTAAAATTTTCACTTATTACAGAAATAATCACATTTGTGCAATTTTTATTTATTATTGAAAGGGTTTTGACAGCTTTGAATAATTGAAGTTTATCGTTCGTTCTCTTTCGCTCAATTGGGCTTAACATTAGGGACCACAACATGACGGTTTTTTTGGTAAAAGTTTCAAAGCTTCTGGCTTAATCAAACGTGTTAGTCATATTGTACGTAACGGTCAAAGAAACAAAAAAACTTTTAATCAAATTAACACACAGGTCAAAAAAAAAAAATTCTATAAGATAACACCAACTGCTAGAAATTAAGAAAAACTTTTTTTACTTACTATGAGCAGTTTTTGTTGTTATTGTTTTCTTAAGTGTTAAATGGCGAAGACCTTGAGAGCAGCCAATGCAATCCCGCTGGTAAAAAATCCTATTGATGCTTTTGTATGTATGTAGAACAATAAGTGTAGAGCTGTAGAAAGTACTACATGGACTGAAAAGTTCCAGGATATTTTAAGAAAATGTTTAATTCTTGTTTTTTTTTATAACATGCAACAACAATAGATTTCAGCTACTACAGCTTATTCGCAATTTCTCAGCGAGGTCTATTCTATTCAGTTCAGTTCAGAAACCAGTGGCTCAAACCAAGTTAGTGTGGTAAAAATTTACATTTATTTTGGATTGGGCTCCAGGACAAACACAACACGTTACTTCTAACATAGATCTAATGACAGAATAGCTTTTAGTCTATTTCTGAGTTCACCTTTTGACAAGTTAACATCAAAAACGCTAGAGTTGATTGCAAAGCTACTCATGCAGTTTAAAGGAGCAGTAAATATATCGATGGCTAAGCGCACTAAAGTAATAAGTGACCTTTTGACGAAAAAAGGTTTACTGCATTTTTCAATCCATCAGTATAATATCTACCTTGTGTAAAATTATTGAAAATGCATAGCCAGTGACAGCATGTCAGCACACATTTAAAAAAAGTGTTTGTATTGAGATGTATTGAAATTTAAAAACAAAATCGACGTTCCTGAACATTTGAAACTTTTCACTTATCACTTTAGTGAGCTTAACCATCGATATACAGAGTTCGTTCTACGAAAAGTTAAATAAAAACAAGTAAAAAAAGTCTTAACCCTCACTTTGGCACCAATCTTTTACTTCGTAATCTGGCACATATTTACATTTGTAAATATTTTTTTTTGTCATCATTAAAGATAAACAGAACCTCTCAATTTGCATGATTTTTTAGGTGGAATATATGTATTAACACCTTCTAAGTCCAATTCCGGAAAAATTTCACACCGTTGTCAAATGGTTTAGAAGTTATAGGGTTCGCAAGTTGGGAAAATGGGCCTGGAAAAGTCGTGTTTTTTTTCCAACAATATCTAGCTTTATGGGTATCAAAAGAAAGGTTTTTCTGTAACCTATTCAAAAAATTATTAACCAATCAAATCCATGCATTACTTCTTACGATATATCGTTTTACATATTATGCACACTTGACGGTCCAGCCCTTTACGAATAATCAAAATGTAAGTATGTAGATCAAATTAAAAAAAATTTATAGTTCCAATGAATAAACAAAAACCCATTTCAACAGAAAATATACTTTTTTCATTAAATTAGTACTTCCAGCAACAATATCAGAACATGACATATTGTTGTGCCAGCGAACCAAAAATTTTTGTTCATTAATATTTTCCCAATAAAAGCTATCAAATACGAAATATGTGTATATAAAAAATATGTGAAGAGTTTTTCTTTATCATTTTTTTCTATAAATAATACAAAAAATGCGGTAAAACACCAGAAAAGCCTTTAAAATACAAAATATTTACATATGTAAATATGTACCAAACTACGTTATAGAAATGAAAAATTTTCAAAAAGTATCAAAAAATTCTAAAATTAAAAACAACTTTTGAATTTTCAGAAAGAAAACCAAAAAATAGCCACAGAGTCCAAGCCATATTCAAATCGAATAAAAAAGAAAGGAGTTATGGCAAATTTAAAATTGGGATATTTACATATGTAAATAGTGCCAAAGTGAGGGTTAAGTCGATCTAGGCCGACTATGAAATACCCTAAACTTCCTTTTTCAAAATAAAATAATAGTGTTGAAGATGGGCGTATCCGTAGACGGATGAAGACAATATTTTAAACACATTACAATTTTGATGAAGAATTTTACACATACCAAGTTCTATTCCTGTAGCTTACATGTTAATGATTTATACACTTTTCGCTATTGTGGGTTGTATGGGAGGTACGCATGTTCGTGGATTGATTACGCCCAAGTTTTGAACACACCTTAGTTTTGGTATAAAAACATACATACCAAATTTTATCTCTGTAGGTTAAACATAAGCTTATGTATGGAGTTTTAAAATTTTTGGGTTACATCGGAGTTAGACTTGTCCATCATTGGATAACTCCAATTTTTCAAAAACATCTATGCTTTGTCAAAAATACATATTAAATTTTATCTCTGTAAGACAAACATAAACTTATTCATGAAATTTTAAATTTTTTGTTTGTATGGGAGGTAGGCGTGTCCGTGGGTGCATGACGTCCATTTTTCAAGAACGTCTTTGGTTATAGAATACATACGTACGAAATTTTATCTATGTAGGTTAAACATAAGCTTATTTGTTGAGTTTTTAATTTTTGGGTGATATGGGAGATATGCGTGGACGTGAGCCACGTATAAAATATGGATAACATCCATTTTTCGAAGGCTTTTTTTTTATATAAAATACATAAGTACCAAATTTTATCTCTGCAGGTTATATATGAGCTTATTTATTGAGTTTTAATTTTTTTGGGTTGTATCGGAGGTGGGCGTGGCCATGAGTGGATGACATCCATTTTTCGAAGACGTCTTTGTTTTTATATAAAATACATACCTATCGAATTTTAAGTCTGTAGGTAAACTATAAGCCCACACTGAGAAAAAAACACATACCTTGCTCCGGTAAAAAATTTCTCTATATTTGATAACAGCAATTTTCTCTTTTTCAAATAAAATTTTTTTCAATTGAAATAAATTTTCACATTTTCGAAGAAATATTTCTTTACTCCTAGGAAATGGAAATATTTCAATGTCTCTAATAATGATAAGTATTTTTCTCGCACAAAAAATTTCTCATTTATAGAGAAATTTTATTGAAAATGAAAAACTTTTCTTATATTTTGATAAAAAATTCACTATGAGATTTTTCTTCAATAAAAACAAATATTTTCTCAAAAAAAAAAGTATTTTTCTCTAAAAATGATATATTTTTCTATTTCATGGTAGCTTTTTATCATTTTTAGAGAATTTTTAGTATCGCAATTAGAGAAAAGCATTCTCTGGAGCAAAGTCTATACCATTTTTCTCTAAATATGATGCCTTTTTTATCATATTCCGAGACACTTTTTTCTGAGTGCATTTATTGAATTTTCAGTTTTTGGGTTATATGGGAGGTGGGCGTGCCCGTGGTCGGATTGAAAAAATATTCAATAGCACAGATCTTTGGGTTCATGTGACCATGTGTACCAAGTTTCATTTAATTATCTGAACTCCTTCTTCTTATGCTGTGTTTACGGACAACACAGAGACGGATGGACGGACATGAATAGCTCGACTCACGCTGATCAAAAATATACATATATACTTTTTTATACCGGATTTGCTTCGTTCTATGCGTTACAAACGTTTGCTCAAAGTTAATATATCCTGACCTTTCAGGTTTAGGGTGCAAAAAAGTTAGCGTTTCTTCTGTTTCTACGGTTAAGTAAGCCGTTTTTGCCTTTGAATAGTAAGATTTATCAATATCTCCGAAATACATTTCAGTTTCCAATTCGATCTCTTTATTCGTAGCAAAACCACTTCCTGGAGTCACCTTTTTAAGTAGGGGTAATAGATAGTAATCGCTGACGTTCAAATCTGGATAATATGGGGGATGAGGAAGCAGTTCGAAGCGTAAATCGTGCATTTTAGCATTGATTTTGATCGATTTGTGCGCTGCAGCAGTGCCAAATGCACTGGAGCGTTTGCTTACAATTTTGTACTTCAATTGATCCAATAATTTACAGTCGCTGTTGATTGTCTTTCTTTCTCTCAAATAGACGCTGAACAGAAGCCACTTGAATTCCAAAAAACAGACGCCAACACTTTTCCCGTCGTTTATTGAGTCATCGCTCGCTTTGCTGCACTTCCACTTGGACCTACTTTTTTTGCTGATGCCTTCGATTCTGATGTTTAGTGATGGATCCATGTTTTATCTATGATCACTTTTTTACCCAAAAAATTCTTTTGTGCAAATTCGACCATTATGGAAGGAACCCTGCAATCCAATATTTTTAGAAATTTGCCCTGATTTCTTATAATTAGTAACATAGTCCAGTGAATTTTAAATTGCCCCTCTGCAAAATTATACATTTATAATGATTAAAATGTGACTTTTGGGAGACAACCTTCACAGTAAAAACTTAAAATTAATGTGCAAAAGAATTGTACATTAGTTTATTGTTTAACTTATACTTATTTACTACTTATAATTTTCAAATGTTAGTTTTTTGTTGAACTTTTTTTAGTGTAAGCAATATTTGTGTATTTTTCTTATTTTGGTTTTTTTTTTATGAATTTGGTTCCGAATAAAAATTCAGAGTGGCAACCATGTTTACTATTGTAAAATCACGTGGCAAAGTGCGGGAAAGATCGGGAGACATTTTTTTTATATATTATAGTTATAAATAAATAAATTAATGTTTAATATATAATTGGTTTCAACTATTTTCACTATACTTCCATTACTCTATTTGGCTAACCTTCTGAAGGAAGATCGACCAAAGTTTGTATGTACCTCTCATACAAAATAATGTGATAACCAATCATAGAGATTCAAAGGAATTACTCCTAAGTTATAACTTATTTTGACCATTAATAGTACAAATCTATTACTCTATTAGTCTATTTTACTAGTGAGCTAACATTTTAAAATTTTTAAAATTATTCTTAGGTAGCTTAAACTAACCAAATACAAAATTTCATTATCATAAGAGAACTCCTTCTATTTTTGTTTCAATTTTGGGATGTATGGGATGTGCACTGTGTGTTGTTAGAACAACTACTCCAAAGGCTGCTTACTGTTTTAGGCATATGTTATCAGAATTTGAGCGACATACCTGAAATAACTGTAATATAGAATTGCAAAACTCTCACTAGTCAGTCTGGTGCAGCTTCCATTTACCACTGGGATACTAAAACAAATGTTCTCAGTAAATTTCTTGCCATATTTTTGTGTACAGACAGACACCCAGACCGACTGTCAAAAGCATAGCAGTTGATGGAAAACAAAGAAGACAAGAAAAATTATTTCAAGGCAAAAGTTCTAAATGAATGAATTGAAATGTCAACACGAGCCATACACAAATCTTGGCATGGGTCAGCTGCGACAAACTCAAGCTGTAGAAGCTTATTTTATTTATTCTCTTTTCCTCGTTTTTTTTTTTTTTTTTGTTTTGGCAATTTTGTTTTGTGTTGTCCTGCCTGCCTGCGCTCTAATGTAATCCGCTCAAACGCGCTCAATTAATACAAATTTGTTTTTTGAGCCAAATTGGATTTGGCCAATAAAACCAATATAATGCCACTTTGCGGCCAAACTTTTTAAGCATGGCTAGGGTGTAAGCTCGGTAAGATGGTCAAAGTTATTGAAAATAAAACTTTTTTAATTACCTATGAAAAGCCTGTCAAAGTCGAAAACGCGCATCTATGTGACAGCTTAGCTGAATTTGACAGCCAATGGCACAGCCGAAGAAGCCAGCAATAATTGTAGATTGATTTTTGTATTTTTTTTTTATTGATCCTTATACTTTGTGTTATTTAATTGTTGGTGGCTGGGTTAGGCAAGTTGCCAAAATTGTTGTTGTTATTAATCTTGTAACCTGCAGCTATATTTTGATGAGATTAGCGAGCTGTCACTGACAGTTGTGGCAAATATGTTGAAATTCTTTGTGTTTCACATTTTGAATTTTCAAACAACCCTCTTGTAATTGAGCAATCTATGCGCTTAAGATTGTTGTTGTAGTGTTTGCCACTACTTAGCTTTGATGGCTTTCAAACAAAGGGTTCATGGGGCAAAATTAACTTAAAATAGCTGCATAATCCTTTGGTTAACATAACGCATTTTAAGTGTGCGTGCGTGAAATTCACTTTTTGGGTGGGTGGGTGTCTCTTTTGTCGTGTCAATGACAGACATGTTTAAGACCCTGCTAAGGTTGGAAAGCCTTTAATTACACTTGTTTGGCAAAATATTTCGAAGAAGTCGCCGGTTTTTAGCTGTATTCCCGATTAATAAAACCCAACCGCAGGCACTTCTATGAAAAAGATGAATAGGTTTTAAGTAAAGGACAGTAGCTGGTGTCGTAAAAGTATTTGGAAGCTTATGCTATATCAGTTTTTATAAATCTGTGACAAATTTTTCTTAGAAACTTATGATTTGTTTGTTTTGAATTATTTTGACCTTTTTTATGCAAAACTTTTGATATGACATCGCTATGTCTTACTTCAAAGATTTTTAAAAGAATCTGAAAAATGCAACTATGTTGCTTAGAATTATAACTTGGAACACACAAAGAAAAAAAAAAACTTTTATCGCCAGTTTGCTACAAACGAACTTCGTTTGTCGTGCTTAAAGTAATTTTTTGGTAACTTTCGAACAGTTGTCATAATAATAGTCAGCTGCCGGAAACGCGTTATTTAGTTGCAAGAAATTATTTTCGATTGACATTAAAATAAGTTATTTTTAAATTGCGGCAACCAAAGAATTTGTTTTGTTCAACTGAAAACTTCATTTGTAGAAAAAAAAAAATCCATTTCTTATGACATGCACATTTATAATTTAAAAAAAATTCATTCTACACAATATCTCAAAATAGCTCAATGGAAGCGTGCTAGACTGTCACTCGGAAGACATGGGTTCGAATCTTGGCTGTGTAAGTATCAAAACTTTTAATTTAATTATTTAAATTCTTATTCTGTTTCATTAACTGGATTGTGAAAAATAACTGTCAAAATAAGTTTTACTTAAAAAACATTAATTAAAAAAAAAAAAATATTTGGTGTTCTTGTTGGGAATTGAACCCAGGTCAATCGAGTTCCTAAACTAAACTTGAACTTTCAAGACAATGATAAAATTTCATTAAGTTCGATGTTTTTCGTTTCAAGCAAGAATATTTTTAAGTTGATAACAACTGAATATTCGTTTTCGGCAAAAACAGTTCACAAACGAAGTATAGTTCAGTTGCAGTAAACGAACAATTTCTTTGCGTGTTAGTTATGATGTTAGACGGTCAAAATTAAAGTTAGACAGTCAAAATATAGTTTCTGGTCTCACAAGGAAATGCCCCCAGATGACAGTCTCCGATTTGAATGATTTTCGGTTATGTGATAGTAGACAAAAACCTAAGGTCGACGTATTTTTTATACGTACTCAATCGATAATTTAGGGTTTCAAACTCGCGTTAAAAAATCAGCGAAAATTTTTTTTTTTTTGCTTTAATTTCGATATTTTCCATGGAAAAATTTACAAATTTGGTACCAAACGAAAGCTCTTACAAAACCACACACGATAGCATCAATTTTTGATAAGAAAATTTTGTTGTAATTTTGTTGTTGTGATTTTTAGTAATTTTTCATCGATATCAAAGAAGTATCTTGACGCAATTATTTCATATTAATTTATGTTGAATTTTTAATAAAAAATTATTAAGTTTAAAATAAGTTTACGTCCTTCAAAGTGCATTTCTGCTATAATTCCTTTTGATATGGTTTTTTAAAAAAACAAACATTATATTTTTGATAGATCTTTAAAAAAATAACACTCCCTGAAATTTTTTAAAACTTCTATTATACCCTAAACCTAAAAGTCCAGGGTGTATTAACTTTGTGCAAACGTTTATAACGCATAGAACGAAGCGAGTCCGGTATTGAAAGCACAATAAAGGCATTGACTGTGAGCTACAGGAATAAAACTTGGTATGTGTAAATTTTTCATCAACATTTAAATGCATATAAAATGTGGTCTTTATCCGCCCACGGACACGCCCATTTTAAATACTATTATTGTATTTTGTAGAGGTAGGTTTAGGGTATTTCATAGTCGTGCTAGATCGACTTTAGACTTTCTTTACTTGTTTTAATTTAAAATTTGTAAAATTACCTTTTATTTATATAATAATTATATAATTCTTATTTTGCTCAAATATTCTCATTTTTACTTTTGTGCTTAACATCTGGTATTTAACACAATATTTATTGAAACACATTAATGAAGGGTGAAATTCTAAATTTTGAATAAAAAAATTATTAATAAAAAATTACAGGGAGTAAAACTTTTTTTAAGATCTATCAAAAATATAATGTTTTTCCTCTTGCAAGACCAAGAGCAAGAGCAAGAGCAAGAGCAAGAGCAAGAGCAAGAGCAAGAGCAAGAGCAAGAGCAAGAGCAAGAGCAAGAGCAAGAGCAAGAGCAAGAGCAAGAGCAAGAGCAAGAGCAAGAGCAAGAGCAAGAGCAAGAGCAAGAGCAAGAGCAAGAGCAAGAGCAAGAGCAAGAGCAAGAGCAAGAGCAAGAGCAAGAGCAAGAGCAAGAGCAAGAGCAAGAGCATAGTATAACTAACGAAGTAATATCAGGAGTGAACGGACTCTCTCTGTCAGTACCCTTAATGTCAAAATCGGCCATCTTGGCGAATGCAGACAAAGCAAACAAGCCAAAGCAAACAAACAGATCTAAATTCAATGGAACATCGTGTTGTGTTAAGTGCAAATAACATTTAATATTTTCGTTGTGATATTGTTTTATTATAACAATAAACTAGATAAAATAAATATATTACAATAACTGAGGAATAACAGTGACTTCCAGGTGTTTGCAGCGAATTGTTCTAAGAGGTCTGAGTTTAAGCAGCAGCAACAGTGACTGCAAACAGCATCCAATTAATTGCAGTTTATTCAATTTGCACTTTTAATTTTATTTATTACTTTAACAATAACAAAAAATAATATAAAAAGCGACAAATCACAATTTTCTACAATTATTTTACATAAACACGCGAGAGTTGGTAGCGGATCATTGTTTACATTTTGCCTATTCTTAGCGTTCTACTCGTTCGTAGATTTTGTATGAGCTCTCATCTTCGTTTTGACAATCACGGTAAGCTGCTCTCCTCCGTGATATTACTTCGTTAGTTATACTATGAGCAAGAGCAAGAGCAAGAGCAAGAGCAAGAGCAAGAGCAAGAGCAAGAGCAAGAGCAAGAGCAAGAGCAAGAGCAAGAGCAAGAGCAAGAGCAAGAGCAAGAGCAAGAGCAAGAGCAAGAGCAAGAGCAAGAGCAAGAGCAAGAGCAAGAGCAAGAGCAAGAGCAAGAGCAAGAGCAAGAGCAAGAGCAAGAGCAAGAGCAAGAGCAAGAGCAAGAGCAAGAGCAAGAGCAAGAGCAAGAGCAAGAGCAAGAGCAAGAGCAAGAGCAAGAGCAAGAGCAAGAGCAAGAGCAAGAGCAAGAGCAAGAGCAAGAGCAAGAGCAAGAGCAAGAGCAAGAGCAAGAGCAAGAGCAAGAGCAAGAGCAAGAGCAAGAGCAAGAGCAAGAGCAAGAGCAAGAGCAAGAGCAAGAGCAAGAGCAAGAGCAAGAACAAGAGCAAGAGCAAGAGCAAGAGCAAGAGCAAGAGCAAGAGCAAGAGCAAGAGCAAGAGCAAGAGCAGGAGCAAGAGCAAGAGCAAGAGCAGGGTACACTGAATAAGGTAGCCGCAACACGGAGAGCGCGACTGCCGCAAATGTCAAAGCAAACTGCTTCAGCTGTTGTTGTTGTTGTTCTTTTTTTCGACAGCCAGTTGATTTTGACACTTTCGGATTAGCGAAAGAGAGCACAGTCAGTTTTGAGGCAACCTTGTTATTCAACCATGAGCAAGAGCAAGAACAAGAGCAAGAGCAAGAGCAAGAGCAAGAGCAAGAGCAAGAGCAAGAGCAAGAGCAAGAGCAAGAGCAAGAGCAAGAGCAAGAGCAAGAGCAAGAGCAAGAGCAGGAGCAAGAGCAAGAGCAAGAGCAGGGTACACTGAATAAGGTAGCCGCAACACGGAGAGCGCGACTGCCGCAAATGTCAAAGCAAACTGCTTCAGCTGTTGTTGTTGTTGTTCTTTTTTTCGACAGCCAGTTGATTTTGACACTTTCGGATTAGCGAAAGAGAGCACAGTCAGTTTTGAGGCAACCTTGTTATTCAACCATGAGCAAGAGCAAGAGCGAGAGCAAGAGCAAGAGCAAGAGCAAGAGCAAGAGCAAGAGCAAGAGCAAGAGCAAGAGCAAGAGGAAGAGCAAGAGCAAGAGCAAGAGCAAGAGCAAGAGCAAGAGTAAGAGCAAGAGCAAGAGCAAGAGCAAGAGCAAAAGCAAGAGCAAGAGCAAGAGCAAGACCAAAACCAAGAGCAAAAGCAAGACCAAGACCAAGACCAAGACAGAAATCTGTAATCAATTTTAATTCCCTGGCTTTATCACCACCCGAAAATTGATTTACAGTTAAAAACATTAATCGTATCAATTGAGATGTAAAGTCAACTCAACATGCCTAAACCAACATTTTGCGCACTACTTATTCAATGTTCACTGCTAACTGCATGTGAATCATATCATTGTTATCATGTAACAATGCAACGTTGCTATAAATAGCCTGGCTGTATACATTGCTGCCAAAAGAGTTTTGTGTGTATGTGTACTGCACTGTCCCAGTAGACAATGACATCGCTGCTAGCAGGCCTTCTTGTGGATTTTGTAGTACTGCCGCACTCATATACAATTACACTTTACAAAAGAAAAATATTTTTTTTCTTTTACACCTTTTTCTATTTATTTATATATTCTATGATTTTATCTTCTCTCCTATGTTTTTTTAAGTTAGATTAATTTCAATCTATAATCTTTGACATAGCAGTAAGAAGGGCCATTATTGCGTCATATTTTTAAACTGATATATATTCTAACTTTTAACGAAAAAGTTGCCCTGAAGTATATGAAAAGTCAGTCTCTGTAGGGAAAACAAATTTGTTGTGCTGCCTTTTGTGCAGAAAAGGAAGGCCTTCAAGAAGTGCTCATAAGAGCAGCGAGGAACGGATGTGTTTAGTCTTCAAAAGTAGCAGTCAATGCAGGCCTTCGTATGAAGAGCGCTGGTTTAATTGCCTATTGGGGTGATTGATACATTAAGCAGCCTGCACTGCAGTTAGTACTTAGATGGGTGACCACATTGGATCGTCGTTTGCATTATTATTAAATTTTTTTTTTTATAATTTTTTTTTTATTCTATTCTTCTTTATTTATTCATTTTTCTTTTTCTTTTTTTCCTTTTATATTTTCATTGGTATCTTTTTAGTTTAAATTAAATGTTGCCGTCGGCATTTAAAATTATTATTTTTCTTTTATAATAGGAATCTATATATATATTTATTTTAATATATATTTGTAACAACTTTAGTCGTTACAGAGTTATATTTTAAAGTTTTGATTCATATCTAACAAAAGTAAGAATGGTATTTAAACTTATATTAAACAAATTGTTTGATTATATTAAGAGTTTAAGACTCAAACTTATGAAATCAGTAAATTATCATTTCAGAGTTTTATATATTTCTATAAATTTTAAAATATATGACTTTAATGAATTTGCACATTTTCAACTTTCGGTTGAAACAGCTAAATTATAAATAATTGCAAGAAATTCTATATCAACTAAGATTTTGTGGCAACAATGTCAATTAAAGAATTCAAAAGTAGAATAAATTTCTACTAAATTACTACGTTTCTTAACACATAACTGACGTCTTAGCTTGGCTGCTCTCAAATATGCATAGACTCAAACACACTATTGTGTGAATATTAAATATCCTTTTAGCAAATAATGTTAGAAACTTAAGTAAACTAGCTGCACAAATCAATAACTTCAAATGCAAATAGTTATGTCTGGACTAAGCTTCATACGAAAACTCGTGCAACACAAGTCTGAACAATGCCAACAAGGAAGAATAACATGTCCATCATTGGGTTGGACAAGTAAAACGTCAAGCAATTAAGTCATATGGCTAAATCATCACTACCAATGACCATTTGAGGGTGCATAACAAGCAGCTATATTTATGCAAAAGCTTTTCGAACGGCATTCAGAATCAACCGAAACCTCAACTGTAACTCAGTTGTAGGGTTCTTCAATTTGTGACTACTTGGGCGGGAAAACAATGAAAACATATGGAAATTTCTTGCATTTTGGCATAAATGAAAAAAAAAACACAAATACAAAACTTTGCAAAACAAAACCACTTAAAAAATGCAAACAAATCCACTGAAGTCTGCAGCAACAACAGCAACTCTTGTAAATTCCGTTGAGTGACTAACAAGTGCGCTAGAAGTGAACAAGTGAGTGAATGAATGACGACACGTTACTTGGACGGCAGAACAAGCAAACTGCTTAAGTGTGCTTGTGTTGCAACAGCAAACAATCAAGTCATCAACAGCAACAGCAGCATCAGCAGCAGCAACATGAATGCATGACTTACAGCCGAAGTGACCAAGAAAGTAGCAACACTTGATAACTTTATGGAAATGCATAAAGCTAGCCAAGTATTTAACAAACCGTCATTACTCGACAGCTTGCACTAGTACCATTGAGTACTTTAGAAATGCAGCCAATTTGAAGGTTGTGTTGCAAGCCAATAATATAATGTAGCATGCATTTGACCGCAAAAAAATTTACGACTTTGCCGCTTTTTAAGAATTTATTTTAAGCTTTCTAATTTTTAGCAAGCACTTATTTTCAAAATGTTTGTACTTTTTCTAGAAAAGTTAATGCTGTAATTGACCAGAAAAAGTGCTTTCTATTGACACAAATCACTAAAGATCAAACATTTTGCAAACATCGAAATGTACCAGCATCAAACTATCTTGCTGCTCTAGCTACAACAATAGTTGTATAAGTTATGACAGTAACATTGCCGTTTCGAAGCACAAATATAAACAGCAAGTGTTGAGTTTGGCTTTCAACATACTCATCTTAATCGATTGCACAGTGTAACAAAAAACCTTAAAATTGCAGCCATTCAATCCATTTTCAATCGATTTTGATATTTTTGAGTTCAATGAAAATGTACATTTACGCGCAATAAGTTTTTGTACAAATAATATTCAAGCAACATTATTTATGTCATTAAAATCCATAGAAACATGCATTTTTTTGTGAAATTAACGAAAAGCAAAAGAATTTGCTTCGCATTTCTTTTTATACAGCTTTATTCTACATGAAATTCTACTGAAAAGAAGTGCAATTAAGTTATTATTTCCGACAAAGCAAATGACTGTAAAATTTCAATGAAAGTCGGCACAACAAAATTTGAGCACTTCAACTTTAAAAATTAATTACAAAAAATGATGACGACAATGAGAGATTTGCTTCTACATTGTTTTTTGTCGATTTCGTCACACAGTGATATTATATGAAAATTTTGTAATACTAAAGCAGTCAGGATAGAAATCTACGTCCTCCGCATGCCAGTGTAGCACACTTTCATTGAGGTAAACTATTAAGAAACTTTTTTAAAAATATTTCTTTTGATAGTTACTCATTAAAATTGAAAAGCGTGTAAAACAAGCTTGTAGAAAAGACTTTACACGATATCCATCCGGGTTGTCCCAATTTTCAGCTTAAAAATGTGCATCCCACGAAGACCTTATGCATTAATTGTCCCGATTATCCAAAATACTTTTGACGTAGAATTACGTGTTACAGCGCGGTTTGTATGGGGTCGTTTTAACAGATTTTTTCAAAGCCATGCAACTTTTTTGAGGTATACTTTAGTGTATACGTACAGCCTTTAATACTCATAGTTCAAAGATAATATATATACTAAAATATCAGATATATACTACTCTAAATGAATATCTAATTTTGGATTTTGTCATTATCATATAAAAATCACAAAATAGTAAAATATAAGCAGAAAAATGCATGTGTTTATATAAGAAAATCAATCATCAGCTGCTTATGCTGTGCCTGCTGCTTTCTTTGTTTTTGTGTTGTTGTTTGTGCTTGTTTAGTTTTTGTTTTATACGAACTGATTCGCAGGCTTCTTCATTGGGTTCTTGTATGTACTTCTTCTTTATTGGGTTCTTGTTTGTACTACTTAGAAACTGGGTGTTCTTCTTTGTGTACTGAAGGTTCTTGTATGTACTACATTCACAACCTTTTTCAACCCAGTAAATGAACTCAAACTGTCAAACTTAACGAAATGGGTTTGTGATCTGGTTAGATTAAACTCTTATGAAAAAACAGATTTGGATCATATTTCGTTTTATGCTTTCAGCCAATAGATGACGTAAAATTTTAATTTTTGTTTTTAATGCAAATTAATTTTGATTCCACATCCCACTAGCACTAGCGAGTCTTGTTTGCAAGCTATACATTGGACAGAGACGAAAGTGTAGCTCGCAAACTTAACATCGAACAGAGACGAAAGTGGTGCTAATAGAAAGAACATGTGCTCAGCGTAAGATATAGTTACCATACGATTTTTTTTAGAAATCGGTATCTTAATTTTGTTTTGAAATTAGTAGTAAAACTGACTATTGTTCGCAAACTATATATCAAGCAGAGACGAAAGTGGCACCAATAGAAAATGCATTTGCTTTGTCTTCTTTTCAACTCAATCTCAAAGTCAATGAACTCAACCTGTCAAACTTAACGAAATTATCGAAAAAATTTTAAATTTTGCTTGTTTCTTTTTGCTTACTCATTTTACCACGCTTAGGGCGTTTTCGTTTATTTGTTAAGAGCAGAGCAGGAACTGTCAAATCACTTGTTCGTGTTTTTTATTTTGTTAAGAGCATTAAGAGTGGATTGATCGAGTTTTTGTATGCACTCATTGTATGCACTCGTGGTGACCGTGGCGTGCAGGTTAAGTGTGTGGCTTAGCACGCTCGTAGCCCGAGTTCGATACCCAGTCGCGGCGAAAAGTTTTTTCAACAAAAAAATTTTTCTGATCGGTCACCACCTCTCTGCAGACAAAGGCAAACCTCAGAGAGTAAATAATGCCATGTAAAGCTTCTTGAGAACATGAGCCGTTCGGAGTCGGCATAAAACATGTAGGTCCAGTTCTCGGTTAATTGTGTGCAAGAATTTAATAACACACACAACACAATTGATCATAAAAGCTCGGTCGAAGTCTTTCAAGGACTGAAATGGCCAATTTGTTTTTGTTTTTTTTTTTTTTTCATAGCATAAACAGAGCGCTATCGACGTCACTCTACCCAGGGTACTCATGGAGACCGAGACTGCCGCAAATGTCAAAGCGAACTGTTTTGCTGTTGTTGTTGTTGTTGTTCTTTTTTTTCAACAGCCAGTTGATTTTCACTCTTTCGGATATGCGACACTTTCGGATATGCGATAAACGAAAACGCCTTTAATACGAAGTCCATAATTGAGTGTTATTAATTTATTTGCTAATTTTCGGAAGATCAATAAAAAATAGGTGCAAAATGGATTAAGCAAGCGAACCAAAGAGACAAAGTAGTAAAGGTTACAATTTTAACGGAATTCTACGTCTTCACTTACAATACAAACGAAACTATTTCTTTTTTCTTATTTTGGTAGGTACCTATTATTTGTATTACATTTTAAAAATATTTTGTATATTTTTATTTATTTTTATTGGCTTTTCTAGCTCGAAAATTTCGATATATTAGCGTTCACACAATTAAAATTGGTCTTTGAAAATTATTTCAACGTTCTCAACCCAGACTTTCCGGTTTTCAGTTTCGACTTTAAGATACACATATATCTTGAAAACATGGAACACAGCGATATGCATAAATCTCTGAACCGATTTTTTAGCTTTTGTCCCAATTTTTGTTTTTTTTTGCAAAATCCCGATTTTTTAAAAACAAAACTGGCATCCCTAAGTAAAGAGGATATATTTAAATATAAAGCATGCGACTATATTTGACAAAAAGCGAGAAAAACTATAAAATTAAACATAAAACAAAGTTTCCTTAAAAAATGTCTTTAGCGATTTTTCGTATTTATAGACTTCAAATCTATAAAAAACAATTAAAGTAAGTCTAAAGTCGGTCCGACTTTGAAATTCCCTGAACCTACTTTTCCAAATTCAATAATAGTATTGAAATTGGGCGTATCAGTGAGCGTATGAAGACCATATTTTATATGCATTTCAATTTTGATGAAAAATTTAAAAAAATTTATAAAAATTCAAGTTTTATTCCAGTAGCTCACTCGCTAATGCCCTTTTCGCTATTGTGGGTTGTATGGGAGTTGGGCGTGTTCATGGACGGATTATGCCCAATTTTTTAATGCAACTTAGTTTTGGTATAAAATACATACATACCAAATTTTATCTCTGTCGGTTAAACATAAGCTTATTTATTGAGTTTTCAATTTTTGGGTTGTATGAGAAGTGGGCGTGTCCGAGCATATGGGAAATTCGGTCCTATTTTGAGGCCAAAAGTACATTTTTCAACTTGCTTGAAACTATTTATTTTTGGTTTTATCTCACAAGGAATACTCCAAAGTATACAAATGTTAACTCTGTAATCAGAAAAAGCGTGTCACCGCTGCTATAACTCCCAAAAAAGTTATTTCGAAATGAGGTAAAAATATATTTTTTTTTTTGCATCTAGATTTTTGTTTTTTGTTCAAATGCAAGTAACTTAAAATCTAACAGCGACTTTTAAAAACAAAAAAATGGAAAAAATAGAAGTGGTTTGGTTAATATTTATAAAGTAAAAAAATGTTGTCTTGGAAAGTGAATTTATTACAATCGTCCTTTGAGAGATATTGTTTAATTTTAAACCAAAACTTTGTTAAAGTTTAAAAAAAGTTCAAGGGAGTCCAAGAAAAACTCATCGTATATCGATGGAGCAATTATTAACGTTATGTCGCCATAACGACGATTCGTGCGATATTAAAAAATTTTTTAATTTAACTTTTTACCTCCCACCTGTGTAAAAAGTGGGCGTGGCAAGTCAATTTTTTATTGTAAGCTTAGTACTTCTAACCCTGGATCAAGATTGAAGTTGATAATTCACCACTATACCTCTCACCCATATAAAAAGTGAGCGTGGCAGGTCTATTTTTGTTGGACAAGCTTACTACTTTTTACTTAAGTGCTGGACTAAGTTTTAGTCTAAGGCCACAAAATAGGGCAAAATTGCCCATAGTGCCGTGGCTGACTGACCTCCATTTTACAAAACCATCTTCGTTTTGTAACAAAATACAAACGTACAAAATTTTATCTCTGTACGTTAAACATAATCTTATTAATAGCGTTTTCAATTTTTGGTTTCTATAGGAAGTGGGCGTGTCCGTGGGCAAATGATGTCGATTTTTCAAAATCATCTTTGGTTTGTTATAAAAAACATGCATTCCAAATTTTATCTCTCAGATGAAACATAAGCTTATTTATTGAATTTTTGTGATATAAATTATAAACATAGGGGAGAGTGGGGTGTTGTGAGACAGGTTTTGTTTTTGGACGATAAGTTCTTTAAAAGTTAATATTTTTTTTTTTGGAAACATTTTTTATTTAGCTTATTCAATTGCCTAACATCCTGCGAACACATTTTTTTTTAAATTCAAAAATTTTAATAATTTGCTTGAAGCCTGAAAAAAGATGGAATTTTTGGATTTTAAAAAATTATGGGGTGTTGTGAGACACTACTATAAATATAAAAAAAATGGCATTTTTTGTTTAAAAGTCTGTATTGTAATAGAAAAAAAATAAAAATACAGACAAGAAAATTAATCGCTTTCATCTGATTCGGCTAACTCGCCTTTGTTTTCGTTTTTTTTTTCAAAAAACTTCAAAGGACTTTTCTTCTGTAGTGCACTGATCAGCTCAGACGCCATGAAAAACCAATTTAATTTGTAAAATATTGGAAAAACTTGTTTTCTGACAGTTTGGTCACTTTGCTATGCAACAAAATCGACTAATTTATCATTTGAAGCCGATGTGGAAGAAATTTTGACTTATACTTTTCCATATAATGGGTTCCATACACTCGCGATTTATCAAGATAATATGATTTGCAGACAGCCCAAAAACCATTATTTTTTAGGGCAGTTTCTTTTTGATGGCTGCAACTAGGTGGATGGATGCCCCATTTCCTTTTCGCTTTGCTGGTATTTTATATGCATCACGTGGCATGATGGCTATAAAAATAATGAAATAAAAACAAAAATTAACAGTCTCACAACACCCCATATTCGACATTTTCAAATGGCCATTGCGCCATCATCACATACAATATTTTTTGCAAAATCACTTCGGTAGATTTAAAGGCAATGGAATAAAGATCATTTTAATAAATATTTACCTTTACTTTGAATTGACAATGTTTCTGGAAATTGAACAAAGGTAAACTATACAAAAAACTTTTAAGAGCGCGATCAAAATTAAAAATTTTTACAGACACTAGGAACACGTGTCAATGCGATGAGTGCACATAATAAGTGAGATCCCATTGAGAAAATATGTTACAGTTTTTGTGAGCATTCACAACATTACTACTATGCAGGGTACACTGAATAAGGTAGCCGCAACACGGAGAGCGCGACTGCCGCAAATGTCAAAGCGAACTGATTCAGCTGTTGTTGTTGTTGTTCTTTTTTTCGACAGCCAGTTGATTTTTGACACTTTCGGATATGCGAAAGAGAGCACAGTCAGTTTTGAAGCAACCTTGTTATTCAACCATGCTACTATGTCATATATTGACGTGTCTCACAACAACCCATGTCTCACAACACCCCACTCTCCCCTACCTAATTTTATTGTTGAAGTTTAATTATGAGCTGATTTATGCAGTTATCTATTTTTGCGTTGAATGAGAATTAGACGTGTCCGTGAGCGGATTGTGACCATGTGTACTGAGTTTCATTCAATTATCTTCCTCTATCCTTATCCTGTGTATATATATAGACGGACAGACGGACGGACGGAATGAGCTTGACTCAGGTGGTGACCCTGATCAAGAATATATATACATTTCTTTACCGGACTCGCTTCGTTCTATACCTTCTGACCTTTCAGGTTGAAGGTATAAAAACTAGTAAGGTCAAAAATAACCGTAAAAATAAGTTTTACTTAAAAAACATTAATTAAAAAAAAATATTTGGTGTTCTTGTTGGGGATTGAACCCAGGTCAATCGAGTTCCTAGACTCGAACGCCAGCACACTCGGCTAAACTTGAACATAAAAAAAAAAAAACAAATTGGCCATTTCAGCCCTTGAAAGGACTTTGACCGAGCTTCTTATGATCAATTGTGTTGTGTGTGTTATTAAATGTTTGCACACAATTAACCGAGAACTGGACCTACATGTTTTATGCCGACTCCGAACGGCTCATGTTCTCAAGAAGCTTTACATGGCATTTTTTACTCTCTGAGGTTTGCCATTGTCTGCAGAGATGTGGTGACCGATCAGAAAAATTTTTATTGAAAAAACTTTTCGCCGCGGCTGGGTATCGAACCCGGGCTCCGAGCATACTAAGCCACACACTTAACCTGCATGCCACGGTCACCACAACTTGAACATAATGATAAAATTTCATTACGTTCGATGTTTTTTCGTTTCAAGCAAGAATATTTTTAAGTTGATGACAACTGAATATTCAAAGAATTTATTTTCATTTAAAAAATAAATGCAAAGTCATTAGAATCAATGCAGCTTTCTTTATAAATAAGACTCAACACATTTTCTTTTAATTAAAAATAAATTTTCGCCGGAAATTGTGCACATTTACTTTTAGTTTGAAAGTTTCTTCTTTTAATTTTAATGTAATTTTGTCTCAGTGTAACAATTATAAGTATATCAGACAAAATAAAACATAACTCATTTTACTTCCAGGAAAAATTCTTTACTTAAGATATGAACAAGTATTTCTTCGAAAATAACCAGATTTTTCTATTTATAATAATAAGAAAATAAATGTTTGTTACGTTCTTATGAATACCTAACCTTCAAACAAAAAGCAAAAATTACTCCACCTTGGCTTTAACCATAATGCGAATCATTCACTCATACAGTCACTTGAGTGTTCACCGCTACTGCAATAGCTGGTCAGTTGATTGCTGCTGTTTGCATTGGTTTGGTTTCCTCTTATTTTGTGAGTGTTTTTTGTTTTTTTTTTTCACTATAGAAGCGAAAAATTCATGTTTGATAAAAACACCAGCTCAACGAGCCAAGCTGAAAGTTTTTTGTCCCACTACCACAACAACAACTGCCATAAAACAACAACAACAACATGTAGAACAACTAAAACAAAATCAATTCTCGATGATGCTCAAGATATATGCAAATTGCGTGCTGACCATATTTAGGGCTGCCACCACTTTGCTTTTCTCAAACTTTAGGCCAAAAGTAGTAGCAGTAGCAGCAACAGCAGCATATGATGAAGTTGGTAGCTGAATGTGCTAAAAAATTGTAAACGTTGGCTTCCGTTTGCATTTTTTTTTGTTTGTTTATTTTTTTATTTGTTCTGTTTTATTGTGTTGTTGTTGTTGTTGCTGTTATTGGCAAATTTTCAGCGCAACTTGATTTAGAATGCTGTGTGAAAGGAATAAGGAGGGGGAAAAAAAGTTACTCTTCCAATACTTGCTGTTGTTGAACTAACTGCACGCTCGTCAATACGTCGATTTACTGCTTCACTAGTGCTCATCGAAGTCTGGATTTTTTAGCCAAATCCTAGCTGTACAAAAGGCTGTTAGTGTCTGTGTGTGTTACTCTGTGAGTGTGCGTGTGGTCAACAATGCTTCCTTGTATCAATAATTGACTTCCGTATGTTTTGGCCCAGAGATTAAGCAAACAAGCCACTCGTACTCGTTTATAACAAAAACTTTTGCTACTTCGAGGCTTTAGGGATTGCGGAGAACTATGAGCTTATTTTTGTTTTTTAATTTTTTTTTATTTCACATATTGTGACATGTATGAGTGTGTGTGTGCTTATGTGTGAGGTGTAGACTTGCACTTAAAGGATTTGCTGCTATATAAGAACAAAAAATAGAAATAACATAGCTTTGTAGCTTATGTTGTAGCAGTTGTTGTTGTTGTTGTTGTTGTTGTTGTTGTTGTTGTTGTTGTTGTTGTTGTTGTTGTTGTTGTTGTGGACACTGAGGCATCTCCCACAGGAGCCACAGTCAATTTCAGCTCGTTTGTTTTGTTGTTGGTCATTTGTTTGAAGTTCAGAAAGTCGTCGTCGTCGTCGTCGACTTGGTCCTTGTAAATTTGAATAATAATTTTTGCTTAGCTGACGCTTGGCTCATCCAATTGTATTTGGATGTACGATTGTGTAACTCGTGTTGTGCGTGTGAGTAATTGTGGCAATTGTTGCCACTGCTAACATGTTACGACTTTTGGCCCTTCTGCGCCTGCCAATAGAATTCGCAGCATTACCAACAGTCAAACATTGGTCCAAGCAGAGCAACATGACTTGGTCGAGTTGTACATTCCACATGCATTGATTGGGTCCCTGGTTGTTTTATATGCATTTGTCTTACTGCTATAGCTTTTTGCTTCATTGGCGTGGTTCAACATGACTTTAACAACAAAAACAACAACATCAATAACTGCAACTGTAACAGTGTGTTCGTTTTTGCTCGTCAGTTTATTTGCATCTGTTGTTTTGCATCATCTTGTTAACAATTAACATTAGTTGATGTTTGTTTGTCTGTCCGTCTGTTTGTCTGTTTGTCTGTTTGTCTGTTTGTCTGTTTGTCTGCCGCTTAATTGATGTATGACTTCAATAGATTTATCAACTCCAATCACCAAATGCTTTGACTTTCACAGTTGTTTTCGGTATACATATCTAGTCGGTTTACTCGAGCATAAGGTGCGGACAGATTGTCGACCAAGACAGGCTGCACGTGCATATTGATTTGCTTGTGAAGAATGTCCTAGCGGGAGGATTTTGGAAAATTTTCTTAGTTATTGATGCATCGAAAGCTAAATCGGTTTCTGTCCATAGCAATCCATTCAGGAGTAAAGGATTTTTGGTCAAGCTTGAGTATGCGTGGTTGTACGGATCTGAATTTCTAAGCATTCCAAAGTGTGTGCCGTTAAGAAAATTATTTTGGCCACTGTTTGTTAAATGTACTGCAAAGACTGTTTTATTTGCCATTAAATGAATTGTATCATTATGTAAAATTTTGTTATAAGCTATGTATCTTTCTTATATTACTAACTTTAAATAATATGTAAGTATTGTGAAGTATCATTTCGAATACTGTTCATAATTGCTTTTCTTTGTTCGAAAAATGTTTATTATTTAACTACTTTAACTTATTTAACTACTCAGTTCCAAGTGGGTCTCATCAAAATTAATTGTTTTTTAAAAATTTCAAGGACATACTAAGAAATGAAAATTGAATTACTTAAACTGTGCTGCTTTCTGGAACTTACAAGGTTGTCACGTTTTTTTAACTCCCATTAACGAAATAAGTAAAAAAACGTAACCAACAATTTATAGATGCATACACACAGAAAAATAAACAGGTTAATTTTAATATTTGTTTCCAACTCATTGTACCCTAAACCTGAGCAGGTCAGGGTATATTAGCTTTGTGCAAGCGTTTGTAACGCATAGAAATAAGCGAGTCCGGTGTAGAAAAGTATATATATTACTGATCAGCGTCACCTCCTGAGACGAGCTATCCATGTCCGTCCGTCCATCCGTTAGTCTGCCCGTCTGTGTGTTGTCCGTATACACAGGATAATAAGAAGTAGTTGAGATAATTGTATGAAACTCGATACGTATGGTCAAATAAACCCAAAGATTTGCACCATTGAATATTTTTGGTAATCCGCCCACGGATACGCCTACATCCCATACAACGCAAAAATTGAAAACTGCATAAATGGGCTCATAATTAGCCTGTTTGCTGTCTTGCGGAAGACGTGGGTTCGAATCTTAGCTGTGTAAGTATCAAAAATTTTTATTTTATTATTGAAATTCTAATTCTGTTTCATAAACTGCTTCGTCAAAAATAACCGTCAAAATGAGTATTACTTAAAAAAAATTTATTTAAAAAAAAACAAAAATATTTGGTGTTCTTGTCGAGGATTGAACTCAGGTCAATTGATCATAAGAAGCTCGGTCAAAGTCCTTTCAAGGGCTGAAATGGCCAATTTGTTTTTTTTTTTGTGTTTTTGTTCAATCGAGTTCCTAGACTCGAACGCCAGCACACTCGGCTACACTAGAACTTCCGAAACAATGAAAAAATTTCATTAAGTTCGATTTTTTTTCGTTTCAAGCAAGAATATTTTGAAGTTGATGACAACTGAATATTCGTTTGCGGCAAATACAGTTCGCAAATAAAGTATAGTTGGTGAATTTTGCAGTTGCGGTAAATGAAAAATTTCTTTGCGTGCATGTGTTTTGTATCAACACAAAAATGTCTTCGAAAAATGGGTATCATCCGCCCACGGACACGTCCACCAGGGATCTGCAATGAGTACCAAAAAATTAGTATACTTAAGTCATGAGCAGTGTAGCCACGACCTGAAAAAAAGAAGTTAAATTGGGCAAAAATGAAGTCAAAAAAAGCTAAGAGTTTTGAAAAAAGAAGCTAAAAAAAATCCAGATTTTTCATACAACTTCAAGTTTTATGTTCGTTTTAACATAACATTAATTTTTAATATAGGTAAATCAGTATCATAGGTACAAATTTGTAAAAAGCAAAAAATCATATGGTATATATTTATAAAGCAAAATAATACCAGCCTTTTTAATTCAGAATGACTTACTTTTCATTAAATAAACTTACTTTTCATTGCATTAACTTTCATTTCATCACTTAAATATAAAAGAAAATAATATGTATATTGAATTGATGTATATTGATGTATATGCACATTGAGTCCTATTAAGAATAATTTGCTCATGTGAATTGTAAAAGGGAGTTCTCATTTTTAAGACAGCAGGATACAGACATCACATGCTATAAAAGTTTAACTTAAAACACTCATGAATATTCACGGTTGATGAACAAATTTGTATATAAAATTTTCCAAAATTTCTTGAGCCTTCAAAATGGGAATCTCCTTTTTCCAATTCCCGGGAGAAAATTTTAAAGGAAATTAAAGGTTTGAAAAATTTATCACTGTCGTGCTAGGAACTTATATTGTTTCAACATGGTTTATATCTCAGATATAATTATTCCCTCTTCATCAGATAAATCGGAGGAACTACAGCTTGCATAAGCACTACGTGAATCTAACAGACGTATGAGATCATCAGTTACCTCAAAGTCATGACAACATTTTTGTAATGTTTTCAGTGAACATTGAATATTAAGCAACGAGTTAGGCATTTTAATTTTAAATCTATTTCTTTGCTTAGTTTTTACAATTTTCAGTGCACTAAAAATTCTTTCAACTTCATCGTTACTAAGTGGTAAAACTAAGAAACTGAAAACCAAATTGACGAGCTCAGAAAAAGGATTTTCAGGCAACGAGTTTTTAAAGTGCTTTACTTCTACCCAAAACTCAATTGTAGAGAACAGGCTTGACCATTTACGTGTCAAAAGTTTTCGCCATTGAAGCTCAATCGAGGTTACTTCGTCTGTGGAATATTTGGACTTTTCATTTGCAAAATGAGAAAATATATTTGGCTTAACAACGTTATGAGAATTTTCAATAAAAAAAAAAATCGATCTGATATTTATCTACATGTGAAACGAAAGAGCTCTTAAGGGCTCAGCGTTGCTGCCAGATGCTTATTTTCATGACTAGATACTAAAAAATTTGTATAGAATTTTTACACCGATCGGTGTTTCAGGGAGTCCTACCGTTCGGTGTTGTAAAAACACCGTGTCAAAATGTTAAAATTTTATATCCGAAAGGGGACATTTTTTCACACCGATCGGTGCTAATAACTAAATATCCGAAGGATGTTTGTGTCAAACCCTATTAGGTGTTTATTTAGAATACGCAAAATTATGATTTTTTTCAACACCGAAAGGTGTAATTTTTTACTTTTCGGAAATATGTGTTTTTAGAATTTTAATTTATTCATTCAAAATGCTAAAAATAATGTTATACTTAATATAATGGCATTCATGCTTGAAATTTGGATTGGATTTAATGCTATTTAAACCGTTTTTTTTATTTTATTACTTTAATGTCAATTTTGGCCAGAACTGTTTTCACGAACATGACTTATAATTCTTGACTTATATTTTCAGTCTTGTGAAATTTAAATTTTCAATTTGTTTGTCAATGCTTACGTGATTTCCATGTTGCTTTTCTTCTATGCCTTTCTTATGTTACACCGATCGGATAAGTTTATCATATCACACCGGGTAAGCTCACCGGTGTAAATTTATTTTGGAAATTTTTTTAGTGTGTACTTATTTTTGCCTTACAGTGTCTCATTTAATCGGCAAATTTTTAAATTGTTAATAAATCTAAAAAAGGCTGTTTTCAAAGTAAACAAAGGCTAAAAAATCACTAAGCTAAATCGTAAATTTCGAGGCTTAACCGCAAATAAAAAGGCTAAATCTAGCCTCGAAGAGGCTAAAATGGCCACACTGGTCATGAGCCATAATAATTGGTGCATATGTGTACTTATTCCACCTCAACAAAATACTTTGACTCATTCCCACTAAAACCAGAGAATACTCATATTTCTCTAACATGCATGTGTTTCTGCAAATTATGACTTTATTGGATGTTGGTCAATAATCTGATGTGACTCACTTATTCATGAGAGAGGAATATAAGAACTATGAGTGAGTTGAGTATTATGTTGTGTTATGCTCTGCTGATGATTTTTGCTGTTTTGTTTACTTTTTGTGTGAAAAAATGAAAAAGCTGAGTATTAATTTTTGTTATGCTTCTGCAAAACAGTTATGGTTTGGTTTGGCACGTGTTGCTTGACATTTACAATTAAATTTGGAAGAAAGCTGAACTAAAAATGACTATAAGTACTTAAGTTATGCCTCTGAACTCATGGTGTTTATTGGTGCTGTTAGTCATAACGGTATAGCACAATAAATTCAGTCACTCAATGAGAGACCTGAGCACTGCATCGGTTTATAACAACACAAAAATTATTCTTGTTCATTCATTCGCTATGTGTACTGCACACAGACACTCCCACCTCCCATACAACGCAAACATTTAAAACTCAATAAATAAGCTTATGTTTAATGTAGAGAGATAAAATTTGGTATGTATGTTAGGCTGGGTTGATACAAAATTTATGTCGTCTCAAGTCGATTCAAAACCTCCAAGTGGTGTCTTCTGGAAACGGCAAACTAGCACCCGTTTAGTTGCCGTAGCATTTGAGCGGCGATGTCTCCTCTATTATATAAACTTGAGGGGTCTCTACAAGACCTTAAAAATGGAATGTTCGTAGGGTTTGGGTCCCAACCACATTATAACTTCCCAATGAAAACTAAACCAGCCTTGGACATGAACCCCCACTACGTTGACGACCACTGCAAAAACGGATAAAGATTTACGGATATGCATCTGGAATGTCCGGACTCTTTATCACTGTCCAACCGGCGGAAGCCCTCGAAAAAATAAAGGCTGACATCATCGCCATCCAGGAGATGCGATGGAAAGGACAAGGCTGTTCTAAAAGAGCAGACTGCAATGTCAACTACAGCTGCCATGCGGAGAAGCGCGAATTTGGATGCGGATTCGTCTTAAGTCGGAAACTACGCCATCTTATTTCCCGGTTCACACCTGTGAACAAAAGGCTGGCGACAATCCGCATCAAGGCTAAATTCTTCCACATAAGCTTAATTTGCGCACATGCTCCGACGGAGGAAAAGGACGATGCTGTCAGGGACACCTTCTACGCGAGCCTAGAGGATTTGAATGATCGCTGCCCAGCCAATGACGTGAAAATAGTTCTCGGCGCTATAACGCGAAGGTCGGAAAAGAAGGCATCTTTGGCTCAACTGTCGGTCAGTTCAGTCTCCACAAGACCACTTCGAACAACGGTCTAAGACTGATCGACTTCACCGCGGCGCGAAACATGGTAGTTAGTAGCACCAGGTTCCAACTCCTCGATATCCAAAGAGCAACCTGGCTGTCTCCGGATCAAAAAACGCGAAACCAAATTGATCATAATGTGATCGACGGAAGGCACACTTCAAGTGTATTGGATGTGCTCACATTTCCGGAGTTCAATATTGGCTCCGACCATTATCTTGTCGCATCCAAGATCCGCATGTGATTGTGCAATGCGAAGACTGTACGCACAGGTGTGCAACGAAAGTTTGATGTCGATAAGCTGCTATCACACAGACCGCCGAGGCCTACTCCACTCAACTCTCGGTTAGCTCAACCAACCTTACTCTTACCTTGACGACGCTGGCGGACTATTTGGGCGAAAAAGATGTTTGAGGCGAAAGCCGCGGGTCGACGACGAAGAGGAAGACGATGCCTCCGATGGATTGACTATGCCGAGGAAGCCCTTACCGCGCTTGGTGAAAGAAATTGGAGATGGCGCGTGCGAAGCAGAGGAGCCTGGCGAGAGCAGATGAAGTCGGCCGTAACACGACAAGTAAGTAGGTAAGTAAGTATCAGAGGCTGATTTATTGTTTTCAATTTTTGGGTTGTATGCGAGGTGGGCGTGTCCGTAAGCGGATGACACTTATTTTTCGATGAAATCTTTTTGTTGATACAAAACACATACACCTCCAAATTTTATTGTTGTATGAAAATTATGATCTTATTTATGCAGTTCTCAATTTTTGCGGATGATGTCCATTTTTCAAAACCATTTAGATTTTGTTATAGAAAACATACGTGCCAAATTTTATCTCTGTAGATTCAACAGAGGCTTATTTATTGTGTTTTCAATTTTTGGGTTGTATGGGAGGTGGGCGTGTCCGTGGGAGGATAATACCCATTTTTCGAAGACATTTTTTCGTTGACACAAAACACATACGTACCAAATTTTATTGTTGTAGGCTAATTATGAGCTCATTTATGCAGTTTTCAATTTTTGCGTTGTATCAGAGGTAGGCGTGTCCATGAGCGGATTCTAAAAATATTCAATAGTGTAGATCCTTGGGTCCATATGGCCATGTGAACCGAGTTGTATCTCAACTCCTTCTTCTTATCCTGTGTAAACGGACTATACATATACTTTTCTATAGCGGACTCGCTTCGTTCTATGCGTTATAAACATTTACACAAAGTTAATATACCATGACCTTTCAGGTTTAGGACATAATTACCTGAATAGCTTATCTTAAAATTGTCTCAAATGTTAAAAAAAACAATAATTTTCTATGTTACAATAATTTTCTTTTATAAATTAAATACAACCATACATTTTTGTATGTTTTTTATAATTTTATATAAAAATAAATTTGTTTTTTATGTTTTTAAAAAACGGATTATTTACAAATCGTTTTTAAGAATGACAGTTTTTGCGTTCAAAATGCAGTCGTTTTTTCAGATTTAGCAGTTTTTTGAAAAAAAGTCGTTAATTTGGGCCATGTAAGTAATGTTCATTTCGCATGCATCTTACGTGCATATAATTATAAAAATTTTTAATTATATATAAAACATTAATAATATTTTTGCAAAAGTTTTTCGATAATTCTACATAACAGCGTCACCGCATGGGTCTGTCGAAGCAATACACGAAATACACTCTCAGCATATTTTTCGCTCTTACTCGCCTGCACTCTCCCAATTGGCCACTGTAATCCACTGCAACAAAAACAACAATGTTGGCAACAACGGAAACTGCAACATCTTCTTGGACATTCACGGAAGTTGCAATATTAGGAAAACCAAAACTTAATTGCAGTAACATATTTGCTCTGTTCGTCAGAGAGTTTCTGTGTCCATTTGGCCAGTACAGTAGTCTTGTTTATATGTATGCTCACTTGTAAACTTCCGTTGCGCAAACATACTATTCATTTTCCCCAATGGTGTTAAAATTCACTTAACGCTATAAAATGCAGATGATTCCTTGGCTTGTCCTCAATTTCTGTGTTTGTCAACCTTTCAGTATGTGTAAATATGTTGTCTGTACATTTGTTTATTTTTGCTCATATTTGTTGTATATGAATGCAACACTATTTTATGCATATATTTTTTGTTCTTTTTTGTTTTTATTTCCGAATAAATATTGATTGAATTTTCTTAATTGCAAAATTTACTTACGTAGCAGCAAAGAAGTAAAAGTTTTTGAAAAGGTTTTTGAGCAACTCTGGTTGCACTTAACAACATTTGTGCTGTGCAATTTATTTATGTTATACGAGTACGTTGTATAGCTAGAACAACGTTACCACTACCATCGATAAATGAATGAGCTCGTTCGTCTCTACGAGATGAATGTTCAATTTTGGGTTTTTATGCAAATTTTCAAATAATCTTGGCAACAAAATGGCAAAAATCACTTAAGTTGCTCTTCAGATCCACATTCACAAATGGGTGTAGGGAATGGTGTGTACGCACAAGTTTGAGGTTAACTTTTGTGCCATTGAACTAATGGGCAGAAGTTGTAAGAAACAAATATTTATTTTGTGTTTTAATGAAAGATTGAATTGGTTGCTGAGATTATTTGAAGTGGTTTGCAGCTCAGCAGTTTGTTCATGAATTATAAAATGAATTTTCAAATATTTGTTCGAAAAAGCCAAACATGTCTGTCTGTTTAAAGAAAGTCTCGAAGCTGCTGGTTGTGCATTCTTGATTTATTAGCTTTTAAATAATAACAATTTGAAAATAGTAAGCCATATAGTTAAGGTCATGGTAGTAAATTTTTTTAAAACTGAACTTTTAACATGTTCAGATTGATTTATATTGAATATAGTTTAAAACAAAAAGCCTTTCATTAAAGCTTTATACTGCCTTGCAATGGCATTGAAAAATAATTTCTTGAACTAAAATAAGTTGTAATCAATCTGGTAGAACTTTGAAACAAGTGCTTTAAGATGCCAAATCCTTGAAAATTTCTAAAAAATTGCTTTCAATAATACAAGTAATTGACTTACCCTACGAAGGAAACAATTAGTACAAAAACTTCCATGTGAAAGTAGTACAAAAACTTCCATGTGAAAGCTACCAACAGAATGCCATCAACAAAGAGTAACTCCACTCTGAGTTACAATGTTCTTTGACCATTATTTCCAAAGCTTTTTAATATTAAAAATTATATTCTATGGGCGGAGCCACAAACCTTGTCCAATACCCGTTTTAGTTTACGAGTATATTCGAGTAGCAGGATATCACCAAATAGTTACTCCAAACCGAGTTTCTTTTTTCCGTGACTCTTATATATAAATCGATTCAATTTAAAATATGAGTCTAATATGGGCAGAGCCACACCTTCTGTACAATGCTTATTTTGTCTTCCAGTAGCAGGATACCACCAAATTGCAATTTCATTCTGAGTTGAAATGTTCTGTGACTTTTACTTTCATAGCTATTCTATGCCAAACATTTGAGTTGTATTTTCATAGCCATATTCCGTTTTCTAATGCCCGTGTATGTTTTATAATTAGGGACCGACAATAACAGTTATTTTCGAAATTTCAATTTAAAAAGTCAGACAGAAAGAATTTGTTTACTCGATATTTGATATAGCAGTGCAATGCTTGTTAGCTACTTACTATCCAATAGATTTGGAACTAAATGTGGTATAACAATGAAGCTCAGTATGAAAGAACTGATTGGTCAGGTCTTTTAATTATAAACAGAGACCCTAACTGTTATGTCTTTTTTCAAAAAAGTCAATAAATAGTAGTTATTTTTTGACCGATTTTTTTTAGTCAAAAATAAAAGTCAAATTTCAACTTTATTTTTGACCGGAAAAATATAATATGTAAAATATGTAAATATGTAAAATATATTTTCCGCTATTTTAATAAGTATTCCCAGATTTTTATGGTATTTATTAGACTTTTTGGCTAATTTTTAGTTTTGACCAGCTTCAAGACACTAAAATTACCTGAGGTCTGCTCTCGTCAAAGTTGAGATAGAAAAGGAAGTTAATAAATTAAGATGAGAAAAGTTAAACTTATTACGAAGTTGGCGAGTTTGACAGTTTTTCGAAAAGCTGTGTTTAGTTTTTGCTTCGAAAAAACAGTCAACTAAAATAAATTTGGTAGTATTGGATCGTTACTGCATAGCTAGTTTCATTATCATAACATGTACAACTGAAAACAAGTAAAGAAAGTCTAAAGTCGGTCTAGGCCGACTATGAAATACCCTAAACCCACTTTTCAAAAACAAAAAAATTTTTATTGTAAATGGGCGTGTCCGTGGGCGCATGAAGCCTATATTTTATATGCATTTAAATGTTGATGAAAAATGTACACATACCAAGTTTTATTCCTGTAGCTCACAGTTAATGCCTTTATTATGCTTTCACTATGGGAGGTGGGCGTGTTCATGGACGGACTACTCCCAATTTTTGAACACACCTTAGTTTTGGTATAAAATACATACATACCAAATTTAATTTCTCTATGACAAACAAAACCTTATTTATTGAGTTTTAAACTTTTTGGGTTGTATGGGAGGTGGGCGTGTCCTTGAGCGGACGACACCCATTTTTCGAAGACATCTTTGTGTTGGTATAAAACACATACATATCAAATTTTGTTGTTGTAGGTTAACTATGAGCTGAGTTATGCAGTTTTCAATTATCGCGTTGTATGGGAGGTAGGCGTGTCCGTAGGCGGATGATGTCCATTTTTCAAAAACATCTTTGTCTTGTCATAAAAAACATATGTGCCAAATTTTAGCTCTTTAGGTTAAACACAGGCTTATTTATTGCATTTTCAATTTTTGGGTTGTATGGGAGGTGGGCGTGTCCTTGAGCGGACGACACCCATTTTTCGAAGACATCTTTGTGTTGATATAAAACACATACATATCAAATTTTGATGTTGTAGGTTAACTATGAGCTGAGTTATGCAGTTTTCAATTATCGCGTTGTATGGGAGGTAGGCGTGTCCGTAGGCGGATGATGTTCATTTTTCAAAAACATCTTTGTCTTGTCATAAAAAACATATGTGCCAAATTTTAGCTCTTTAGATTAAACACAAGCTTATTTATTGCGTTTTAAATTTTTGGATTGTATGGGAGGTGGGCGTGTCCTTGAGCGAACGACACCCATTTTTCGATGACATCTTTGTGTTGATACAAAACACATATATACTAAATTTTATTGTTGTAGGTTAATTACGAGCTGAGTTATGCAGTTTTCAATTTTTGCGTTGTATGGGAGGTAGGCGTGTCCGTGGGCGGATTCCAAAAATATTCAATAGTGCAGATCCTTGGGTGCTTGTGACCATGTGTACCAAGTGTCATCCAATTATCTCGACTCCTTCTTCTTATCCTGTGTATACGGACAACACACAGACGGACAGACGGACAGACGGACGGACGGACATGGATAGCTCGACTCACGTGGTGACGCTGATCAAGAATATATATACTTTTCTATACCGGACTCGCTTCGTTCTATGCGTTACAAACGTTTGCACAAAGTTAATATACCCTGACCTTTCAGGTTTAGGGTATAATAATGTTCAATTAACATTTGAGAAAATAAATTTCTCACCGTGGCACAGTCTGAAATTTTCGCATTCTAGCGGAACTTAATTCCAAATCTTACTGATCTGCATCCACTGTAACCTAATTTGACAGAAAATATAATTTTTTTGTTATAGCAATGCAAATTTTGATTTTTTGGATTTCCTTATAAAATGAGGATACAAGAGAGAATAAAGAATGTACAAACAATTTCCTTTCTTCCCAAAAATTTTAACGTTTTAAATATATTTTAATAATTTAAGTATTTTTTTGAAAAATACAATAAGCACACATTGTATTTTTCATGCTTCTTACTTGCATTGTTAAATATTAAAATTATTTATGTATATTAAATAAACTTAAATTGTTGTTATCTGATAAGATTTTTCTCAGATACAAAATTAAAAAAATTATATCCGGAGGGGCAAAAAGAAGCACGAGCTTACCTTTGTTTTTGGTTTCAAAATAATCAAAAAAACAGGAAAACACGAGCTTGGTACACGTGTCTACAATTTTAAAACTCTGTCCAAAGTGCAAACATGCTTATATTTTTTGTTTTTTCTTAACCTGAGAAGGAAACAAGCAAAAAAGTATAAAAAAATGAAAAAAGAATAAAATCTACTAATAAACGCGTAAAGTGTAAATATCTTAGATTCCAAATAATTGTAACCTTTTTTCTCATTTGCAACGGATTAGAAACAAGAATATTGAATAATTGTTACAAGAAATAAAAAAAAAAATCCTTTTTTGATTTTTTGATAGTAAACCTTGACTTTGATCACTTGTGGCAAAATATATATTGCAAATACATAGCAATATTAAGCAAAAACAAACGGTTTGGATTATTAAGAGCTGAAAAAAACAATTTTGTGCGGGGAAGACCAACATAATTTTTATAATTAAGTTCCTCTATAATCCGTATATTTCACACTGGGCGTGGCCTCGGTAGTCGAGTGATAAGCGTTCTTGACTGCCTAACTAGAGGTTCGGAATTTAAATCCCGGTCAGGCCATGGCGCTTTCTTCAATTTTTTTTTTTTTCATTACTTATCAACTGAATAGAATCAACTATAAAAACAAAATTTTGAATAAGTTTCCCTATTTGTAAATATTAACAATTGAAGACATGAATGAATGAAAGTGATATGTCGCATTTTTGGAATTTCGCTGTTCTATGCATGTATGTCTATGTCTTATACAAACAATATTAAAACTTAAAACAAACATGTTTGCGGCTATTTTAAAAATTAACTGCTTGCCAAAGAATGATTTGATATAGATTTCAGTATGAATATGAAACTTTGAACTCAATTTTCTCGAAACTATCCCACTCAGCATTTCATGAAATTTATGAACAAATTCGAGTCAATTTTGACTCTTCTGCGCGATTAAAACAATCAAAAACGAGCGCTCTTTCTGATCAAATCAGACTCTGTTGTCGGAAGAAAATGGTACCCAACGTACGAGTCCGAATAAGGAGTCTTTTTTAACTGAATTTTTAAATAAATTTTGAATCAATTTTGATCTAATTTTCGACACATTTTCGAGTCGTTTTCCACTCATTCTGGAATCGTTTTAAAGTCTCTTTTGTAGCCATTTATGAGTCACATTTTGAAGTATTTTTTATAGTTACTTCTGAGTCGCTTTTAAACATGTTTTGCAGTTACTTTGGAGTCCGATTTAAGTCATTTTTTGTATGAATTCATAAACTTATGTTAATGTTTTTAATAAATATAGTAACTTAATTAATAAACAATATATTTTTTAAAAAATTTAATTTCATTCACAATTTTATAAATAAGACAAGAAACATTTAATCATTTTTAAAAAAACTCGTCTACGTCATTGTTAAAAAAACTTTTTTAATAATTTTTTAATAATCTGCGTCATTATAAAAAAAGCTTACGTATCCTTTCGTTCATAGGTCTTAAGCACGCACAAAATGCTTTTGTATCACAGTGTTTGACTTCCACCACCTATTATTGCTGTAGTTAAAAAAAAAATTGCAAATTGAAACAATCATTTTTAGCCAAATAAACTTTAGCTAAATAATTGCTCCAAAAGACTGCAAATCATATAAATTTTTGTCAGAAAGCTTCCATGATAGAATAATTTTACCAGGTAGTGTTGACAAATGTTGATTCTCTCAGCTACAAGTAAACGAACCCTTGTCAAAAACAGCTGTTCGTTGTTATATTCGTTGGCCACATTCAGCTGTGTCAACTGTTGTGACAGCACCACATCGGGGAGCGCTATTATTGGTATTGAAGTTTCAGAAAAATTGTCAACTTTATGAAATATCAAGCTTTGTATGAAATACGAATGGAAATTTTACCGAAAAATTAAAAATTTTCTATTTTTAAACGCATTTTAATGCGCAACTTCATATTTATGTGCATCAAGTTTTGACTTAGCAGTTAGCAACTGTTGGGTACGCTAAATGTAACCAGTGAAAAATAATGCTATGCAAATAGCAAAAAATTAAATTTCTGGTGGTCAATAAGAGTTATAATGAAACAAAATTTTAACAATTTTTTTATGTCAAAATGTTAGTATGAGTCAGAAATTAACATTTAAGAAGATGTGGGTATCGTTCTGTGAAAAATAAAAAGTAACAAGCAAAAAACATGTTTTTATTACCAAAAAGGACCTTCAGGTGAATCAAAATTGCTTCGGCGGTTTTTCTCTGATTTGAAAAAAAAAGTATGCAGAAATCATTTTAATGAGTTCCTTTAACTTTTGAGACCAGAAAGGTTGACATTTTTCTTATCCATATAAGAATGATCCGGCTATTACATAGATCAATTATTAATAATTCTTAACAAATTCTTATTTTAAATGAAACACAAACAACGATGAAAAAAATAAAAATCGATGTTTATTATACTATAACAAAACCATACTCATGAAATTTTTTAAATTTTTTATTATAATGTTTAAATCAGAGTCATAACTGTTATAAGAAATATCTTTAAAAATTGGACCATAACAGTTATATTGTGAGAAAAAAAATATTTATCAATAATAACTATTATTTTTAAAAAAAAAAAATAATTTTTCTCTGAAATAAGAGTTATGAATGAAGAAAATATTTTTTCGTTGCTGATAACGTTTATTTTCAATTTTTAATTTTTTACGTTGCCTCATAACTGTTATAGACGAGAACAAATTTTTTACGTTGCTCATAATTTGTATGAAATAAAAAAATCTTTGTTACTTTTTTACGGCAACATGTGTTAGATTATCAATTGTAATTTTTTTCTTGCTCTCATTAAGAGAATAAGGACTTTTTAAAAAATCAGGCATTCATAAAAAATGCAGTTGTGAATGCAACGTTAGTGTATTCTTAAATCGTTTTTTAGGGCAAGAGCAGTACAGGTGATTTTTCAGAAAAAAATTAGTTACATAAGTATGAGAACGCAAAGAAGAAATTGATATTTCATTCAAAAAATCATTCATTTCAGTAATTTCACATGTCATTTCAGCGAGTAAACGCGGATTTCACAATTTTGTATAAACGTATTTAAATTGTTTGTTAGTTAGAGAAAGAGAAGTACAAGTGCACTTGGACTAGACTCCTGAATAGAATAAAATTTTTGATTAGGCGAACAATAGTATAATTGCAGTTGCTGTACTTGTTTTTCTGATTTTTCTTAACCATAGAAGTAAAAAATTCAAATTTTGTATAAAACTTAATGACACGAAGAACCAACTACTCATTTTAAGAACAAACAAAAATACAGTAAAAAACAAGCAACTAAAAACGATGCAAATGGAAGATTTTTATTGGATAGTGACAATAAGGGCGGTGCCATGCCCCCTTTCCAAAGATTGCTGAATTGTATCAGCCGAAGAGCACGACTCAATAGTTAGTTCTAGGTCAGTTATATGTCAAAACTTCTGTTTACCGAAAATTTGTGTTCTTAACAAATGCAACGCCACTAGCGGGTAGGAGGGTGAAAACAAACTTTACGACCTATTCTCATACCTACCAAATATATAAAAAAATGTCTACTACAAACACCTTGACGTGAAATTTTTATATATTAGAAATAACGTAAAAATTTATTTCTCTACAATAACTCTTACCAGGCAACGTACAAAATTTTTTTTGAAAATAAAAGTTATGAGCAACGTAAAAAAATTTTTCTCGTATATAACTGTTATGAAGCAACGTAAAAAATATAAATTGAAAATAACTGCTATGAAGCAATGTATAAAATATTTTTCAAAATATCGACAACTTTTTCGACCTAAAAAAACTAAATAACTGTTATTTTGTGTCTCTGGTTTAAATAAATATTTTTGTTGACCTATGCATAGTTTCTTTATTTGTATTTCATGATACAGCAGAAATAAAAAACATCTATGGTGATTGAAAAAAGTGTCATGTGCGACATGTCACGTGCGACCATCTCTTCTATTGAATAAAAAAAATATAAGTCCTTTATGTCTACAATACTAGCCATTTTAAAGGAACATCAATGCACAACACTAAAAAAAAATTGCATAAGAACATTGCTTCCCATTTCGCTGAAATCCGTGTTTGAATTTTTTGCCAAGATAACCACTTCTGTTTTTGGTCACGTGCGACCACCTTGGTTTTTTGCTAATATCTTAAGAACTAAAAATGACCCAACAATTGACAATACCAATAATAAAAGGGCTAATTGAGAGCTATAAGGCTCGCCTTTTGTTTTTTTTTTTAAATTTGTTTTATTATGACATTTTTTTCACTTGAAATTTCACACTGTACAACAGTCACGTTCGACACCATGGAAATGCCCATATGTTTTTTGTTTTTAAATTACAGAAAAAAAAATATAGCAACCATTTCTGAAACGTTTGGACGATATTGTTTGTTAAAGTTTCACCAATTATTTTTCAAGCGTAAGAACGTTTCATATTTGAGTCCTTTTTTGATCACGTATGAGATTAATAAGTTTGTGATCGGTAAAACGAGTCGAAAAAGACTCGTTTAGACGATTGAAAACAAAATAGTCTTTTAAATGCTGGGTGGGATATTTCTACGATATATCACCTTCATTCATTCACGTCTTGAATTTTTATACCTTCAACGCTTTGATTCAAACACAAAATTCAAAAAACATTTTGCATAATTGTCGAACGAAAATCTTCCCATTCAGGCAAGTTTAACTGTAAAGTATCTAATCAAGTTTTGACGCTTGAGGGCAAAACTTTCTTTTGTCTACAAAAAACTTAACTATGGTCAAATTACTGTAGTTTGCCGTGAGAACTACTTCATTAAGTTTTAACAAAATGCAAACTATAGACAATGCTAACAAATTTAATTAATATTATTAATGTTTGACTATTTTATTTAATTAGTAAGCAGCAAGAAAACAAAAGCGGTTAAATGAAAAACATTGAATTTATAAATTTATAAATTAAAGTAACCGCATATATATCAAAATTAAAATTAAGCATTACACAGCTGGAGATGACATGAAAAACAATGCAACTCCAATAATAAACGAGACAAAAGATGAGATCGTTAGAGCTAGTCAACAAACCTTAAAACATAAATTTTAACTCAAAAGAAACAAAAAAAAAAAAAATACAGAAATTAAGAAAAATATAAAAAAAAAACAAAATAAAGTTTGAAGCATTAAATAATGAAACTCAATATGAGAAATAGTAAGAAAAGCGAGTAAAATAATAAATAAACAAAGACACAAAGCATGGTAATAAAAAGTCAGGTGTTAAAGCTAGGTGAGTGCTAATTAAAGTGTAAATTAGTGAAAAGTAGTGACTGCAAAGAGCAACAACAAAAACACAAAAGAAAAGCATAACTCTATAAAAACTATAAAAATGAACAATTTAACTATCGTAAAAAATGAAATTTGCTACATGTTGAATCTTTTGCTATATGAAGCTGAAACTATAAAGCTATGTTTTGGCCATAAAAAAATAAATATAGAACCATTGTTTTTTTTTTTATTACTCGACTTTTTTATGCGCCATAAATTTTGTTGAAATCAAGCAAACGAATAAGTATTGATAAATAATCAACAGCTGAATGCATGTTGTTGACAGTTTGAAAGCATTTTAATTAGTTTAATTGTCTGAAAAGTGATGCACACAGCGATAGGCTTCAAAGGAAAAGTAGTTAACTTGTAGTTTTATTACCAGCCTAGTTTGAGAAATAATAGTAGTAGGCGGACAAGCTGTTATTCAATTGAATACAGTTGTTCATCTGATAGAGTTTGTAAAACAATTTTTAATGAAATATAGCAAATCTATCTATCTATCTATATCGGTGCCTTTAAAGCAAATTATCGTAAAAAAAAATATAAGTTAAAATATTTGCTTTGACAAAGCAACTAATTATATTGCTCATTACAAAGTAAAAGTTAAGCACACACATTATTGCTAAGTGGAAAAAATCACCTTTCAGCACACACTTGCTTCTTATTAGCTACTTCATTCTAAGTATTCGCATTCAATATTGTCGCTTCTCAAAGCCTGCAACTCTAGCCTAATGAAAAAAATTATATTAATAAAAAAAAAATGTACTTTCCGATGTCTCTGACTCTAATAATGAAGTCTAATAAAGCTCTACGGCACACTGACATCAACTTAAATTGCAACTTAAGACTCAAAGACATGTCATGACGTTGACGTGCCGGTAGAGTTGCCTTTGTTTACCTAAGAATTTTACATGTTTGTAGAGCTACGTTCAAACCTCGCGCCTTGGTAGCAGAGTAAGTGAGTAACGTCAAGCTAAAATGGCGTCAACTGACATGTGACACATACTAACACACACAAACACTCACACATGCACTCAGGTGAAAATGTCAAAGCCGTTACTTTTTAATGTAATTAGTTGTGATACGTTGCGAAAAAGTAAAGTAAAACATACAGCTGCGATTTTTGCATGCAACCAACACACACACACACACACACGCAAAGTTCGTACATACACAAAACAAAAAACACTGTGAAGGGTAACATAAAACTCCGAGTACTAAATATAAAAATGTTTGCTTTATAAGTAGCAGCTAGCTAATGTTAGCAAAAGCGTACTAAAAATATGCAATTCCAAGGAGCGTGCTAATGTAATGTGATATTAATTAATTGATTTATTTAATTACAGGCAAAAGTGAGGCGGCTGCTTGTGACTTGAGTTCATTTGCCTTGAGTTAGGATCTGCTATGCTCCAAGACATTGATGAGTCGGAACAGTTATTTTCAATTTGAAATTGAATGAAAATTTATTGAAACAGTCAGTTTTCTTTAGCCTAAAATTTGCTTTATGTCGCAATTACTTTGTTTGATATACGCAAAAGTAGTGAAAGAAAATGTAAGCATTTTAAAAATTTATCACGATAGATTTCATTGTTTGTTATATAAGCGTATTTATATGATGTGACTTATCCTCCTTCAGAGGAACTACCCGCAAAGTAAGCAATACATATAAGTTCACTCACAAAAAATTTAAAATTGCTTAGACAAGTACATCGAAGTATCATAAACGGCGAACAATACTTTTGCGCATAAGTTTAAAGAGGCGTCTGAGTTTCGCATTACAATTGCTTACGAATATAATAATATGAGGTTTTTCTTAAGACCTGGCTTAATTAATTCGCAAGAGCTTAAATTGAAGTTGCAATGCAAGTGACATTACAAACGTCACTGCAGAGAAGGATGCCACCTATAAAGCCACCTTGTATTCGGTTGCAACGTGTGCTGCTATATAGCGATGCCGAGAGAAGAAGAGGGAAGAGAGCCGCCTTTTCAGGCGAAAAAAACGAGGGACAGAAATGCATGAATACGATAAAACTGGTATGCATGGCGACAGGAATGAGACTCGACAATTTTTCGAAAAAAATCAACACCTGGCCGATGGTTTTAAAACCGGAAGTTCTTCTTGCAAGGATGAAATTAAGAATGTGACAATAATCCAGAGTGCACTGACGTTATAGAGGAAACACTTATCTAGTCTTTTGAATGACGACGCTAACAACAATCCCGCCAATACAGATGATATTCCGGAAACCCAAATTATGGATGATAGTAGAGATGAGCGATTTTTTGATACCGGTGCAAATATTTAATAATACACACAACACAATTGATCATAAGAAGCTCGGTCGAAGTCCTTTCAAGGGCTGAAATCGCCAATTTTTTTTTTTTTCTCAACAGATGCTTTTAAGAGCTCAGTAGGCAATTAAGAAGTAGAGCCATCTCTTGACGAACAAAACTCACGCTCTTTAAGTCAGTCAAACGGGCATGAGCCCATCTTACTACCAGGAGCGTACCGAGACCATGTTGGTTGGGGGGGCTATTATGGTATTTTGGCCGACTGCATACCCTTAAGTCACTTTTTTAATACAACATAGATAAATTTACTAAAATTACTCATTCTTTCGATCAATTTTATATAGTAGCACATATATGTGATTATTGCACTTGGTTGTAAGCTTTTTAAGTATTAATATGAACTCAACCTCCTTCTCCTAACCTTCTCAGGTTGAGAGAAATTAACTTTTTAAGAAAAAACTAACTCTTCGATCAAAATGGAATTTGGTTAGGATAGAGCTTTTAAGTTGGTTGAATTTGAGTTTTTTTTTTCAATAGTAAAAATTTTCTTAAAAAAATTATACTGTCCTTTGCAATTTCAATTTTCAATTTTTCAATTTTTCAATTTTCAATTTTTAATTTTCCATTTTTCAATTTTCAATTTTTCTACTTACATATTTCTAAAAGTTTGTTAAATATTCCTTCAAATGTGATAAAAATCACATTGAACCTCTATTTAGAGTGTATTTCAAACAAATGCTAAAATAAAGAAAAAACTCTCTCAAATTGAATGTTCTTAATTGGGAAGCACATTAGACCGTATCACCTTGTATGGAAGAAAAATAAACCTATTTTGACACCGACTCAATCGCTAGACATTTAAGAGACATTTTCAAAAAAAATTTTTTTTTTTTTTTTTAAGTGGTCCCTATGGTGCTATTTTGATTTTTTCGTTATATCTTTGGTGTTTTTCATCCGATCCGGAAAAAAATTTATGTGTGTGCTGGTTGATGTAATGCAAATATATTTGCATTTTTTTTTTCCTCAAATGATTTTTTTTCGACTAATTGCACAATCTATCTCAGTTCCTACTATGTCATCATGTTACAAAAATACCAAAAAACGAAAGCTCACAAAAAATCATTATAACCATGGGAACAAGTGAAATCGGAAAAATGCATTTTAGAAGCACTTCCGACCAATTATATGCAAAGAATAACACTTTAATATCAATAAATTGCGTTTAATGCCGGATAAGGGTGATGATGATGTCTCCGCGAGTGTATTCACTGCAGACACAGGTGCTACAACTTCATGCAGTGCAACTGAGTATGCTCCGACAGTGAAGAGGACTACGAATTTGAAAGTAGACAGTTGGAGGACGCAGATACACCGATGGTAGCCGTTCAATTGAAAGTATCCGACATCCGCTTGAGGTATTTTTCTTCTGCACTAGATCGGAGCGATACATCAAACCGCCATGGTGCTTTGCACGCCTCGATGCTTATCAAGGATTTACAAGATGCTATTGCCACAAAGGAGTCGGTATCCACTGACAAATGCTGAAGATACTTGAAGACATCGTTATAGATAAAAATAAAGTTTTCCGTGAAAGGCAAAAGTTCCGAAAGGAAGCGAAAACAGCCACTCAATGCCATGAGTTACTAACGTGCATCTCATTCGATGGAAAAAAAAGAGCGAACTCTAAAGACGTGCAATGTCATAGAAATTGAAGAGCACATCACAATTTTGAAAGAACCAAATTCAAAATTTATCGGATACGCTACACCTTCGGAAGGTTCCGCAAGAGGTATCCAAACTGCAATTGTGGATTTTTTGCAGAAAAACAATTACAATTTAGACAATTTAGTAGCGATCAGTTGTGATGGCACAGTCACAAACACTGGCTACAAAGGGGGTGCCATAACGTATTTGGAATCGTATTTGCGCAGACCATTGCAATGGTTCATCTGTCTGTTCCATTTCAACGAGCTGCCATTTACTGCTCTGCTTAGAACATGGCTTGGAAAACAGAAGGGTCCTGGGCTGTGGCCAGGAGATATCGGTGTTGGAATAAATTGCTGCATGGATTTTCCTGTATGTTTGAAATTGAATTTCAATAACATTCTGTTTGTATAATTTTTATTTATGCTTTGTTTATGTTTTTTCTTAGCCGCTACCGAATTTCGAGCCAATATCAATGGGTGAAATGCCTTCAAACATTGATACGTGGCTAATACGAAGCGATCAAAGTTACTTATACCGCATGGTTCTTGCGGTTGATAGTGGCCACTGTGGTAAGAATTTAGCCAGCGAACAGCCCGGTGCTACCAGTACAGCGCGATGGCTTACAACAGCATCTCGTGGTCAGAGTGTATGCGCCATTCTGGTTTTTAGTCAAAAGCCAGCCACTTGCCATTCATGGCAGCCGCAATGTCTTTAAGTACATTTCATGGATACGTGATTTGCCGAACTACGTTCAGTTAGTCATCAAACCAACCATCGAAAGCAATGCCTATTATTTTCACCATGAAAATATATTACTTTCTATGATAACTGATCCGGATGCAACGGTGCGTGCAGATGGATACAGCAAAATTTTGCAAGCACGTTTAAACGCGCCAGGTCGAATTCGGCAATTTCGAGGGCCCAAGCACCAACCCTACATCAACTACAGCAGCAACATTTACTCCGAAATGATTGATTGGACACAATTTGAGATCACTGAGCCACCATGCCTTCAATTTCACACCCAAGACCACTTTATTTAGTTTTTAACGTTCGTACACTCAGGGAAAAAATGCTGTTTTATCAAACAAATCATGGGTTGAAATAACAGATTTCACTGTTAAATACCATCCAACAAATGAAACTTTCAAATCAACAGTCGGTTGACTGTTGGTCTATGGAAGACGATACCCGTATAAAAACTTATTTATTGAAATTTTTTCACTGGTTTGAAAGTTCATGTATGGCCGAGTGTGCTAACGTGTGCGTCTAGTACTCGAGTGTCCACGGTTCAAATCCGGCAAGGCCAGCAAAAAATTTTTTTTTATTTAAAATATTTTTTTTTTAAATAAAAAATGAAATTTGCAAGATTGTAAAGCATTTTATTTTGAAGGTTATTTTTGACCAAACAATGAATGAAACAGAATTATTATTATTATTATTTCAATTATTAAATTACAATTTTTGATACTTACACAGCTAGGGTTCGAACCCACGTCCCCCCGCATGATAGTCTAGTGCACTTCCACTGAGCTATTGGCAACGATAATATAAATATAGCAAAACACATCTAAAAACTATTGCTTAGGAAAAATAGACAATTCAACAACAACACAAAAATATTTCAACAGATAATTTTAACAACACAAAAATACTTTGAAACTTTCATTCAACAAAGAAAATTGTTTATTTAAACGCAAATCATTTAATCGAACAGTGTTGTTAAATAACAGTGGCCGACTGTTAATATTACAGTTGATATTTTTCTGAGTGTATAAAAAAATGGCTATTGAACGTTTGAAATAATGCATTTTTGTACGAGTATGAACTTCATACATATAATGAGCAGTTTTTTTTTCGCCTTCCAAGCATGAAATAATTTTGAACTACGTCTTATTAGAGTTAAGCTGATGCTATGTTTTTCCGAGTAAAATATTAAAATTAACTGACTGAAGTTGGTTTGAGACACGACTATATGTCGTAAACCAAGGAACGACTAAAAACCGTTAAAAAAGATTTGGCCGACTGAATTGCTTTTAGAGTATTTTTCATAGGTCGCCGCTATAAATAATTTGAAACGAGACTGAATGAATAATACTACTGAAATAATTTAATATTGCTAAAGAAATTAGCGACTGAAAAAAAAAGATAATGGCATATCGAGTTTGGAATTCAATTCAGTTGGTTTTGCGCACGGCTAAATGCAAATTTGGCCTACTGAAGATCATTTTAAGTACGACTGCAAGTGAATTGGCTGAAGATTGTTCTGGATATGTCTTGAAATGAAATAGCCGTCTAAAGTTGGTTTTTGGTATGGCTGATGGCGAACATGTAAACAAATGGTACGACTGATTTTGATCCGTTCATAGTTATTGTAAATAAAAATCAACATTTTAAACAACTTTCAGTAAAAAATAACAACTTGGACGACTCTAAAAAAGTTAAGGGAGTAGCTTACCCCCTACCCCCGCTAGTTTCTCACCTGTCTACTACATGCGCTTGGAGATTAAGCACAGACTTATATGTTGAGCAGCTCTGATGAAAGGATTTTGGGAGAGTTTAAGAGAAAGATCCGTCATAAGATTTGATCAAATCTGTGTCAATGGCAATTACCGAATTCGATGGAATCACGAGCTGCATGAACTGTATGCCAACATGGACATAGTCGAGCGCATACAAATAGAGCACCTTCGCTGGCTAGGTCTTCGGTACGAATGAAAGTCATCTCTCTAGTGATGAAAATAGTTGATGCAGTACTCGGTATTGGTCAACGCAGATGAGAACGCCCTACTCTCCGTTGGAAGGACCAAGTGCTTGACATACTGACAACGCACAGTGGGAGGATTGCATGGAAGTTTTGGCAATAAACAGCAAAAATAAACCCAGAGCTTTGAAATTTGGTTTGAACAAGTGTTATGTAAAGTTAACTATAGTGTCCGACCGAATGTGATTTTTTGCCGAAGCCGATTCTTCGGCAAAATGGAAATAATCGGCCGAAGGCCGAAGCCGATGCCGAATAAGAAATGAGAAATGTTTTCAAGTAAAAAAAATTATAAAATTTATTCTTTGCTTTTGTTATAAGGGCATTTCCACGAAAATGTCAACCACAGCTGAAAAATTTAATGTATTTCTAAAGCCTGGTATTCACTTTGTCAATTTCAATGGTCAGTTGTTGTCAGTCACATGAAAAATGCCAACACGTTGTCATTTTTTTTCTATTTGACAATGGCGAAAAATAGGAAAAACTGATCTCTTCACATGTTTATAGCAAAAATTGCAAAAAAATTTTATTTATGTGATTTTTTTAACTTTTAAATTTCATGTCAAACAAAAAATGACTAAGTGAAAACCAAGCATAAGTCCAATTTTTTAATCTAGTAAAATACTATTGTATTAATACTATGGTCGAATACTCGCAATATTGTGCGTATAAAAAATTATCAATTCTTTTCATTTGTCGATAAACTTGTATTAAAGACGTTAAAACGTATTAATCGAAGATGTATACAATTAAAGTTTAGACGTTTCACTTTTAATTTTACGTTTTTTTTTTTCATTTCTTTTTAACTCTTTGAAATCAGAATTTATTTGTTGTAATCGAATTCATATTTTTTTATATCTTCTAAAAAATAAAAATCTCGTGTCACGATGTTAGTGTTTGAACTCCTCCAAAACCGCTAGATCGATTTGAACGAAATTTTGTTTGTGCATTTGGTAGGTATGAGAATAGGTCGTAAAGTATTTTTCACTCTCCTATCCCCGAGGGGCGTGGTACTTTTTCAAAAACACAAAAATTAATTTAACTTTCGACCCATGTGTCCCACATCAATGAAACAAAGTAGTGCCCTTCGACTAGCAAAATTGAGCGATCTATGAACCGTCCGCCCATACAATTAAATTTTTTGATTTTTTGAATACATTTGAAACTACATTTATAACAATGAAAGTCGATATGAAGTAACTTATTGGCCAGGTTTTTTATTTATAAAACTGACACGGATATTGGAAAACGGGGCAAGGATCCGCCCATACAATTCAAATTTTAAATGCAGAATAGCTATGGAAGTAAAGGAACAGAACATTTTTCTCAGAATGAAGTTACTATCTGGTGGTGGCCTGCTACTGAAAAGCTATAACGGGTATTGTACAAGGTATCACCAATTAAATAAACTCGATTTGGAGTTACTATTTGGTGATATCCTACTCCTGGGTAATATTCAAAAACGAGAACGGGTATAAGACAAGGAGTGTGGCTCCACCCATAAAAGATAATTTTTTATATTGGAGTGGAGTTTTTATTTGTTGATGGCCTTATATTAGCAAATTGGAACAGGCATTGGACTAGGGTACCAGCTGGTTTTATAATAAAACTATTTTTAAAAGCCTTAGTTGGTCTTCTTAATTACACATTTTCTTAACGGATATTTTGTCGCGTGAGTTACGGCAAAGATTTTTTGGAAACTCTACATATTTTTAAATTGGCAAACTTCACTGTTTTTCCGTTGAGAAAATTCGCTGTATTTTATAATCGCGTGAGTTACCATGGAAATGAAATTCATTTTAGTACAAAAAAAATTACTGAAATCATTAAATTCGAGTAAAACGCAAGAGTTTTTTTGCAAAATTCGGATTTTTCTGTTATTGATATACAGACGTCAGGATAAAGTTGAAAAAAATTTAATATATTTTCGATCCAGTGGAGAAGAGCTTCAGAAATGTAATACTAATTGAAATCTGGCAGAAAATTTCTAGGGTTAACTCGGCTTTTATATTTCAGTCCATAACAAAATCAAAAACTTTACAGTCGGACTCGCTGCATTTACCATTTGAATAAGATTTTCAAAGAGTGAACACCAACTCATGAAAGAACAGAAAAGGAGAGAAATACAAAACAACCAATGGAAATGTTTCAAATGTGGAATATTTAATGGAGTTCCTGAATAATTAAAAAAAATTCTAAAAACTTACAAAAAAAAATTGTTTAGCAAAGCAAAACCATTCGGCAAAAATAATCGGCTATTTCGGCCGAAGCAGAAGCCGAAGGTCAAAATATTAGCCGATTATGCCGATTACCGAAGCCGAAGCCGAATAATCGGTCGGACACTAGTTAACTATAAAATATATATATAAGTTTGGATAAAATCCAACAGACACGCCCACCTTCCATTCGAATTTTTTCTAAGAAATAGTAAAAATAAACTTAGAGATGTGGATTTTGGTATAAGAGCTTTGTACAATTAAATATTTAATTTATATCGGAATTTATTCGGAACAAATTCGCCAACAGACACGACTATCTTCCATACAAAATCTTAAGTATGCAGTAATCAGCATGTCAAAATCAGTTTTTATGAGTTCTTCATTTGCAGACTTCACCGAGAACAAATGATGTTGTTGCTTAACTTATTTCACCCCTTAAGGGGCGAAGTGTTTCGGAGTAATTCCCTTATAGCTTCTCCTGATCAATTTTTAGCCTTATCTGCTCGTTGGTGTATCCTGTTCACCTTAGTAACCTAACCGAAGATCAAGATAACCGCCAAATTTTACTTATTAGTAGCAAATTCATAGATTAACTTAAACTTTAATTCGGTCACAAGGACTACTTAATGTTTAGCAGCCAACATGAAACAGAAACTTATGTTTTTACATTTGTGGCTTTTCCTCTGACCAACTGCATTTAATTTTATTAAATTTTATATTCATGCATGTGGTGAACTACTGCGGCAGTTATCCTGACACTGCATTAGTGTGAATGAGCTAAATACATAAGTAGCATTGTGTTGCTTTCCGCACTCATACGAAGGAAGGAACAAAGAATGTTTATCTATAAAAAAATTACATTCATTACACTTATGTGTGCGCTCACAGGAGCAACACCGAAGGGGGTCATGAAAGAACTCAACGGAACAGAGTGTTTAATTTAATATAATTATTTTTGTTGTTTTTCTGTGTTACACACAATGTCAGCTAGCATTCATTCATATATTCACTGCCCCACATAAGCAGTCAGACATTTGTACTCGGATGTTGCGCTGTTGGTGTAGTCCTTAAGTGCATGACCAGAATTAAGCACAATTAATTAAAGTAAATCCTAGCAAAAGAAAAGACCATCAGAGTGGTGGTAACTAAAGTTGTCGCTGCTTAGGCTTAGACCTCATGAGTTGTGCTTGACCACATTTTGTAATTTATATAAAGTCAAGTATTTAAAACTATTGTATATATTAAAATGCTAAAAGTTTTTTTAAATAGATAACTATCTCACTGGAAAAATGTATCTCCCCTCAAATTGAATTTAATTAAAAAATGCAAATCAGCGTAATATTAATGCATACTACTTAATACAAATTATAAGTGAAGTGCAAATTTCAAAGCTGCACCCATTAATACAAAACAAAGTATTGAAAGCTTAACGAGCTTTTCTATGGTGAAGTAATGCATTGCTAGTTTAAACTTTTAGATATTTTTTCAATTAACTTTAAATCCCACATAATTGAAAACTAATTTTTACTTTAGTATTGAAACCATAACGGCAAAATTGTTTCTAAACTTTGGTTTTTAAAAAAAATGTATATAATTCAATAGCAAATATTTTTCTGTATAAAAGAATAAACATTAAAGCTTTATAGCTGCCTAAAAAGCAGCGGACTTTAACTGTTTGTAAAACTTTCTCTTGTTAGTTTTGTGAATGAAAAAAGTATCTCAAGGACATTTTGTGCTCTACAAAAAAATTACTATTTAAAATTTCAAGTTAATAAAAGCGAAAGTTTGAAGTGCATTGGCAACATTTGCATTTCAAAATTGTTTAGTGTTTTGCTTTTTTAATACCATAATTAGTACAAAAATTACACAACGTTAACCAAAAATAAAAGTTTTGATTATTATTATTTTTGGCTGATAGAGTTGCCAATGATATGAAAATAACGAACGAAAGAAACTAAAATTGAATGCGGAACTTTAAAAAGTTGAAAGCGCTCTTAGAAAATTATTAAAACTAAAACTGATGAAAAACTTGCTTTAAGCTATTGTTTTTGCCACAAAGTTCAACTTCCATTGATTCTATGTCGTGAATGGTGAATTCATACTAAGATTTGGTATCAATTTCTAGTAAGGTTCTAAAAACCAACTATCTCAAATTATTATTTTGAGGAAACATCTATTCAAAATGGTCAAAATTATCATTTCCTTGTGAGAAGATTTTAAAAAATTCAAAATTTTAGTTCATATAAAGACGTTTAAGAAGCAATAGCGGTTTTCGATAGATATACACTTTTCTGTTCGGTCGTCACTTCTATGCAGACAATGGCAAACCTCAGAGTGAAAACGGTGATATGTTAAGTATCTTGAGAATATGAACTTTAGCCGGTTTCCGGTACAATGGCAAACCTCAGAGAGAAAACGGTGATATGTTAAATTTCTTGAGAATATGAACTTTAGCCGTTCAGAGTCGGCATAAAACATGTAGGTCGACTTCTCGTTCAATTGTGTACAAACACATTTAATAACACGCACAATACAATTGATCATAAGAAGTTCGGTCAAAGTTCTTTCAAGTACTTCAAGAACTTTGAAGTTCTTTCAGTACTCTTCTTAAGTTTTTATTTGCTTCAGAAGCTCACAAACTTCTGAGATAAGCTTATTGAGACAACCACTTTCATGTCTTTTAAATAAATTGTCGTGTTAGAAAACCTATTTATAAACACCAGAGTTCGATAGTGACCGAAATTTGACCTTTTCACATATATTCTCTGTTGATTCGATACAAAATTAATGTGAAAAACAAATTTTATGCATAAAAACTTGACAAAAAAAAATCCATTACAAGTTTTCAGTGCACTCCTTCTCCGCACTTTGATTCATTTAAAAAACATTTATCAAAATCGGTTGAGAAACACTTGAGAAAATGGTTCTTAACTGTTTTCCCTAGCTATTTATATAGACTAGTATCACCTGGGGTCGAAATTCGATCAATTTATTGATTGCCTATTTATAATTATAATTATAATTATAGTGGTGACCATTGCATGCAGGTTAAGTGTGTGGCTTAGCATGCTCGGAGCCCGGGTTCGATCCCCAGCCGCGGCGAAAAGTTTTTTCAATAAAAAATTTTTCTGATCGGTCACCACCTCTCTGCAGACAATGGCAAACCTCAGAGAGTAAATAATGCCATGTAAAGTTTCTTGAGAACATGAATGTTAGCCGTTCGGAGTCGGCATAAAACATGTAGGTCCAGTTCTCGGTCAAATGCGTGCAAACATTTAATAACACACACAACACAATTGATCATAAGAAGCTTGGTCAAAGTCCTTTCAAGGGCTGAAATGGCCAATTTTTTTTTTGTTTATTTATAATTATATGCGAGATGATTATAATCAGTTCGAGGCTATAACTTTTAATTGACTGGTGGTATAAAGCTATTTTTTTCAAAAAAATTATTATTTTTTTTTAATTTATTTTTTTTTTTCAAAAACAGAAAAACAACTTTTAAAAAAAAAATTAATTTTGTCAAAGAAATCATAGGAAGCAGCCTTGATTTTTTGATGGCACGGACAGTTTGTTAATTTAGTGTCAAGACAAAATAAATTCAACTAAAATCCGATATAGATTTTGAAAAAAAATCAGAAATGCAATTTTGAGTTTTTGTTTTTTTACAACAAAAATCATTTTTACCCCATATTTTTAGGAAAGAATCAAATTTTGTGGTCTTTTTTTAAAAGGAATAATTTTAATATAAACCAAAAACAAAACGGTATTATTATCAAAAGTTTTTTACAAAAGTAAACTGATAAGACTTAAATACAAAAAAGAAATAAATGAAATCTATTCACAGATGGCGGAGATATTGGCTTCCCAATTTAAAACATTCAATTTGAGACAGTTTTTTTCTCTTTTTTGGTATTTGGTTGAACACGCTAAATAACTAACGACAATTTTATGAAAATTCATTAAAAATAATTTTGTTCAGAACTTTGATATAATTTTTATCACATTTGAAAGAAAATTTAACAAACTTTTAGAAAAAATTAGAAAAATTGAAAAACCATTAATATTCAACCAAGATATTCACATGGAAAGTCAAATTTTTGAATTCAAAACACATTTTTTTACAAATTTTTGCAATTGACGAATGGATGAAACTACATTTTTTTTTAAGAAATTGTTACTTTTAAAAAAATTCAAATTTGACCAACTCAAGAACTCTCTCTCAACAAAATTTCATATTAATCAAAGAGCAGATTTTTTTAAAAAAAATTTAATATCTCTCTTAGAAGGTTGTGAACCCCCTCTATCAGAGATATCATTTATATATACATTCTGCACATCTGGGCAACATAACCTTTCGAAAGATCTTAGTTTCATTTATTTTAATTAATACCAAAAAAGCGTATGACAAACTTTAATGTTCACGTATTAATATATAAGATATACAGTGGTAGTTAGTGAAATCTTGAAAAATCTTGAGCGGAATTCTCTTATGACAAACATGTCAGGTTTCGGAAAAATCTGAATTCAGCCTGCCCAAAGCTTTTTACTTAAGAGCACATTAGGGTAGTTAACCCCAGTTTTGGGCAAGCAGTTTCTATTTTTTGGTTTTTTAAAATGAACCATTTCGGGTTACTTGAAAAACCGGACTTTTTGTGTCGGGTTATTCGAATATTTTTTATTGTTTTTCGTTAAGTTGTCTATCTATTCTCTATCAAAGCTCGTCATCTATTATCATCTTATCTTACACTCAAGCCATGTATAATTACATGAAACTTATGTACAATTTCTCATTATCAGTGAACGAAAAAGTTAAGGTTTTTTATGAAAGCATACATAACTTATATTGTCGGTGTTAAAGAATCACAAATATTCAAATATCTGGATTTCGTTACATTAAATGATGTGAGCATTAATAGGTGAAATGATTGCTTTTATTACGAAAACGATTTTAAATGACTTCATTACCAGCAAATTAAAATTCATGTTTGCACCAATAAAATGTCAGTAATAAATACTTTTGACTTTTATAATTTAAACAACATTGAAATTTTGCTAACTATTGGCAACTCTGACATTAGCGCAAAGCACTAAATAATTGCTTTGTACAAAATTGTAATAGAATTAAAGCAAAGGATACCAAAACTAAAAAAAAATTCTGTGCCACTGTCAATCAGCTAAGCGCTCCTTCAGCGTAAATGCTGTGCTGAGGGTGGAACCCTTTGGCAGCTGCACAATGGCGCCAACCTTGAGTGGTAGCGCAAAATAAAAACATATAAAAATATATATTTGAATAGAAAACAAAAACAAAAAACACACATAGTTGCATGCGACAGCTGCTATTGCTACTGCTGCATGCCATAGCAATGAAGTCAATGTTGCTGCTCCAGTTTCAAAGTGGACCAAAAACGACATTTCACTGAAATAATAAATCTCGAGATAAGCAAATTTTTGAAGCGCTTAAAGGACTCGTCGAGACTGCTGGCTGTTTGTTGTTGTGTTTGCTGCTGTTAATTTTGTTATTGTTGACGACGTTGTTGCTGTAGTTTTTGTTTTTGTTGTTGCTGCTGCTGCTGCCAACAACACTTACAACATCAACAGTAACAACAACAAAAACAACAACAATGATCATGATGATGTGTAATAAATGCAAGGATGCAGCCAACAACTTAGTTGATGCTGTTGATGAGCATGATGAGGATGTTGATAGTTCGTTCTATGCTTTCTTTTATATCCTTGTTGGCTGCTTAGCAACTTTATGCTCTGATTGTTTTGTATTTTCACTGTTGCTGCTGCTGCTGCAGTTGCTGCTCTTGCTGCTGTTGTTGCCATTTGCTGTTGCTCCGCTGCGCCGAGTTGTGGCTTTATAATTGTTATTACGGGAATTCCGTGCCGCACCAAAGGCGCCGCCATTGCCGTCGCATTAGATTACTCAGTTGTGGGCTTGGGTGCAGGATATGAGTGTAGCAGCATGCGGTGAAGTTCTTTGCCTCAATTGAAACAAAATTTTATTTTAAATATGCAGTTATTTAAATATTTATTTAAACCAACGCATGTTGTTACAATTTTATGCACCAGTTATTTGCCAGAGTCTTAACGCAATCTCGCTCACTCTTTCCTACTTGGCAAATAGGATTTACTGCATCTCTGTCTGTCGCTGTCTATGCCAGTTTGCTGTTGCTGTTGCCTGTGCCAGTGCTGGTGCATAATTAAGCAAACTTCTAAGTAAACGACAATGACAAGGATTTTAAAAAGACATGCGAGAATTTTGTTGGATGTTGGCGTAAAACAGTGCAGGGCATGGCGCTTTGATGAGACAGGGTTAAGAGATATATATTATGCATACAGTGCAACAGAGTGTAGAGGGCAAAGCCAGTGATACGCTGAGACAAATTAAAGGAAACTCTTCTGACAAATTGTAAGCGCTTGAAATGTTCACAGCTAAAAAGATGTTTGTCGCATGAAACTTTAGGTTTGAGTTATTTGTTTATGAATTTATATGAACTTTGGCTAAACACTGACATTGCATTAACACTAATTTGCTTCTGGGTGCACCTGGTGCTCAATATTAATTATTTTAATGATGAAGTAAATGCAGTTTTGAGGATTTAATTGTTTATATTAATATCTCATGATTACAAAAATTCAATTACAGGCTTAACTAATACTTTTCGACTTTAAAGTAAAGTAAAATTTTAAATAATAAAAATAAAGAGGAGATATCCTGCGTATAAGTATGGTGTATTCCAAAGGGGTAAAAGTGACTTCTTGGTATTTTTTCTTGAAATATAACCCTTACTTTCGCTACCTGGAAATAACAAGACGGTCACAGGTACAGCAAGAAAATTATTTGCAAAACAAACTTTCAGCAGCAACTTTTTTTTTGTATGGAGACCGACTCACTCTTCTATTCGGAAGGAACAACTTTAAAATATTTTGACCTAGAATTACGTCTAACAACGTAGTTTGTAATGGCTCGTTTAAACAAATTTTTTCAAGGCCATGAAACGTTATTGACCAATACTTTAGGGTATACTTATAGCCTTTAATACTCCTCGTTCAAAGATAATATATATACGTAAATATCAGATATATGCTGCGCTGAATGAATATCTAATTTTAGATTTTGTCACCATTATATTTAAGTCTTAAAATAGCAAAATGTAAGAAAAAAAATAAATGTGTTTATATAAGAAAATCAATCGTTAGCTGCTTGTGTTGTGCCTGGTGCTTTCTTTGGTTTTGTTTCTTTGTTTTTGCTTGTATTGTTTTTGTTTTATACGAACTGATTTCCAGCATTGGTTCTTGTATGTACTACTTCTTTAAAAACTGAAACGGTGATTTTTTAACGAACAAGTCATTTAATGTTTTCTATGTCAAATTTTTACTTATAAACATTAACGCAATTCAAAAAATTATTTTAAAACGTACTTGTGTCTCAATTTGTTCGCTGAATTCAAATATTTCAATAAAACCCATATCAAATGAAGAGTTCTAGAATTTTTTTATTGAATTTGAACTTTGAGCCGTACCTTTGACGAGATTCTACAACTTCTGTAAAAATAAGAACACACGATTGAGACCCGCTTCGTGTTTTTATACCCTAAACCTGAAAAATCAGGGTATATTAACTTTGTACAAACGTTTGTAACGCATAGAACTAAGCGAGTCAAGTATAGAAAAGTATATATATTCTTGATCAGCGTCACCACGTGAGTTGAGCCATCCATGTCCGTCCGTGCGTCCGTCCGTCTGTCCGTCTGTGTGTTATCCGTATACACGGGATAAGAAGAAGGAGTTGAGATAATTGAATGAAACTTTGTACACATAGTCCATTGACCCAAGGATCTGTACTATTGAGTATTTTTGCAATCCGCCTACGGACACACCTACCTTCCACGCAACGCAAAAATTGAAAACTGCATAAATAAGCTCATAATTAGCCTAAAACAGTAAAATTTGGTATGTATGTGTTTTGTATAAACACAAAGATGCCTTCGAAAAATGGGTGTCATCCGTCCATGGACACGCCCACCTCCAATACAACCCAAAAATTATAAGCGCAATAAATAAGCCTCTGTTTAACCTACAGTGATAAAATTTGGCACGTATGTTTGTTATGACAAAACAAAGATGTTTTTGAAAAATGGACTTCATCCATGCACGGACACGCCTACCTCCCATACAACCCAAAAAGGTGATAACTCAATAAATAAGATCATGTTTATTATAGAGAGTTGAAATTTGGTATGTATGCATTTTATACCAAAACTAAGGTGTGTTCAAAAATTGGGCGTAATCCGTTCATGAACACGCCCATCTCCCATAGTGAAAGCACAATCAAATCATTAACTGTGAGCTACAGGAATAAAACTTGGTATGTGACACGCCCATTTTCAATAATATTAAGTTTTTTTGGAAGAGAAGGTTTAGGGTATTTCATAGTCGGCCTGGACCGACTTTAGACTTTCTTTACTTGTTTATTTAAAAAATAATTATTAATATTGGGTCTTATTTAACAAGAAATTCAGTTTTTTGTGAAACTGCATACACAAAAAATTTAGTTTTTCAATTTTATTTTTAAAATCCAATATTTGCATATATTGTTGTTGTTCTCCTCTTTTGATATATTATAAGAATAAACCTTCTGGTGGCTTTCAATAACTTACAGAGCCAACTGTCTTTCATTTCTTTGTTGGTGATATTTGTGGTGACCGTGGCATGCAGGTTAAGTGTGTGGCCTGGCATGCTCGGGGCCCGGGTTCGATCCCCAGCCGCGGCAAAAAGTTTTTTTCAATAAAAATTTTTTCTGATCGGTCACCACCTCTCTGCAGACAATGGCAAACCTCAGAGAGTAAACAATGCCATGTAAAGCTTCTTGAGAACATGAACTTTAGCCGTTCGGAGTCGGCATAAAACATGTAGGTCCACTTCTCGGTCAATTGTGTGCAAACATTTAATAACACACACAACACAATTGATCATAAGAAGCTCGGTCAAAGTCCTTTCAAGGGCTGAAATGGCCAATTTGTTTTTTTTTTTTTTTATTTGTATTGAAGCGTGTTATTTAACTTATTCCATCCCGGCACTATCATTTACATTTAAAACAAATTATTACTTTTCAGGCATTTCGCTCATATACTAAAGTGCGCTTGAGTTGGTGCTTCAGCGCAGCAATTCTTAGTGCGTTGCCCATGTCTAGTCTGTACGAAGACTAGCATATATTTTACACTGTTTTAGAGATTATAGATGTGCATCAAATTGTACAATGACAATTAATCAAATATCAAATCTTTGAGTCAATCTTCCCATAAGACTAAGACTACTATCAAAACCAAGTTGTGTTTGTGGGCGTGTTCTGCTTACGAAAATACATACCATTACCTTTTCTTTGTTTTTTTTTTAAATTTTTTGTTGAGGCGGATTTTTCAGTCGGGCTTACAGCGGCATATTAGATAAAGACGGGTCTGCATTCAGCTCTCTTTTTACGTACTACTTTAAGCTTTTTACCATATTTTTATAATCAAGAGAATGATTTTTGTCACAGCCTAAAAACCTAATCAAACAAAGTATGGAGAAAATAAATATCCAACAGAATAAAAAGTGCATAGTTGCTTTATTGTTGAATTGAATGCACGCACTTTCATGTCATGTTTGTAAAAAACTGCTGTTGATACAATTTTGCATTGATCATATTACACACACTAGTTCAAAGCGTGAATTCTGCTTATTCAACCGGAAGATACTTTTCTCCAATTCAAACTAAGTAGTTATCAAGTTAAACGGATACCAGAGTCGACAGACATGTAGTCATCCATCATAATGTTTCACTCTTCCTAGTTGCTGGCTGTTGTTATTGCATTGCATGCGTTAGTATCTGATGGACTAGCTGGCAATGAAGGAAATTTTTGTACAGTGGACAATACGGAATTGTTGTTAACTCTGCAAACTCTCGCAATCCTGCTAACAGCTTCTCATAGGCTTCAGCTTGACTGTATAAGTATGTGTTGTATGTAGAACATGAAGTTTTGAAAAGCCACTTCATGAGCTTCCTTAAAACTGTGTAAGGCTAAAATAAATTGCTTTCAAACTCAAAGGCGATCACATTCCTGCATATCCTTATTGCTTTGCATAGCACAGCCTTTCAACCTGCAAGTTAACTTAAATATTTCCACTCAGCACTAATGGCAGCACTCTGCCGCAGCTTAGACTTAAGTTAGAGTGTGCCTTTGAAATGCGTTTAACACCTAGATATACCACCCACGCTGCTGCTGCCTCAAAATATTAATAATTTAGCCAACCTACTTGTTGGCATCATTCAGCCATCGTAACACTCCCTCCCCTCCCCGCAAGAACATACCACATCAAGTATGCAAATTAAAAGATTCCACTTTTTGCTAAACAAATGCAAAATCCATTAATATCATCCATCAGCGCAAGCAGCCAGCTATTCAGTCAGTCACTCAGTTAGTACGTCAGTCAGCCATCCATCAAGCCAGTAACTCATCAGCCGACATCAACGAATGAACGAAAGGCTTTGCTTGCTGGCATCATGTTAACAAATAACGGAGCAGCAGCCGAAATGATTACTTCTGGCTTCAGTTTTGTGTTTGTATTTTACAAAAGAAGCTAATGACGCCACACCCGCACTTCCGAAAGCTTTGCGCCTTATTGCAAAGTCCAACAACAACAACAACGACAACAGCAGCAGCAGCAACAACTTGTTTGTAATGAAATCCTATTAAATCTCAACTGAAACAACAACGTCAACAACTAGATTCGCAGCCATATCAAAGCCTTGGCCATAAATGCAAATAAACGCAAAACAAAATTCTGACGTATAACGTGTTTCCGCCTTTCCAGAGTCAGTCATTGAGAATGCAACATTTCGGATTGGTGGTGGCAGAGAGCTTGTTAGTTTAGCAAAAACAAAATTTTGGCAATGAATACTGTTGAAATTACGAAAAAATCAGAAAATTTTAAAAATCTTTTTGCATGCAGCTCAAAATTCTTAAAGAATGCTAAAAAGTTGAAGGTTTTGCTAAATAAAATTCTAAAAGTGTTGCTGTTACTTTCCGTTGTCCAAGATACTATTGAACAACTCGCTTAATCAATATTCTGAAAAAAGCTTCCTTTCTAAAAAAAGTACACTTCAATATGCCGCAACTGTAGGTATAAATAAGAAAGAAAATTTAACATAACAGCTACACTCAGAAAAAAGTGTCTCGGAATATGATAAAAAAGGCATCATATTTAGAGAAAAATGGTATAGACTTTGCTCCAGAGAATGCTATTCTCTAATTGCGATACTAAAAAATTCTCTAAAAATGATAAAAAGCTTCCATGAAATAGAAAAATATATCGTTTTTAGAAAAAATACTTTTCATTTTTGAGAAAATATTTGTTTTTATTGAAGAAAATACTTCTCATAGAGAATTTTTTATCAAAATATAAGAAAAGTTTTTCATTTTCAATAAAATTTCTCTATAAATGAGAAATTTTTTGTGCGAGAAAAATACTTATCATTATTAGAGACATTGAAATATTTCCATTTCCTAGAAGTAAAGAAATATTTCTTCGAAAATGTGAAAATTTATTCTAATTGAAGAAAATTTTATTTGAAAAAGAGAAAATTGCTATTATCAAAAATAGAGAAATTTTTTACCGGAGCAAGGTATGTGTTTTTTTTTTCAGTGTATATAGATATCATAAAGAAGACTAACAAATCAGATATTTAAATGATGTGAACAAGGACCATGGAAGGGATCTAAAGGAAAACGTGAGAAAAAGTTTATTAAGCCTGCAGTTTTAGGTTTAAACTAAGACCATTAGCTTGTTCACAACAAATGTTGCTATATTCTGAAAGAATATTTTGCAGATTCAACTATTTTGAAAAAAATGTACAACTAACCCACAGTTTTTGTAACTAGACATTTTTCGTCTCTCTCACTATGTACTGCATCAGCAAAATTTTAAAATCAGAAAATACTGTCATCTAGACAGAAAGCAATATTGTTCAAAAATCTGTGTTGCCCAAGTTTTCTTTCGAAAAAACTGAAATTCTTGTATCAACTTGTATCAAAGCTCAAACAAAACTGAAACAAACCGCAATAGAATCAAGTTCCATTATACAAATAAAAAATAAATTTTTCTCAAAAGATGGCCAATTTAAGTTTTCTTTTTTGTACTCGATTAAAAATTTTAAGGAACTGTATCTTCCAGTCCTTTCAGTTGTCTAAATTTATAAAGCATTATATTTTTATATATCCTTCAAGTTTCATATCTGGCTTAACTACTATTTTTATTTATTATTTTTTTTTATAAAACTTACCTTACTATCTGTAAAAAAAACAGTCAACCTTTGTAACTATAAGTCATTAGGATGTTGTAGATATAACTCTTGCCTCCAACTCCTTCTCAGATTAATTAGAAAATAGAAACGTTTCTAGAACACTTCTTCTCATATCAACAAAGATATTGATTTCGGTATATGTACTCATTTAAATAATACTCAAACCCCTCCTCGCCCTTCGCAACAAAGAGGTCTGTCCCAGGAGTTCAGCAAATCTAGTGGGCTTCTTACTGCAACGACACAGCATTGACATAGTGAGCCTCGAGGCTCAAAATGTCATCACAAATAGTTCATGATATATTGGGTAGAAAGAATATCCATGCGCAATGATCACCTTCCAGCCCTTTCAACCACAAGACCCCCTGATGCCAAAGGTGGCTGCCACAACTACAGCTTACCCATCCGAAGGTGATGCCCTGGAAGCGAACTATTTTCTTCTGTTACCTGACATAATATTAAATTCGCTATAGTTAGATGGCAGTAAAAGAAGTTTTTATATCCAAAGTGGGCGAGGACAAGAATTTTTTTAAATTAAGATTTACTCATGTGAATCCCAAGAAATTTCGGCCTATTAGACATTTACTCAAACTCTAGAAAGACTCCTTGGAGTTCATTTTAGGCAAACCATAGATCCTTAAAAATCAGATGCGAGCAGAGTGGTTGCATTTAAATTTTTTCTGCCGAGCGTTATCACTAAAACCTTTTTGGAGATGTTAGTCGGTGAGATGCTTATCAGCAGAACAGCCAACTTAACACTAAATGACTGTTCCATTTATAGGTTTTTCAAAAGGACAGCTCTCAAGAAGGGTTCTTTCTCCAAAGGAATGAAATCATTTGTCTTCTTCAATAGAACTTTGAATTTATTGATTTGTGGAACGTTCATCCAATGCTTCTTTTAAGTAACTGGTAATTACTTGCACCCCGCGTCAGCAGAATAGGTTTGCTGTTTCAATAATATACAAAAGATTTTTTCTTTCAAAATGAGCATAGCAGAGAACTTTTTGTTGTTGTTTTCTCTTTAGTATTTTATTATAAAAAATTCGGTCGAGCGAAATTTTAAATAAAGTGACCGTTAATTTTCTGTTGTTGTTTAAGCTTTAGCATAACAAAATTATGCACTATTTGATGCATCATTAGAATAGGTTCATCACATTCATTTGAAGAAGTCGAAATGAAAAACTTTTATGTTTTATCTCAACTTATTATACCCTAAACCTGAAAGGTGAGGTTATATTAACTTTGTGCAAACGTTTGTAACGCATAGAACGAAGCGAGTCCGGTATAGAAAAGTATATATATTCTTGATCAGCGTCACCTCGTGAGTCGAGCTATTCATGTCCGTCCGTCCGTCCGTCCGTCCGCCCGTCCGTCCGTTCGTCCGTCCGTCCGTCCGCCCGTCTGTGTGTTGTCCGTATACACAGGATAAGAAGAAGGAGTAGAGATAATTGGATGCAACTTTGTACACATAGTGACATGCATCCAAGGATCTGCACTATTGAATATTTTTGGAATCCGCTCACGGACACGCCTACCTCCCATACAACGCAAAAATATAAAACGCAATTTATAAGCCACTGTTTAAGGTACAGAGCTAAAATTTGGCAAATATGTTTTGGATAACAAAACAAAGATTGGTTTGACATCATCCGCCCACGGACACGCCTACCACCCATACATCGCGAAAATTAAAAATTGCATAACTCAGCTCATAATAAGCCCGCAACAATAAAATTTGGTGCGTATGTGTTTTATACAAACACAAAGATATCTTCGGAAAATGGACATCATCTGCCCACGAACACGGCCACCTCCCATACAACCCAAAAATTTAAAACGCAATATATAAGCCTCTGTTTAATCTACAGAGCTAAAATTTGACTCATATGTTAAATATAACAAAACAAAGATTTGTTTGAAAAATGGACATTATCTGCTTACGGACAAGACCACCTCCCATACAATCCCAAAAATTTGGCACGTATGTTTTTTATGACAAGAAAAAGATGGTTTTGAAAAATGGACGTCATCCGCCTACGGCCACGCCTACTTCCCATACAACCCAAAAAGATTAAAACTCAATAAATAAGGTTATGTTTGTCATAGAGAAATTAAATTTGGTATGTGTGTATATTATACCAAAACTAAGGTGTCTTCCAAAATTGGGAGTAATCCGTCCATGAACACGCCCACCTCCCATAGCGAAAGCACAATAAAGGCATTAACTGTGAGCTACAGGAATAAAACTTGGTATGTGTACATTTAAATGCATCAACATTTAAATGCATATAATATAGGCTTCATCCGCCCACGGAGACGCCCATTTACAATAAAAATTTTGTTGTGTTTGAAATGTTGGTTTAGGGTATTTCAAAGTCGGCCTAGACCGACTTTAGACTTTCTTTACTTGTTTTTTTTGTTAAATTTAATAATTTTGTATTACGAGTGCTTCTTTCTTTACTTAATATAGTTTGAAAAATTCGGTTTGGAATTGAAAAGAAAATTTACTCCAAGGCACTCTAATGGAAAAAATGAGTGACTTTTGGTCTTCAAACTGTCTACTGGATTTGTTCACTCATCCAGCTAATAACGGAACGAGCCGTATGAATAGGAGCGTTATTATGTTGGTAAATCCTTTTCAAGGGTCCAAACATATTTTGTAACCTTGAGAAATCTGATTCTAGTATCGCTTTATACAAGTTTCTTGCCATTCTGCAAGTTGGAAACTTCAGCTCAACAGTTTCAAAATATGATATGGGGAGATATAGTACAAGCCATTTAATATTATAAGCCAAAATTAAATGGTACAAGCCATAAAAAGAAATTGAATCCTCTACCTAGTCTAGAGCTGATTGCCAAAGCATCCGTAACCTTCAAAGTCTTGAGGCTAAGGAGTCTTCAATATTATATAACTTGACAAGTTTACATAACATAACATAACATAATATAGCGTAACATAATATAACATAACAAAACATAACATAACATAACATAACATAACATAACATAACATAACATAACATAACATAACATAACATAACATAACATAACATAACATAACATAACATAACATAACATAACATAACATAACATAACATAACATAACATAAAATAACATAACATAACATAACATAACATAACATAACATAACATAACATAACATAACATAACATAACATAACATAACATAACATAACATAACATAACATAACATAACATAACATAACATAACATAACATAACATAACATAACATAACATAACATAACATAACATAACATAACATAACATAACATAATATAACAAAACATAACATAACATAAAATAACATAACATAACATAACATAAAATAACATAACATAACATAACATAACATAACATAACAAAACATAACATACAATAACATAAAATAACATAACATAACATAACATAACATAACATAACATAACATAACATAACATAACATAACATAACATAACATAACATAACATAACATAACATAACATAACATAACATAACATAACATAACATAACATAACATAACATAACATAACATAACATAACATAACATAACATAACATAACATAACATAACATAACATAACATAACATAACATAACATAACATAACATAACATAACATAACATAACATAACATAACATAACATAACATAATATAACATAACATAACATAACATAAAATAACATAACATAACATAACATAAAATAACATAACATAACATAACATAACATAACATAACAAAACATAACATACAATAACATAAAATAACATAACATAACATAACATAACATAACATAACATAACATAACATAACATAACATAACATAACATAACATAACATAACATAACATAACATAACATAACAACATAATATAATAATACTCAACAGAACACACTTGCTCATGAACTTTGAGAACTATTTCATATGCTATATTTTTTGTAAAAAGTTATGTCACATTTTCTAACAGGGTGTGACTCTTCGCATGTATGCTTGGCAAAAACGTTCCTGATTAACGCACTCAACTAGCAACTCTTATTCTATCCTGTTTAATACTATCCTACCTTAACTTTACTTATCCTGCTCCATCCTAATCCATTTTTGTCAGCCTTTTCTCTTTTATATCTATTATTTTAACAGATAAGTAACTTTTGTGCATTTTCTATGACCAACACTGTACAGCCTCCATTATTTTAGCGACGCTTTAAATTTTGCCACAACCACAATAAAGCATATGCAGCACACAGCGTTCATATCTGGTGACTGCCAGATCGCTGCTTATCGCTTTTACACCAATAATAATAATCCTGACAAACAGCCATTAAGTCAGACGCACACTCAGGCGGCAACAACAATAATACGCACGTATGTCAGCGCCTCATGTCGCCAGTTCATCAATCTAAGTGTTTTTTTTTTCTTTTTCAATTTTTTATTCAATTATGACGCATAAATGCTTTTTGATAAAGCAGTCAACATAACATACACGAACAGAAACACACACATAAACACACATAGTACCATCCCTGCAAACATTTTCTGAGGCTCTCCAAAAAATGACTCTAAAAAGAGTGTTTTTTATGCATGTTTTATGATGACTCATTAAAAGGACTCATGAAAGAGTCTTTAATATGACTGTTAAATGATTGTTCAAAAATAAGACTCATAAAAGAGTCATTATTGTATCTGATTTATGAGTACTTATAAAAGAGACTCATTAAAGAGTTCTAAATATGACGGTAAAATGATTGTTCATAAAAAAGACTCATAAAAGAATCATATTTTGATTGATATATGCGCAATCATAAAGAAGACTCATAAAAGAGTCTTATATATGAGTGTTTCATGGGAGAAAAGAATCATATAATTGCAAAGGCACCATGTCGAATGAATAAATAAGGACTTAATCGAATATATTTTTTAAAAATTTTATTAAACTTTGTCACTGTCTGTTATGGATATATCCTGGCTATGCTTTTCGGAGAATTGTTTGTTTGTGGCGATATACATGCATTAAAATTTAACTACAACAAATGTTGCATAAGACTTCTTATATTAGTCTTAAAAGAGTATTAAATATGAGTATTAAAAGAGTACTAAATATGAGTCTTAAAAGAGTACGCAATATGAGTCTTAAAAGAGTATCAAATATGAGTCTTAAAACCGTCATTATTATGAGTCCAAAAAGACTCATAAAACAATCATATTTATGAATCATATTTTGGGGCCCACAACATACGAAAATGTACTCATAAAAGAGTCTTTTTTGAGCGCATTATGATGATAAACCCTCATTTATATGAGTCTTGAATGAGTCTTTTAAGAGTCATAATGTTTGCTGGGATACTTTAGTGCAATCATTTCAAAAGTATTTAAAAAAAATACTCTTCTCTTCACTTTTTGCTCATGCTTTCATTGCATCAAAATCAGCCGCAGCCATCTTTGAGTCCTTGCTTGATTTTCTTCTCGGCTGTCAACGCATTTATCAAGTACATTTTTTTTTTTTATTTTTGATTTTATTGTTTGTTAAATTTTTTATTTATTTATTTCGAATTTGATGGTTTTTATTTTTCCGCTTTGTTTTTTTTTTTTTTTTTTTTGTTCGATTTCCCATACAAACTGCTGTTGCTGCTACTGCTGCATAAAAGATGTCGTCAAGGAAGTGAAAATACGTTTCCATTTCGTATTTACACATTTTAATTTACACTTGAAAGATTTTCATTTTCCGCCACGGAAATCACTTCATCGAAGTTTTGCTATTTGCCATGTGTGTGTTGGTCGTGGTGTTGGGGTGGTGGTCGAGGAGTTTTGATGCGGTTGCCCTTGATAACTGCAAACGTATGTTGCGTGCGCGCGACAAATGCAACTCGGGACTTTATCTCACGTTTGTACTTATTTTGGCTTTGAGTGATTTTTTATATTAATATCGCTTTTTAATGCTGTGGGAAAGTGTCGTTCTGGTTACGGAATGTTTTGGATATGAGGTTTTTTTATTTGTTTTTGTAATGCACGGTTTGTGCCGTGCTATGTAAATAGTTTTTAGCGGTAACTTTAACTGTAGAATTGCATAAAAAGATATAAGTATTTCGTTGCAGAAATACTCATGATGTTTAAAGATTTATATAAAAAAATCTCACTGTTTATAAAGAAATCTGCTTGGACACCCTGATTAAAAGACGTACAACCAAATTGATCATGTTTGAATTGATGGAAGGCACTCTTTTAGTGATTAGACGGGACATGATAATGGCCGTTTTTTGAAATGGACTTTTTTTATAATTTTGTATTTTAGTAAATATTATTAAGATTCTACGAAAAAAAATTTCGTGGAAAATTCCTACGCATTTTTATTTTTCTTTGCATTTTTCTGTGTTCACAAACTTTGAACGCGTTTATCTCGAAACCATGTTTTTCGTACTGGTTGCGGCACTAGCGGGTACATTTTTAAACGAAATTTGGTGTTTTTTGTATTTTTTTAAACTTGATCCGCTATCGTATGACACGAGCTTTTTTTAAATTTTTTTTCGATTTTTTATGAATTTTTGAAGTCAATATTTTTTTCGAAAAAACACACTTTCAAATTTGGAACATCACCAAAAATTGAAAAAAAAATTTTAAAAAAGCTCCTGTCATACGATAACCAATTTTGTTAAGATTTAAAAAAATAATTTTTTTCCAGATCGGACAATTTTTGCGACTCCCAGCGCTGCAACCACGAGGCCCCGTTTGTTTCTCTGCCGCCAGTTTGGAGCTCAATAAAACCATGTTGGAGTGAAAAATATATTTTTTGAATTTTTTTTCTTGTATTTTTTTTTTATTTATTAACAAAATAAATTAAGTATATAAACTTAAAAAAAACTAGGCCATAACTACTATGGTCTTCAGCCTTTTTTCTTGTAATTTGTTCAATTCTCTACAATAATAAAAAAAAATTTGGCAAAAATGTTTGTTTTTGACTGAGCTAAGAATTTTTAAGAAAGGTCTGTTTTCTCTGCCGCAAATGTTATGTCCCACCTTAAGATAAGCACAAGATGCATGGAATCACTCAAGGGCCAATAACGGATCAAATCTTCCTGCAGCAATGAAGCAGGTACGAAAATTTTTCAATTAAGCAAATCGATAATTTTAAGACCGCGGCCTTTTGGAGCAAAATAAAAATTTTATGACATACATATCTCCAGAGCACACTGATGTTGTGACGTTGAAACTTTTCTACAGCCTTGCTCAAAAGTATGAAGCGCCCCTTTAAGATATGTATGTTATTCAATTGGCAACGTTAGCTACAATCCCTCCAATAAGGATGATATCTCGAAAACCCAAATTACAGATTGCAGCGTTAAGTTGCTTTCGGTTATTTGCTCAATGTTTTAAGGTTATTTATCTTTAAAGATTGTCTTTTTCCAATTAATACTTAAAACTTACACCATATCTTCACAACTTGCTGACTATTACCGCAATATTGCGTTTTCCCTTTAACCACAATAATTAGGGCTCAAAACAGCTCGTTAAAAATATCAACTTTTGATTTTAATCTGTCATTAAATGGGAAAAGAGAGCTTCAATCTGAGCGATGCCAAACCTATCCACTCCAACAGTTTCTGAATTCATGACAAACTGAGTGCCGGGAAAAAAATATACTTTAATGCAATTTATTGCATTGTCCTGGGTGTAAAAAAAGAATAAATAATAAATAAATAAACAATTTTATCAGCGCATTCAATTCAAACGGGCAGCCACACTTAATCGCACATATACACACAGCCACACACACATCCATGCTGCATGAAAGCGGAAGTTTATGCAACGAAAAAAGGAATCTGGCTGCGCAAGTAAAAAGCAAATAACTGCAACTTGACATTTTTTGCTGGCCGCAAAACGTCAGAACGTGTCAAAAACTGAAATCTCAAGCGTCCCACGCATGCATGCACTCGCACATACACACAAAAACATAAGCAAACATACATCACTGCTGCGCTAACCTTGCACCGCTCATGCTGCTTTCTCACACTTTTCAACCATCCTTGCTGCTGGCCATACATACAGTTGCAATTCATATATTTATGCTGTGAATTTTTATTTTATTTTATTTATTTTTCTTTTCGACATTTCATATTTGATTGGTTTTGCCATTACTCGGATGTTGTTCCTCTTATTGTTGTTGTATTTAATACACAACATACTCACATATTATCCATGCGATAAGAACACATTCAGAGGCGCTGGCATGAGAAGCAAACAGCAACAAACAGCGCATTAATGCTGTTGGTCGTCTTGCCTGCCAACCCTGGTTAATGGCCCTAAATGCATTCCTACTCAACTCAATTCAGCTGTGTGACTTCCACTTTTGCCCATGACCACTCAAGTGTTAAGTGTCAGATACACATGCATCAATTTGCACCGAAACCAAGGATGTTAACTGTTTGATAGACATCAAAAGCGGACATTGAACAATTGCATTCGTGTGTGTACGTTTTTATTTTTGATTTTATTTGTAGCATAAAGTTTTCTTAATCCGATGTTTTTATTTTTGCCAGGAATGCCAACTTCAAGATGAATTAACTTGAAGTGGGAACTTCACTTAAATGCAACGATAACACACTTCCTTCAACGCATTACGTCGCAATGGTGTATGGCCGGATGTGATGTGGTGTTTCGCACAAACACTCATACATTAATTGCATTTGGGCGTTTTTAATGGCTGTTAATGTGTGTTTATTGCGAGATAAGAGCACCTAGGATGTGGCTGCAAATTTTTCCCTAGCAGATTGTTCAAGCATATTAGTTGTATAATTGAAATGGATGTAAATATTATTCTTGTCTAACAATGTTTTTTTAAATTGCAGTCTTAAATAGTAGATTTATAAATATTTTTAAAGATATGTCAACGTTGTTGTCACTATATGTTGTAGCATGGCGCCCATTCCAAGCATAACGCAAAACGGGTCCGTCTAATGGCTTTCGATTTGTTTTCAACGAATGGCGATAAAAAAAAAATAAATGAACTTATATTCTTAGAATTTTAATAGGAATCTATAGCCCAAAAATAAAACAAATCGAAAGCCATGAGGTCAATTTTTGAAAAAAAAGTATTGCGTTATGCGTGGAATGGGCGATGGTTTGCTTAAAAAACATTAATAAGTGGAGTTCAAAAAATGTGATAAAAAAATTATAAAAAAAACTCGCGTGTAGCAACGTACACGTGGCAGAAGAGAAACTTCTTTAACAGTAAGAAATAAGAGAGATTTTAGTGTGAAATAGAGAGAGAAAGTATCTGAAAAGAAATTCAATCAATACGAAATGGAATAATAATTGGTTGATTCAATATTTGCTTCCAGGGACCGTACCGAATATGGTTTTTGTCGAAAGTGTCACATATTAACTTTTATCTCTTAATTTTTATTTTTTCCGACAAAAATAACAGTTTTTTGTGCCTTATAGTTTTTTTGGGCGAAAATAACAGTTACTTTTGACTTTTATTTTAGCGGTCAAAAATAACAGTTATTTCCTGGCGTTTAAAAAAATGTAGATACCTTTATTTTCATCTCATCGGTGAGACGTTTTACACATGGTGTCAACAGTTCAATCTGTCAAGCGGCCTTTAAAAAAAAACACAAATTCCTTGATATTTTTGACCGAAAAAATTAAAGTCACAAAATAACTGCTATTTTTGACCGATAAAATAAAAGTCAAAAGTAACCTTTATTTTTCCTCAAAATAAACTAGGCAAGAAATTAACTTTTAAAGAATCAGTTTCAAATTTAAAAGCGATTCGTGAGGCTGAGAACATTTGTAACATAATGGTATATTTGAAAAAGTCTTTCGACAATTTTTTTCATTTGAAAATTGTAAAATAACAGTTATTTTCGGTACTTGTTTTAGTTCAGTTGGTGTTTTAGTTGCTTTCGAATGTCTTCTCAACATTGTTACTTTTTGAATGCTAGATTGCATTTGCATAGTACTCTTTGAAGGAGCCTCCGAAAGCAGAGGCAAATCTTGTTCATAATTACCTCCTGCTTCCTGCACTCAGAAAAAAGCTTATCGGAATATGATAAAAAAGGCATCATATTTAGAGAAAAATGGTATAGACTTTGCTCCAGAGAATTCTATTCTCTAATTTCGATACTAAAAATTCTCTAAAAATGATAAAAAGCTCTCATGAAAAAGAAAAATATATCGTTTTTTGAATAAAAACTTTTTATTTTTGAGAAAAGATTTGTTTTTATTGAAGAAAATACTTCTCATAGCGAATTTTTTATCAAAATATAAGAAAAGTTTTTCATTTTCAATAAAATTTCTCTATAAATGAGAAATTTTTTGTGCGAGAAAAATACTTATCATTATAAGAGACATTGAAATATTTCCATTTCCTAGAAGTAAAGAAGTATTTCTTCGAAAATGTGAAAATTTATTGTAATTGAAGAAAATTTTATTTGAAAAAGAGAAAATTGCTATTATCGAAAATAGAGAAATTTTTTACCGGAGCAAGGTATGTGTTTTTTTCTCAGTGTGATTATAATAATTTCTATGTTGATAGAGGGCCTCATAAAGCAGCGAACGTTAATTATTGAGTATATCAACTTGGTTGGCTTTGAAATTTTGTTGTGATGATGGCTGAGTTCCAAAATGAGTTCTTTAAAGGTTCTCCAAAATACACTGATGCTTCGTAAAAATACATTTTGGAACTCAGCCAATGTTGCAATCACCTTACCTTCATTATTAGTTGCAGACCCAGCTGCGGCTGTATTCTTAAGAGCTCTAATTCGCTCTCTATATTCACGAACGCGTTCTGCTCCTGTTTAAGCTATTTTTCTATTTTTTTTCCGTGCATACTTGTAGGATGAAAATTAATGTTACGGTTATGTTAATAATGTAATGTTTATGTTAATGTTAATTATGCTATTTTCAGTATGTTACGCGTTCAGTTTTAATTACATATTGTTTGGCTATTTAACATTTGCCTACGTGGCATAAACGTATAGATTCCGGCTCATAAGCAACGATGTTCGGGGTTCAATTCTCGTCAGCGGCAGTAATTTTTTTTAATTTTCATATAAATTGAAAACGTTAGCCTAGCGTCACGAAAAAGGACCTTGAAATTTCACTCGCCGCCAAAGAAGTTTCACTTCAAAAATTTGGCTGCATGGCTTATAAAAAGGGTAGCGGACAACCCAAAAAAAGTAACGGAATTTAATGATCGTCAAATTAGTAGAAACTGCTAGACAAATCAGTTTCAACAAGCTGGTTTAATCAAAAAATGGTTTCACAAGATGACTCAAAGCAGAAAGTAGTGGCAGGACAGCTCAAAAGCAGCAGTAGATTAATTTGAAGTTGACTGCACCCAAGTTATATAAACTTTTTTATTTTTACAGATATGTTTATGTTTTAGGTGCCCTTGAAAAGAGAATTAAATAAATGATGTACATGATTTATTATGAAAAAAAATATAATTTATTACTTGAAATTCTGAGAAATTTGGACTCAAAGTTGAAATTTAGTTGTTTCCACCGATTGATTTCATCTTCAGACGAGCACAGCTCAGGAACGGTTAAGTCTGTGGGGTTTTTTTGATATACCGTTAGAAAGGTGATTTTATTGCCTTTACAATGAACTCAGTAAGTAAGTAAGCTCAGTTTTCTGTGTGTTCGTTTTTGTACTAGGAATAATAATTTAAATCAAAATCGTGAAAAACTAATTAAACCTGTAGCTGCTAAGAATGTGAAAATAGACCCCCCACCACCCATACGATATTTTGTTCAACTCGACATTAGATTTCACCTCCGTAAATAGTTGCACTCAGTTGCGGAACACCCTGTATATATATTTTCGTTCTACTATATGTAGTGATAACAAAACTTTTGTTTTGCAGTTGTATGTTTAACACATTTCTTTTGTTAGTTTCCAATCAATAAAAAAAATTAGCTCTATTTGCAGCTTATTTTTATTACGGTTCAGCTTCTTCTTCTCTCAATTTATTTCAAAAATGACCTATTTAAAAATCAATATAATTACTTTCTAATAATAATCAACTGAAAATCGGCAATTGAATTATACCGCTATAAAAATAAACGTTGTTGAAATTTAATAGCATGATCATGACCACAAAAATTCCTGTATTAACACAAGCTTATTGAGAACAACACGGCTTAATCTGCATTTTTAATAGCCATCAAAATTGTGCTAAGTTTCTAACAGGCTGTAAGTATGTTTTATAGCTCAATTTTAATGTAATAAACTCCGATATTGTATTAAGAAAAACACGAAAAGTATGCTGAAAAATTATAAATGCAAATTTTGTACTTTTTGTCTATGGCGTTAGTACAACAAATTCTCTCAAGTTCTTATAAAACATGAGAAAACAAAAAAATTGTCTTTCAAAATGCATTTCTTCACACGCGATGCATAATTAAGATATCGCACGCTATAGGCTATAAATCAGTTAATTTTTATGGCTTTCTTTTGTTAATTTTATTCTCTCACATGGGTACACATTATTAACGTTAGATTTTTCAATAACTAGTTACATGGTAACTCTAGCTGACGGGTATAACAAGTTAGCATTTAGCTTATTAAGATTTTTCTCTTAAAACTTTAACAAACGAAACTTTCATCAATATTTTTTTTTCTTTTCCTAAAAATTCATTAGCTAAGTGTTAACGCTAGTGGCGACTGTCAACAAGTTCCCAAGCAAACAATCTAGATTTTGAATATGATTATTTTAAGGTACTTAAAACTCAACTCGAAATAAAGTTATAAATTCGGTTGGTTCAAATTACAATTTCTTTGATTGGATGCTTAGTTGTTCAGCTTAAAATTAAAGAGCCACCTTTTAACTACCTATTCTTTATGAACCAGAATGTCACGCTGCGCTTGTGCATGCATTCCATGGCTTTCTTAAAGAAACGACGAGTGTCTGTTTAGTAAAAAGCATAAATAATCTTAATGTTTTCTAATGAAGCGGTAAAATCTTCACCGTAAGCTGAAAAAGAAACTTGTTTTGTGGGTGTCAAACGTCTCAGTTTCGGTGGCTGTATAGGGCCCTTTGGAACAGCAGGTATTCTACCAGCTGTCTGCAGTGGCAACTGCTGATTAGCTGGCTGAGCTGTTACAAATTCAATATGACTCAAAGTAGCTAATGCTTGATTTCGATGTTTTTTTCAGAATTTGAATTAAATTTTGATCCCGCTGAGTTGAAGTCAGAAAATTTGAATAATATTTAGAAATTTGTATGAAAAGAGTTATTTTCATAAATATCCAGCTAAATGATGTGTTAATCAGAAAAATTCTTATTTACTGTTGTAGCCTGTTGTTGTCATGAGTAGGATTTGAAAATTTTTTAAGAAATGAGTAAATATATGGGAAGAATTTTGCTTACAACTTATGAAAAAATCACTTAAATTCTTAACACTTAGTTAATGTAATGATCTCAGAACGATACGAACCATTTGTGATAAGCGACAAAAAATCTATAGAAATTTTAAAAGTTATGATTGTTAATGATAATTTAAGTTATTGGTTATGCTTTTTTAATAATACGATCAGATAGGTTAGACATATTTATGATCTATAAATACTTGAAATCAAAAGATTTCTAAGCGAAGTCAAGAAAAAAAACTGAGAAAATTAATTTGAAAAAAGTTGCCGTGTGGCGTTAATTCTCCACCTAATGTGAATTTTCGCCAAAACCAATTTTCTCGCAATAATGCACATTTTTATGCGACTTTATGTAGCCCCACAAAAAATTATCTAGTCGGGTCAAATCGTGTGCCATTCGACTGCTCCAAAATGAGATTAATTGCTCACAAAATTCGCTTCTCAATAGGTTCATGGTAGCGCGTACCAAGTGGTATGTGACACCGTCTTGTTAAAATCACAAATCAACCAAGTTCAATTCTTACATTTTGGGCAAAAAACAAGTCGGTAATAATTGCACGGTATAAAATTCATTATTTTTGAAAAAGAACAGTTCAAAGATGCAGCCGGCCAACAAACCGAACCAAATAGTGCAGTTTTTAGATTGCATTGGCTGCTCTTGAACTGCCTGTGGCTGCTCTTCACACCAAATTCGGCAAGTCTATTTGTTGACGTACGCATTGAGTCAAAAACAAGTAAAGAAAGTCTACAGTCGATCATAGCATAGAAAGTCTCCATTGACAGTAATGTTGCCAGATTCATTATTTTTGAAAAATAACAGTTCAATGCTGCCGCCCAGTGGCGTAGCTAGGGTTGGTGGCACCCGGGGCGGAAACTAAATTGTGCACCCCTTAAGAAGGTTATAGTAAACCTCAAAAGAGTAATGTTTAAAAATTACCAAGAAATTAATATAATTTTTTTAAATAATAGTTTACTGTTATGATTAGTTTGTTAGAGTGCAAATAAAGTTTAATATTTTAACTATTTGTATAGTTTATAAAATTCGGTTACAGTAGACAAAACTTAAAAATAATCTTATCAATATTAATATATTTGATATCATTTGAAAGATTTTTATTTTGGTAACTTACACAAAACTTAAAAAAATTTCATTTAATTTCAAATTTGAAGTATATCTTAATTTTTTTAAAGCAGGATTTTCCGCAATCAAGGAATTTTTCAAAAATGTTTTGTATACGCAAAATTCTGATTTTCAACAATGAGTAAATCCCCAAAGATCTATTTTGAATAAAATTTTTCGCTATTTCTGTTTTAATTTTACATATTTTGAATCAACCTCTACAAAAATGACATATTTAAGAAAAGATTTAGAAAAAAGCTTATAAGGGCTTATAGGTTATGCGAGAACAATTTACTATCAGTAAACCACACAATATCAGTTTTAAATAATTGGAGAACTGACTTTATGAAGTTATAAAAACTTAAGCTAGTTTTTTATAGAAAATTGTGAAAATTTTACGAAAAATTGTGCATAATTGAAGAAAAAACAGAACCTGGAAGCAAACCGTTAAACCATAAAGTTAAATGTTTATTCGAAATCAATCCATGTCTTCTATATAAAAGTTAAGTGAAAGTTAAAATAAAGTATTAAAATTCATTTATAAACTTTTTTCCTAAATTTTATCAACTTCTTTACAGTATTCTATATTCATCTCAGCTTCGACTTTGAAAGACAAAATACCTCGACTATTAATATCACAGTATCACTCTATTACAGTGACTAGTATCGCTTGGGGTCGAACTTCGACCAATTTATTGATTGCCTATTTATAATTATATGCGAGATGATTAAAATAAGTTCGAGGCTATAACTCTTAATTGATTAGAGATATAAAGCTATTTTCTAAAAAAAATTATTATTTAATTTTATTATTTTGTTCAAAACAGAAAACCAACATTTTAAAAAAATTTAATTTTGTCAAAGAAATCATAGGGAGTAGCCTTGATTTTTTGATGGCATGGACAGTTTATAAATTTAGTGTCAAGACAAAATAAATTCACCTAAAATTCGGTACAGACTTTGAAAGAAAATCAAAAATGCAATTTTGAGTTTTTGTTTTTTTACAACAAAAATCATTTTTACCCCATATTTTGAGAATAAATAAAATTTTATGGTCTTTTTTTTTAAAGGAATAATTTAAATATAAACAAACAAAAAACGGTATTATTTTCAAAAGTTTTTTAAGTTAACTGATAAGACTTAAACACAAAAAAAAAAATAAATAAAATCTATCCACAGATGGCGGAGATATTGGCTTCCCAATTTAGAACATTCAATTTGAGACAGTTTTTTTCTCTCTCTTGGCATTTGGTTGAAACACACGCTAAATAACTAACGACAATATTAAGAAAAATAATTAAAAATACTTTGGGTAAGAACTTTGCTGTAATTTTTAACACATTTAAAAGAAAATTTATCAAACTTTTAGAAAAAATGAAAAAAATTTAAAAACCGTTAAAATCCGACTAAGATATTCACATGGAAAGTCAAATTTTTGAGTTCAGAACACATTTTTTTACAAATTTAACAATTGATGAATGCATAAAACTACATTTTTTTAAGAAATTGTTACTTTTAAAAAAAATTCAAATTTGAGCAAATTAAGAACTCTTCTCCAACCAAATTTCATATCAATCAAAGAGCAGATTTTTTCTCAAAAATTTAATTTCTCTCTTAGAAGGTTGGGAACCCCCTCTATCAGATATTTCATTTATATATGCATTCTGCACATCTGGGCAACAAAACCTTTCGAATGGTATAAGTTTCATTAATTTTGAGTTTTAATTAAAACAAAAAAGCGTACGACAAACTTTAATGTGCACGTATTAATATATAAGATACCAAATTATTATCAGAAATTTGTTTCATACTCATTATGTTCATAATTCTCAAAGCAAACTAGCCCTGACTGGACAAGGTCAAGAGTCATGAATGGTCCACAAAGAGCTGATAATTACAAGTAATCTGTCGATGCTTCACATTCAGTGACTGAGAACAAAATTTAATTTAAATAATTAGAACAATTTTTAAGGAACTGTGCATCTTCTGTTAAGAACTGTATTTTTGACAGTTTTTGTTGGTTGATTTAATCTTTATAATAATTACTTTAGTAAAGTTAAGGAGTCAGAAAACCATCTTAGAGCTTTAAAAAGACATCTTCACAATAAAATAAAAAAAAAACGTCAGAACGCCTTAAAATTGTTATAAAACGCCATTTATTTAATTTAAATAAAAAATTTAATGCATTTAAATCATAATTTAATTTTTTTAGAAATTGTTTAAGCATGTTATTAGTTGAGCATTGATTTTAAAATTGTTTCATGTGACAGGATATTATATTATTAACATATTATTTAACATATTACTATTAAAAATTATATTCTAGCAGATTAAGAGCTGTAAATAAGGTTTGTTTTATGATGTATTATCTCAGAACTTAGTAATCACAAAATCATAAGGTATATTTTTATTCTTGACATTTATGACGTGAGCACGTTTTTCTGAAAAGTTCTGGAGAAATGTATTACTTACAAAATAACTGACGCCTCCATTCATCATACTCTGAAAATCATGCAGATTTGCGAAAAGTAATGGTAATATAAATACTTACTATACGAGTAAGTTTGAACACTTCTTAACCTGAATATAAGAAGCAAAAAAACGATTTTTTTATAAAATTTTATGGAATAAAAAAAGAATGTAACATTATAATATAACATTTTTCTTTTTGTACTCTATCGTACTGTCATGAAAATTTGAATTGCATTTATTTGGCAATTGCACCCCTAACCAATGACAAATATTCCGAATTGACTTAGGTTTTAGTATAAGCGTTTGTTTATATTGAAACAAATTTCCTATAAAGTTGAAGTTTTAATAAAAACGAATTAAAAAATATTTGCATTCACTTTTGCACCCTCTTTATATTCAAAACATAAAACCGCAGTCATTAAAGTGTTCTTATTATTAAAAAAATCAAAAAATTGAGTGGTGAAAAGTTCTTTTCGCAAATTTTGCACCCCATTTTAGCGTGTACCCGGGGCGGACCGCCCCCCCCCGCCCCCCCCTTGCTACGCTACTGCTGCCGCCGGCGCACAAACCGCACCAAGCAGTTCAGTTTTCAGGTTGCATTGACAGCTCATGAACTGCCTCTGGCAACTCTTCAGACCAAATTCGGCAAGTCTATTTATTGACCAACGCATTGAGTCAAAAACAAATAAAGAAAGTCTAAAGTCGGTCTAGTCCAACAATGAAATACCCTAAACCTACTTTTTCATAATAATATAATAGTATTGAAAATGGGCGTGCGGGTGAGCGGATGAACCCCATATTTTATATACATTTCAATTTTGATGGAAAATTAACAAAAATTAAGTTTTATTCCTGTAGCTCACATGTTTATGCCTTTATAGTTTTTTTCTATTGTGGGTTGTATGAGAGGTGGGCGTGTTCGTGAACGGATTACGCTCATTTTTCATAATCATCTTCGATTCGTTAGAAAAAACATGGAAACCATATTTTATCTCAGTACGTTGAACAGAAGCTTATTAATTCAATTTTTGGGTTGTATGGTAGGTGGGCGTGTCCGTGGGCGGATGACACCCGAAGAAATCTTTGTTTTGATATTAAATACATACCTACCAAATTTAATCTCTGTAGGATAAATATGAGCTTATTTATTGAGTTTTAGATTGTTGGGTTAAATGGGAGGTGGGCGTGGCCGTGGGCAGATGAGATCCATTTTTCGATGTCGTCTTTGTCTTGATATAAAATACATAAGTACCAAATTTTATCTCTGTACGTAAACCATGAGCTAATTTATTGGTATGGCAGGTGGGTGTGGTCGTGGGCTGATGACACCCATTTTTCAAAAACTTTTTGTTTTGATATAAAATGCACATATACCTAATATTATTGTTGTAGGTTAATTATGAGCTTATTATGTATGGGAGAGTAGGCGTAAAAATATTCAATAGTTCAGATCCTTGAATTCATATGACCATGTGTGCCGAGTTTCATCCAATTATATCAACTCCTTCTTTTTATCCTGTATATATGGACAACGCACAGACTGACGGACGGACAGACGGTCAGAGCTAAATTGACTCACGAGGTGACTCTGATCAAGAATATATATATTTTTCTTTACCGGACTCGCTAATTTCTCTGCGTTACAAACATTTTGCACAATATCAATATACCCTGACCTTTCAGGTTTAGGGTATAACAAGTAAGGAAACTCTAAAGTCGGTCTAGCCCGACTATGGAATACCCTTAACCTCAAATCATATTTAAATATATATTGATTTACTTAAACTTCTTATTATTTCAAAATTCATGTATTCTTTTACAGTTTTTAACACCTTTCAATAACGTGGGTTGTATAGGAGTTGGGTGTATTCATGGGCGGGTGACGCCCATTTTGTGTGCACACTTTAGTTTTCATATAAAACCCTTCAATACCAAGTCTTATCCCTGTAGGTCATATATAAACCTTTTTATGGTATTTTAAATATTGTGACTTGTATGGAAGGAGGTCGTGTTTGTAGGCGGGTGACGCCCATTTTTTGTGCACTCCTTAGTTTTGATATTAAATCTTCCCATACCGAGTTTAATTTCTGTTGGTAAAATATAAACCATTTTATGGAATTTTAAATATTGTGGTTGTATGGGAGGTGGGCGTGTTCGTGGGCGGGTGGCGCCCATTTTATGTGCACACCTTAGCTATGATATAAGATCCTACCATACCGAGTTTAATCTCTGCAGGTCATATATAAACCTTAATGTTGCATTTTGAATATTGTGGGTTTTATGGGAGGTCGGCGTGTTTGTCAGCGGATTTAATTTTAAGACGATAAAAAATGGATCTTCATCCAACTTTTCTAGGGGCCATTCATCAAAAAAACCATATAGTGGTAAACCACCCGGCATCAGTTCTTGTCCCAGCTGTATTTGGTATGGTTTCATACCGAGGTCCTTACATTAAATCTTCCAGGTGGTTAAAAACGGCGAGGAATTGCCATTTCGTGATTTTCATTGACACCGGCTGATACAGCAGCAATATTCTGCTCGGTACGCGCTCTCCTTATACAGATGGGTGGATGAAACAAATCTTCTCTGTCTCACTGTAGAAGATGTTGCTACATGTTGGTCAGCTTCCAACAGCTGTTTTCTGGGCCAACACACTTGAGCATAATTATTAATTTTTACATGATCTTTATGAATCGCATTCATGAATTTTTATTCATTTCATGAGTCACATAAACTTTCATTATATCGATGTACAAAATACACGCTATAAAAAAGACGAGAACATGAAGATTTCATAATTTTTGTGAATAATTATTTGTATAAATACATGAAGATCAAGAACAGTTCATAAGATAAGTGAAAAAAATGCAGGAATCTCACCTACATTAGGGTGCACCAAAACAAAAATTGTTTGAATTTCATGGTTGGTCAATCTTTATTTAAGAGCTTATAGGTTAAGGTGTTTTGAAGATTTTTTTTTTTAATTTTTTGGAAAAGGTTTAGAGGTCACGGTAATTGGCTTTTTACCAAAAATAAGGTTTTTGAAGAAATTTAAAATTTCAAACATAAGTTGGTCAATAACAGACTTTTTCTCCATCTTTGAGAATTTTGTCAAAAAACAAATGTTCGAACTTTACTTAAATGCACATTTATTAGAGGTTTTGGCAAGTTTGTGGTAATTTGGGTAACATAGTTTTAATTTGTTTGTGAAATTTTCATATTTTTTTTTAAAAGCGCTTCCTAATTTTAAAAAATTCCATAAAAATATTAAAATATAATGATGCAATTTGACACATGGTAAAATTCTAAAAAATAAAACAAAACAAATTGGCCATTTCAGCCCTTGAAATTACTTTGACCGAGCTTCTAATGATCAATTGTGTTGTGTGTATTATTAAATGTTTGTACTCAAGAAGCTTTACATGGCATTATTTACTCTCTGTGGTTTGCCATTGTCTGCAGAGAGGTGAGGTGTTGACCGATCAGAAAAATTTTTATATTGAAAAAATTGTTCGCCGCGACTGGGGATCGATCTCGCGCTCCGAGCATGCTAAGCCACACACTTACCTGCATACCACGGTCACCACCATAAAAAAATATTCTAAAAATTAATATTAAAAATCTAAAATTCTATGCAATTTGAGAAAAAATTAATCATGATTTAAGACTAGTCGTTCTTAAGTTAAGTCCTTTACAGATTTTTTGCATCAATACATATTTTGATTTTTATGGAAGTTTTTAAAGTTGCGTTTTTAAGAAAATGAATGGAAATTTCACGAAAAAATTAAAAATATGTTACCCAAACGACGAAACAAAAATTGCCAAAACTTCTGATTTATGTGCATTTAAGTAAAGGTTGTTCATTTCATTTATTCAAAGACTAAGAAAATGTGATTGATCAAGTTATGTTTGAAATTCTTCGAAAATCTTGATTTTAAGTAATAACAGATTAGCGCGACCTCTAAACCTTTTCCACAGAAATCTCAAAAATACCTTATTTTTTAAAATTTTTTTTTGTTTGGGACACACTAATGTACATACAAAGTGCACCCTAGATTACATAAGTAAAACCAAACCATGCACACACACTGCACTTAACCCGTTAATAAATTTTCAAAGACAGTGTTCGTGTTCAGGAATTTTATGTACGAAAGATTTGTACACGATTGTATACTCTAACATAACTGATCCTTGTATTTTACATAAGCTTGTGTATGAATACACTCAAGCTATGTATAATTACCAGGGACCAAAAATAACTGTTATTTAGGAAATTTTCAAATATACCATTATGATACAAATGGCCTCAGCTTCACGAATATTTAGAGCCTTTTAAATTTTCGACTGATTCTATAAATGTTAAAAATTAACTGTTATTTTTTTTCTTTTATTTTTTCAGACAAAAATAACGGTTACCTTTGACTTATATTTTATCGGTCAAAATAACAGTTATTTTGTGATTTTTATTTTTTCGGTCAAAAATATCAGGCAATCTTTTTTTTTTAAAGGCCGTGATCAAAAACTTTTGATACCATATGTAAAACGTGATCACCGATGAGACCAAGATAATGGTATCGATAGTTTTTTAGTTAGTAAAATGGTCTTTGAAAAAAAACCGATAAAATAAAAGTCAAAAGTAACTGTTATATTGTGCCCGAAAAAATATAAGACACAAAATAACTTTTATTTGTGTCGGAAAACATAAAATTTAAAAAATAACAATTAATATTTGACTTTTTTGATAAAAACCATAACTGATAATTACTCGAAGCTTATGTACAAGTACACTTGAAAATTCATATAGATTTATTATGAACGTAGACATAATTTTTATTTTTAGTGCAACCGTTCTTGGACAACCTTAAAAAAATTCGTCGTGAAGGGAACGACGCGCACTATTTACTTTAAGCACCCAATTGACAGTACGTTTATGTCAGAAATTTCCAAATTTTGGAATGACAAAATATTACATCTTAGTTCAATCACTGATCAAAGGTTTGTAGTTAAAAACCGAATTCTTGTAATGCCTTGGATCGGTCCATATCACTGAAATGAAAAAGTTGTTCATGTAATATGTTCCGTTAGCCCATTTAGTCAAAGCAGTAACTTAAAAATTATATTTTTTTCAAATGTTTTTTTCAAAACAAGCAGAATAAATTTAAATTTCTTATAATTGTCTGAAAACGTGATTCTGTGTAAATTCCTATGATGTCCTTAAAAATTAACTCTCCTCTTTGTAAAAACATTTGAACAACATATGCGATTTTTCAAAGAAATTTTTGTTTATTTAATCCGCTCATTGAATTTTCACACTTTACACAAAGAAAACTAAAAGGATGCGCGTCATTCAAAGGATACTTGAATGCCAGTTTTAACAGCTTCAAGTCAATGTCGAAGATGGGAAAATAAAGCAACATGTGTGTGATAATAATTAGTAGTAGTTGGCTGACAATGCAACAACAATAAAATAAACAAGATTCTATCTCTTGCGGCGGCGCAGTATCGCGCGTTTGCGCATGCGCAACATGCTGTAGCAAAGATACAAAGGTACAAAAGACGAAGAAATATAGGTATAATAAAAAGATTTGGAGAAAACTAAAGAACTCCAGTGAAAATTAATGTTTGTCCATTGTTGCGTTTGCGCATGCGCACATGTTTTTGTTCTGTTGATTTTTGTTTAAACATCATTTACTGCTTGCTGTTCGCATGTAAATAACATAAAATGAAAAAAAAAAAAATGACGAAAGAAGGAAAAATAAAATAATTTTAAGATTTTATTTTATAGCTTTGTTCACACTTTCTTCGAAGTTCGTTAGGGTTGCCGTTGGCAAAGGTTTTCCCATTGCAGTTCCATGTTGGCGGCATAGCTTTGAGCTGCAGTTATTTGCGTTATATATCAATGGAAAAGCAAGAACTGCAGCAGCAACACAAACAGTTTGTAAAACCAAACACACATCTCCAATTGGCGGCAACACGTTAGATAAGCGGCAACCAATACAAGTTCTGTGTGTTCCAAACATGTTGTAAACATGCTTGTTTTTCTGGGTATTCTTGTTGTAATTAAGATGGTTAAAAACTTGCTGCTTAGCTTAAATATTTTTCAATTTTCTAAACCCTACCCCCTGCACTGAGTTTAAAACATGCGGTACTCATAAAAAAGAAATGCAAATCCTTTGAGCCTGCCACTTGATCAACCTGGCTAAGCAATCTAATCCAATGTGAACTTTACAATAAAATGTTTTTTTTCTTTTTTTTGTTTGCCTTCAATCAACGCAACAAGCACTTGAAATATCAATATATCCTTTCTTTATTTAAGTGTACACCCGCATGATATCCTTGCTTTACACACGTTGAAATGAAAAAAAAAACTGCGCACAGCTGCTGTGTTTCGTTTTCAAAGCAAATTTTAAAGCCCACATAAATAATTGAAAATATTTGACATTTCCACAGCAAACAAGGATTAACGAGGATACGCACTTGTAATTACAGGCACGATTGATTTTCAATTCATTATCTACTGAAAATATATTGCCAAAAAATATTGAAAATACATTTCACATTAAATGACAAGAAGAAAAAAATAAAAATAAATAAAAATAAACAACAGTTAAATACAATTTTGAACAACAATTTTTTAAGGACATGTTCTGCCTTACATGAGTGCATCGCGTGTACATAACAACGGCTGGCAAATAACTTTTTGTAATAGAAAACAAATACTGTACAACAAAGCTATGCAAAATTTATCTCTCTGCCGCTCATAGCTTGGCTTAAGCCTCAATGAATATGCGTTGCAGTGAGCAAACGCAAGGATAATCCTTGTGTCGACATTTGTGGCTGCTTTGCGCTGACATATGTTTACCTGCCGGTGACAGTGACAGCGTTGCAGAGCCACATAACCCAAAATAAATCCTCTTGGTGACTGAAATGCTGTTTCTTTTCGGCAAGACGCAGCCGATATCGGCCGCATATCCTGCATTTTCTAAGTGTGCGTCTAGTGCAGCGTGCAAAATATATGTTCTCTACTAATTTTTTTTCCATTTTCATTTCTAATGCTTAAAACTGTACGTTGACAATTGACTGTATTTTCAATTGTTTGACACAGGATCAGCGTACGGCTGACAGGACAAATATTGAATGGCTGGCAGCAGTTTCATTGTTTGATTTGCAGTAACAACAAATTGGTTATTAAAATGTTCTTATGCTACAGAAAAATTTGTTGACGAATGAGTTTGTTTGGTTTTTGTTTGTTTTATTTTAAAATTGTTTTATTGCCTCAGGACATGCGCAAGCAATTCAATTTTCCACTCTTCGTTTATTAAAAAAATCAGTACTAGAATCTGTTTTGTTGTTGATGGCATGACACTTTGATGGCAGCTGACAAATTGTGTGAATCTTTATTGTAGGTGAATTCCATAAGTGCTCAAGGACATATTGCTTACTTAAACTTGTCATTAAAAATTGTTTTGATTTCAACCAACAAATTTAACCAAAAAATAGTGAATTAAATATTTTTGTAAACGGCACAAGTGGCTCTATGAAGAATACCATTCTAATCAACTAGAACCAGTCAAAAAATAAAATAAAATTAATTAAAAAAAAAAAAATTAAAAAATAAAATACCCTTTTTTAATATTGTTTCCTAAACTGTTCGAAATTTTTGGGACTTACATAAGTATTCTAAGTGGCATCTATTAATATTTACTTGTACTGCCTGGCCTCGAAATTTGACCAATTTTGGGTAAAGTAACAACAATTAAGTTGTTTCTCATATAACTAAAACAACATGGTGGGCCGCCACCATGCAGTGACCCGCGCTGATACCCACCAGTGTTCTGCTATCTCTTTGGGGAATTCCGGGGATTGACAAAGTCCATTTTCCACATATATAACACATAATTCTCTACGAATCTGCGAATAACTGCTTGCTTGGCTCTAGTTTCGAAGTTTTTGTACAACTCTTTCGTGGAATAGAGTGGTTTTATGAGCTCTTGTCCCAGACCAACAACTTCCTTTGCTAATCTGTTTTCAATCTCATTTCCGTCAATGCCCTGGTACCTGGTAGATGCACATTCTCTTTGAATTACTCAATGCATCTAGTACTTCTTTGTTTTCTAGGACATTTCTGGACTAGACAGTATTGCAGCAGATGGTTTGATGGGCGCTTGGCTGTCAACAAAAAAAGTCTATTAAAAAGCTAGAATTGTTTGTTCTTCTTTACATGTTTGCCTGTCTTATGTCGAGTTCTTTACAATACACTGCCACTCCCACTCCTGTACGCGTTTGGAAAAAGATCTAACCACTGATCAGTTGCTTTCGCTTCTAAACCAGGAGAAACCAATGAGGTTCACCAAGTTATAGGGTGTCACCACTTTACCAAGGCGGACCGAAGTTTTAGTACTCGCATCGTTGAACCTAGGTTCTTGAATAGGACGTGTGCAGTGTCTGCTGTTGTGCTACCAGAGCAATTATTGCAAAAGGGGTCACTTGCATGGTTTAATTTTTGCAGGTATGCTCTAAGGCAACCGTAGCCGCTCAGAATTTGGGTCAGGTATCGGTTCGTCGAACCAACCACACTACACGCATAGGTTATTGATGAGGTGATGGGTACAGCGTCTCTTCCCCGATCCATTCCAGCGTGACTGCTATTGTGTTATACTTCTCTCTCGAGCTAGTTTTTTTCGGAAGGAAGCGCTCTCGCTGTTAGCTCCTGGATGCGCCTCGTCCACCAAGAGGTCGATGGGGATCGAGCTAGTTAGCACCAAAGCTGCATCTTCAGACACTGTAACAACGACACCGACTCTACTCCTCGTCAGTATGGACTTTATCTAACCGTTGCGGTCCAGACCGTCGATGCTTACATGAAAATCGAATGCACGACGTTAAGAAGGAGTGTTCTGCGAGCTTGCTTTGTTCCTCACATGACGTGGCTGCTTTTCCGTGGGCATACTCTAGGTGCTGTTTAATCAGAGTCGTGAGCCGATCAGCACGCCGAGGTACTTAATAAATGGTTTTGAGTGTATCTATGTCCCGCACTCGTTTATAACTGCGATTTCAGCCTTTTTACGGATACTCTTAATCACTGTCTTCGTCTTGTGTTCAGTTAAACTAAGCCCAGCTGATTTTAGCCAGTCACAGATTGTGCTAAAAGTAACGCTTCTATAGATGTTTAGCTGTTACCACAGCGGCTAAATCATCAGCAAATTCGATGACCGTGACACCTGTAGGTACCTGAAGCCAAAGAACACCATCATACATGAAGTTCCACAAAAGGGGCCCCAGTACTAACCTCTGTGAAAGTACTAACCTCTACCAGTGACACTGTACATCCTTGCGCTGCTATCGGTCAAATATTGCTCACTCTCTCATCGAATTCATTTGCCATAACTAGGGCTCGGCATCTCATGCACTAAAAAATGGAAAATATGCGCATATAACATGCACTTAAAACTCTAAAATATGCTCTTAAAACAGGTAAAATATGCAACTAAAAATATTTTTTCTAATTTTTTATTATAGGCTCAAAAAGAAATATTGCATATAATTAAACAAAATAAACAGGAACAATTCATTTTAATATATGTACGTATAAAATAAAATTTATTAAAAAAAAACAAAAATATGAAGTAAACATAAAAGTTAAAGTAAAATTATCACAGTCAAGTACATTCATGAGATCAATCTTTATTTATTGCCTTATTGGCGTAAACAAAGAAATTTTTTTTGAAGTTTTCAAAAACGAAACTTTCCCGATTGGGCCTTAAGAAGTTTTTGTACAAGGAAAATGATCGCTCTACATCAACAGATGTTATAGGAGCATGTTTAAAAGCACACAATTCGCTTACAGTATAATTGGTTTTAAAACAGCTTTCAGTAGATTCCAGAATACCTGCAATTTTTCTTATTTCAAGGAAACCTTTATTTTTTTTAAGAACAGACTTTGATTTGTCTATAATTTTTTGGCCAATTGAACCTTTTACATCATTAACTTGCATCTGCATCTCTCAAGGAATTCCTTCTTTCTAATTTTGTGATTACTTCACATAAATATCCATAATTGGTGTGTACAAAAAGCAATTGAGATTTAAGATGAGGCCAACTCAAAAGTTCCTTTGTGTTTTTAATCGATGACGAATCGGAATCGTCCAGCTCTTTCACAACTTCACTGAATTCTTCGAAATTCTGGGCATAATATTTAACTGCAGTAAGCCATGTTCCCCACCTTGTCATAATTGGCTCCGGAGGAAGCGGGATCCCAGGTAATTTCTCATTAAAAATTTGTACTCGCGAAGGTGCTTTTAAAAATATTTTTTTTCCATTTGATATAAGAGAATTCAGTTCATTAAAATTACTTCGTATTTCGTCAGCTACTCGGTGAATGGCATGAGCCAAACATGTAACATGCAACAACTTCGGATAAAATAATTGTAACCCCCTTGCCGCCTTCACCATATAAGGTGCTGCGTCGGTTAAAAAAAAAAGAACTTTATCTTTGTTTAAATCCTCACAGAGCAAAGCAATGGAGTCGTTGAAGGCACGAGATATTGTCACATGGTTGGTTCTGTCCATTTCGACAACGTTGAGCAAACATTTTTTGTCGCGCATGTCTTCATTTTCATGCAATATTCCTACAATTACTTTTGCAACATATCTTCCCTGTATATCGGTAGTTTCGTCTATGGAAACCCAAAGGAAATGGTTTTTTAAAAATATCTTGATTTCCTTTAATAAGCGAATATAGCTATATCTGGTCGATATAACTTTTGCGTACTGTGGATTCACATGGAATGAGTTCATTGGTATAAGTTCTCAAAAAACTTCTTAGATGTGGATTGCTAATCTTATGCAAAGGAATATCTGCTGAAATAAAGGCTTCGCATAAATCCATAGAGAATTTGTTAAGCCCTGTCGCTGCAGAAGTAGTAATCAAAGACTGTGATTTTTCAGAACGACGGTCATGTAGTTCCTTATGTTTCAAGCTTCTCAAATGCTGGTCAACTTGAAATTTCTTTTCACAGCTCACTCGCTTGTTGCAAACTTTGCAAAACATCATAGTTCCATCGGTCTGGAACACACTCCGATGATCAAACATATACTTATTTAGGGGTGAAGATAAAGTTGCTTTGATTTTCGGCATTGTAGTCTAAAAACATTGTCTAATATTAATTCATATGATTTTACATTAAAAATAAGCAAATTGAACTCACTTTTTAGCATTTAAAATGTGTTTTGTCGCATGAATAAAACAGAAACTTTTCAATGAATTTCCTAGCAAATCAATCAGACACTAACAATTATATATGGTAACAATGTTGCATAAATACAAACTTCGACAGCTTAACAGGATGGCTCAGATGAACATTTAAAGATGAACATATTAAAAGTTATTTTTCACCACAAGATGTCGTAATTAATTTATATGGTTGCAAATTAAAATGAGTAAAAATATGCAAAAACCGCATGCATTTATTGTAAAATATACAAAATATGCGCAATAAATATGCAAAAATAGGCATTTTTTGGAAAATATGCAAAATCATTCAAAATTATGCACTAACGATTGAATGCCATTTTAAAGGAAATTTCATGATTCGTAAAGATAACTTAACCATTTCCATTTTAAGATATTCAGTAAAAACATGCATTTGCATGAGATTCCGAGCCCTAGCCATAACTTTCGTGAGGTAGCTCTTAACTCCCAAAGAGCTTTAAAAATCTTGCTTCAGTTGGCTGAGTTGAACGCATTGCGTACATCAAGCGTTGATACAAGGCCTTATTGTTTTCACCCTTTCTCCATCGAGTGGCTGCTTCCAGCGCATAGCTTCCTGCGCAGTAGTGATGATGACAAAGCTTATGGCCTCTGTCGTTGAGACCAGTTTCCGAAACTCAAACTGGCGACTGGATAGCCCTTCTGCTATTTAGATCGCCTCTTAATTCGGTTGTACAACAGTCGCTCAAAGATTTTCCCTAATGTGTCAAGCAGACACAATCTTCCGTGGAGGCATTGCCTTTTGGTATGAGCACTAGTCTTTGGGCGTTCCGCTGAGCTTCTGGCATTTGACTGGACAAATGCTTGAAGTTGCTCTAGGATGGCGAGTTTCAACGCTTGGTTAGGACAACCAGCTGGCTCTGGTGACTTTCGTTTTTGACAGATTTGGCAATTGCCACCTATTCATCAGTGTTTACTATTCATCATCATTTGATGAAGCTCTTCGTGTGCATGGTGGGCCGAAATTGCTGGTTGTGGCGGGAAGATTGTCCTTACTACGATGCCAAGCAGGTGTAGGTCTATAGAAGTGCTATTTTGATACTAGCTTGTAGCCGGCTCCCCATGACTAACTTCATCCTCATCACATAGCTGCAGGAAGCACTCGAACTTGCTCTTATAAATAACTTTCTTCGAAGCTTTTTTTGGATACACGGTACAATTCGCGAAGAACTTCGCAATTGTCGGTACCTCTTAAGCGGTAATATCTTCTTCTAGCTTGAATGCATTCTCTGTGTGCTTCTGCGATTTCTGGAGGCCACCAGTACACTGGACTGCAGTGTTGTTTGCTTGGTCTTCTAAGAGCATGGATGCGTCGCAAGTTCTCCTGACTTGGTCAGTGGCTTGTCTTGCCATATATGTTGCTGTGCCGGTGAGATGTATGTCGGCCATCATTACTCTGAAGATGTCTTCGTCTAGTTAATCTGTTTTATAAGCAGCTCTGTTTTCGCTACTATTCTTTTGGCTACGTTGTCTTCCTAACGTGTATATATGTCATGGTGGTCACTGTTCGTATATATATCTTATACTATTCACCCAGTCTGAATATCGAGCTCACTACTAGCGAATGTCAGATCAATAAAGGAGCTACCGAATCATTGAGCAGCACCATGTCAAGTGATGCGAACGCCTCGAGAAGTATGAAGCCATTTTGGTTTGTACGTTGACTGTTCCATTTTACAGCCTTAGCATTAAAATCGGCTGTTATTAGAACTGGTTTTGTTCCTCGTACGTCTTCAACTATGGTGTCTATGGTCTCTCCATACTCTTCGATGGACAATCTGGGGTCAAGGTAGCAATTTACAACCTGAACAACCGCTATCCCGACCTGAACAAAACTGTTTGCTCGTGTACGTAGGTGTATATGGAGAGGAACCCTACCTCACGACCATATATCAGCTTTACCAAACTCCTAGGCTCTTGCAGGTATACGGTTCAATAAGTATCGCAAGATCTGTGCTCTGTTCTCAGACCGTTTGCTTTAATAGATATTTCGCTGACCGGCACTTTTAAATATTATACTGTAGGAATCTCGTCTTCGCTTACGCTTCGTAGCTTCATTGAAGGATGAACACATTCAGCTTGCAGCAATTTATTCCTTCAAGTAGAGAAAATGTGGCTACCAAGTGGTCGCCATCACAGTTGACCAACGAGCTCATTGTATGCATTTTGGATCATTCTTGCCAGAACTTTGCCATCTAGATGTAGCGCACAGTTTTAGCATAGCCTTTATCTCCAGAGCAAACCCCTACGAATTCGGTATGCAATGCTGGTTTGCAGTACCAACAGATCCAAGGGCGGTACCCCCAAAAACACCTGAAGTGCATTCGTAGAGACCGTACGGGACACCAGCATACATCCAATCAAGTTCACTCTTTGACATCAGAGTAACTTGCGGTAGCCAAAAACAGAACGGACTATGTCGCCCCACAGAGGCAAACCATAAGTTGCGGATAGTCTACTGAGTCCCCACTCATTCTTCATAATTTTTATACCCCCACGCATACTGCGTAAGGGGTATATTAATTTTGTCACGACGTGTGTAACGCCCATAAGGAGGCGTGGTAGAAAAGTATATATATTCTTGCTCAGCATCACCACCTGCGTTGATTTAGCCATGTCCGTCTGTCTGTCTGTTTGTCTGTCCGTCTGTCTGTCCGTCTGTCTGTCTGTGGACACGATAACAGCCGTAATATTCAAGCTATCGTAATGAAATTCGATATTTAAGCTTCTTTTAAAAAAACTAATATCAAGTTCGAGAATGGGCTAAATCGGATGAAAACCACGCCTACCTCCCATACAACCCCAATGATGAAAACTCCATAAAGAAACTAATATTTACGCTACAAAACTTAAATTCGGTATTTGTATAGTCTATGACAAAACTCAGGTGTGCTAGAAAAATCTGCGTCATCCACCCACTAACACGCCCACCTCCCATACAATCCTATTATTGAAGCCTATGTATAGAGGCTTGTGTCGAAGCTATAAAAGTAAAATTAAATATTTATTATTTTTATATAAAAAGTAAGACATGAGAGAAAAATGGGCGTAATCCACCCACGAACACGCCCACCTCCCATACAACCCCAAAATTGAAAACTATATAAATAGGCTTTTGTTGAAGCTAGAACAGTAAAATTAGATATTTATTTTTTTTATAATAAAATGAAGATGTGTTAAAAAAATGGGCGTCATCCACCGATGAATACGCCCACCTCCCATACAACCCATAATATTGGAAACTCTATAAATAGGCTTATATTTAAGCTGCAGACCTGAAATTGGGTATTTGTGTATGTATATTATATCAAAATTGAGGCGTGTTAGAAAAATTGGCATCAACCACTCAAGAACACGCCCACCTCCTATACAACCCATAATTGAAAACTTTATAAAAAGGCTTGTTTTTATTTTGTAGGAAAACAATTTGATATGAATGTATTTTAGACGTCATCAAAATAGTAAAATTCTTTGAAATCTCATATAAAAAAAGCTGCAATTTAAGATTTGTACCACTGCGCATCACCTGTGGGGGTATTTTAACTTCGGCCAAGTCGAAGATATACCTTACTAGTTTTTTTTTTTTGTTTGAAATGAACATATTATTTTTGTTATTATTATTTTTATTATTTAATACTTAAGCAATAATTAAGCAATAGTTTAAGACAGTAATTCTATATTGTAAAGAACACTAGGAGCTAGAGGCGAGTGCAGATTTAGTATGATTGAAATATATACTAAGAATAATCCTACGTACTCGCCCTACCACGAGAACTACCTTCTACCAATATAAGAAAATCATCAGCATACGCACAGCACTTAGACATATGTTCAAGCCGCCGCAATAGGGGATCCAACATAAGGATTCATATGAATGGACCACAGATATCCATTTATATGAATCCTGCGGACAGCCACGAACAACATTTATTCCTCTTGTTTGGTTAACACCTATCATTCATGCTTTCCTACCCGAGAAAAAGCTCTGCCAAAGCTTAATTTCCCGGAAACCCACCTCTTTTAGCCTGCCTATCTCCTTTTCCCAGCCAGGCATCTTCGACGCTCTTTCCCTTACGGAAAACAAAATGCTTCTCGCAAATTTGTGCACCCTCGCACTCCTGGAGCCGTTCTACCATGACCCTCTCCAGTACCTTTCCAAGCACCGGAAGGAGACAGATGCCCCGGTAGGATCAGATTTCTTCTCAGCCCATCAGGCGACTTCAGGAGCACAATAACCCGAAGATGCCTTCGCTTACGCACTTACCATACAAGCCTTCCAGGTACACAGGAATGACCTTCCAGATGGTTTTGCACATCTCGCCAGTCATACCATCTATACCCGGGAAATGTTTCCCCCAGAGAGAATTGGGCCTTGCTCTACTTCACCCACTCCCAAAGCCGAGGGATCAACCACCTCCCTATAAAGAGCAGAGGCCTCACCATCCGTCCTCGGAAAAAATGAGTTCAGCAGAGCATGAACACAATCCCGCCATTCTGTTAAAACAGTACCATCTTGACTGATACTGTTAACATCAACAGAGCGACTCTGGCCACGACATATTTTATTGATATACTTAATAATTTGAAAAAAAAACCAATTTGCTTACTTAACAGAATTGCCCAAGTTTGTCTATGCAAATAATGTTTTAAATAAATTTGTCCAACTTCAATACCAGGTCGAGAACTCAAAAGCCTCTAATTACAGTGTGGCCGCATAGTTTGCGCAAAACTGACATGACTGACAGCTAAATACAGTAATATCGGGGTAGAAAATTTTATGCAACGCAATGGAAAAAACTTAAACCGCTCCTCACTCCACACAACGTTTATGCTCAATTCGTAATGATAAAAACGAATAGGTCGCAAATTGAGCCGCATCCTGCTGCAGTCGACTGCAATTGAGTGTGTGTTCTCTCAAACCCAACAAAAAAAAACCGACTAGCTATTGAATATTTAATCCTTGCTATGAAATCACCTGCATTTTACGTGCATTTGGAAGTTGCCACAGAATACTTTTTACGCAACAAACTTACAGTGCCAACAAAATCCGATTAGGGCTTCCATTAAAAGACATGATTGTAGCCGCGAAACGGTTCAGTGGACGAACGTTACAACGTGTGGGTGGTCATTCACACACATACACACACATATTTAAGGGAAACAACAATAAAATAACCAAAAATCGCTTATGTTGTACTTTATGCAGTGGTTTTCGCGCGCATATCGCACTGTCTGTTTGTTTGTTTGTTTGTTTGTTTGTTTGTTTGTTTGTTTGGCGTTTTTAATGGACGATCGCGCATTTCCGTTTTTTATGCAAAAAGCAGCAAAAATTCAATCGTTGGGTCGTTTATTTGCTTGCATAGCATTTTGGCGCGTAATGTTGGACAATAAATGTGTTTGATGTTGATGTTGATGTTGATGTTGTTGTGGGCGTCCAACAAAGTGCCAGTAACGAGCCACGAGCTATGCCATCGAGTTAAAATTGTGGCACCATTGAGCGCCCATTGAACGTTCATTGATGACATTAAGCACACAACTGCGAGTACAGCTACGTATACACAGCCGGTTACGCTAAGGAGTGGTAGTGCGCGGGGGGGGGGCCAGTCAAATATTTTGCGCATGCATTAAAATTGATTTTCTCCCCAACCAGCTGTGATAATTTTTATAGCTCTTTGGCCATAATTCGGGTTTAATTTTGAGCTTTTGCTTAAGTGTAACACTTAACTAGCTAGTTATTTTTTTAACCATTCATGCTGTTATGCAAATCTTTAGCAATATTTTGCCAACACCAATGCTCAACTTAAAGCCTTAAATACTACTAAAAACACCTTGACCAAGTTTTTACCACACATACACACACACACAAAAACGAGCCACACAAAAATGCGGTTAAACTAAAATTAAGCCACAGAATTGCCCTGAATATATTTTCAATTAAGCTTTTATGCAAAAATGGCTCACAGGCTAGAGCAACCTTAAAATAAGCATTAAGAAGAGCAAAGGAAGTAGAATAAGAAGAAAAAAAAAAAAAAAAAAACTATTTGCCAGCAGGTAAAACTATGCCACGTGCGGATTACAACAAGCCAGCGTTGCTAGCGGGCGGACAGAGCAGTTTGGCCAAAAACTGTCATCATCAGTGTTGTGGGTATTTTTAACGGAGGAATTAAAACTGGCGCCATATTGTGGCTAAATTAGATAAAGATTGTTTTTGTGGTTGTTGTATGCGTTAGCCTTGTTGTTGTTTTTACTAAAGTGCTACTAGCACACGCTGCTAAAACATGTTAGTTTTGAAGCAAAAGTAGTTTTTAGCCAAAGCAGTTTAGACAAATTTAGGTCAGCGGGCTAAAAGTTTGTGTTGTCTTTGTGTGTGTGTGTGTCTTTCTGAGTGTGGGCTCTTCCAGCTTTCAGCTCTTCATTTAGCAGATTAGTAGAGCATTTAATATGAAGTATTTTTTCGTTGTCCTCCTTAATTTTCCTTTTATTTCGCCTTTCCTTTAGCAACATTATGTTACCAACTTAAGTGCAACATGGCTTAAATGAAAACTTTAGGGTAGCCATATTAATGTTGAGTTGTAGTAGTTGAAGAAGCTTTTTTTTTTAATTTCGTTCCCAAAGCATTTACATAAGCTTAGCTGCTTGTGCCAGATTATAGAACATTTTTAAAAGTGTTTGTTTCACGATATAAAAAAGTTGTTGAAAATTTGTAAAATTTAGGGTAGCAAAAGTTTTAGAAAAATCTTGAGTAGAATTCATTTTTGCTTTGTTCATGCAAAGCACTGTTGTTTCTTTTGACTGTAAGGGGAAAATTAAAAATTTATAAAAGGGAAAATTAACACATTTTTATAAAGGCTCAGTTAAATAATTTTATAAAAACACATGCCTAGATTTCACATAGCAATATTCTTCTCAAAGCCAATTTGCATGGCACTCAATGTGTTAAGCAGCTCAGCTGCATAAGCGGAAAATAGCGACTTCAGTGTTAAAGCTTAGTTAAAAGTTGCGAAAGACGCTTTCATAAAGCTGCTTAAGTTCACCTTCGAGTATTGCATTACTTTTGGCACCCAACGACGTCAAAATCATACATAAAATCATGATCTGTTTTTAAAATTTTATACATAACGAAAACACATTTTGATTTATATAGATTTGTTTTCTTCAATGCAACAAATTTAAATATATTAATTTTTTTGATGCTTGTCAAATGTACTCTTTAATAAACCCTCTACCCAGCAGTGCTAAGAATGACGAAATTTTATTTTATTATAATTTCCTCTAGAAAATTTGACATCTCATCAATGTAATTGCAAATGTCAAATGCTTGTCATATATTCATAAACATACATACATATATCCTTATTAAGGGTTAATATTGCCAACTTAGCTGTTGTTTAAAATTTTTTCATAGGCTTTGTGCGACTCCAGCATGTTGTTGTTTCTGGTGTTCATATTATAAATATTGTTATTTTTATCGCTTTTCTTTACACTCATACACAACAATATTTTTGCAGCCTTGTAATGCTGATTGACAGCTCTTGACAGCGACATTTTAATGCATCACTGCTTGAATATCGATGATTTTATTCTGTATTAGTTCTTTTTTGTTTTTTTTTTTTTCTTCTTATATAATGTTTGTCATTGTGCCACACCATTTTTGGCAATTTCCCGTGGGATTAACTGCTGCGCAAAATTTTGTCAGCCCTAAAATGACAGCGCTTTGCTTCGGGGCTGTAGTTAAGCATTCTTAAGTTGCGTCATTTTCTGATATGCTATTTTGGCCTGTTTATTTAGTTAAAGGCTTTGCTGCCAAATTCAATTCAAAATTGTCAATCTTAACATCAGACTTCAGTAGAAAATTATGGGTCTTACAATGTAAGCTTATCATCAGCTTGCTGTAAGCAAAAGTGTTTTTTAGTTTTTATTTCAAAAATGTATGAATTATTTTTGAAACTATAACAAATCGAGTCTGTAAAGAATTTTGTTGAACAAGTGTCAAAATATGTTTAAACTAGAACTGTGAGCAAGTCGCCTTTGAAGTAATGTTTTAAGGTTGTAGGGGAAGAGTGGCATGAAAGAGCCAGTTTTAAAAAAGTTACAAAATATATAAAAATTATTAATAAAATTATAATTCTTGTATCAAAAGTATTTTCTCATTCATTTATGAACGTAATACCATGAAATATTTTCCAAAATCAACAATATTCTTGGACCTGCAGCCATTTATTAAAAACATGAAATTCGACTCTTTCATAACACATGGGCATCTTCTTATTACAAGACTTAACACGAAAAATAACGAATATTTTATTTAAAATATTAATTGTTATTATAAAAAGTATTGTTTTTACAAAAACAAATTAAATAAATAAAAAAATTCAATACTAACACAAAAAAAAAAAAAAACTTAAAAATATTTTTAGCAAAAAAATTAAATCGCTTTGAAGAAAATCTATATTAATAAGACCTATAACAAAAACAAAATAAGAGGTTTAAAACACTTAAAAACATTTTTGACAAAAATAATTTAAACTTCCTTTACGCTTCTTCATACCACCGCAACCCAGCTCTTTCAAAACATATTGTCCAAAGAAACATAACCTCAAAAATTAGTATGAAATCAAGATTTTTCCGGAAAAATAAATATGTTATTGGTAGGCCTAATATATCCATAAAATAATAGTATAATAATATTACTGTTAGTTTTAAAGGTGAAGACGTCACAAAACAAATAAAATGTTCTGAAAAACTTACTTAATGATGAAGAAATCCAAAATACGATACACCATCGTCGTTTATTATCAGTGAACTGTCAAATGTTCGAGGGTGCCATATGGCGAGTATTGCTTCTTAAAAATTATAATTTAAGAAGCATTCGTATGAAAACTACCGCGTAAATCAAGATGGCTCTTTCAAAACTTGGCTCTTTCATGCCACTTTTCCCCTAGTGTTTGCTTAAAATATTTAAAAAAATTTCAAATAATCAGACAATGCTTGCCTAACTTAGATACTTAAATATTTAGAGAGTTAATTTATTTCATTGTAAAAATGAAAATAAAATATTTGTGAACAAAATAATTATAAAAAAGAAGAAAATGTTATTTCAATTATATGTAATTGTTATTAAACTAGACTTGAAAATAGACAGATATCAACAGATATCAGCTAATAAATAAATAATGCTTTTCTGCTTATAAAGGGTGTTTTTTAAGAGCTTGCTGATTTGAAATTTAAATAAAACACATGCCAAATTATGAAATGGCAAAAAAATATTTTTGTTGGTAGAGAATTTCTTGGCATTTAACATTTAAATATAATTTCGGGCATATGGCCACCACGACTATTTTGCACAAAAGTCATTCTGGAGGTTCAATTTTCGACCACCTTTTCAAGCATTTGAGGGCGTATTTCAGCAATGACACGTTGAATATTGGTTTCCAAAGCGTCAATCGTTGCTGGTTTGTCCACATAAACCAATGACTTCATGTATCCCCACAAAAAATAATCAAGTGGCGTCAAATCACACGAACGCGTAGGCCAATTCACCGGTCGATTTATCGAAATAATGTTGTCGTTGAAATGTTCTTTTAAGAAGTTGATTGTTTCGCCCGCAGTATGACAAGTGGCACCATCCTGTTGAAACCACATTTCGTCCACCTCCATACCTTGAAGATTTGGCAACAAAAATTCATTGATCATGGTTCTGTATCGATTTCCATTCACGGTAACGAGTTGTTCTTCTTCAATTTTAAAGAAATATGGACCGATGAGTCTACCAGCCCATAGACCGTACCCAACCGTACATTTATAGTACGGGATGCATTGGTAATTCTTGAACGGCGTGTGGCTTATCTTCTCCAAATACCGAATCTTTGCTCCAAATACCGAAATTTGGTAATTACGTTCTTTATGGTGGTCTCAGACGAAGGATTATGTGCACCATAAAATTCACGAAGTGCTCTTTAAACATTTTTAATTGAACACTGTTTTTGAAAATAAATTTCCACGATTTGGAAGCTTTGTTCTGGAGTTAACCTATTCATGATGATTTGCCAAACAATAATGAGTAGAGACGTCACTTTAAACAACTGTCAAAACAACTGTCATATTGAAAAAAAACCTCATAAAAAAAACACCCTTAGTATCAATATCAAATCTCAATTGAAAGACAATTCGAAACTTTTCTATACTTTTTTTTACTCATAACAGAAGGCCTCCAGCTTTCCACGCCTTATTAAATTCAATCCAGAAGAATCGTCTTGTCACAGTTAATTTGCAACATGTTTGCAAACTTCTTGCAGTACCTATAAGTTAAATGCTCTTTATACCCTAAACCTGAAAGGTGAGGGTATATTAACTTTGTGCAAACGTTTGTAACGCATAGAACGAAGCGAGTCCGGTATAGAAAAGTATATATATTCTTGATCAGCGTCACCACGTGAGTCGAGCTATCTATGTCCGTCCGTCCTTCCGTCCGTCCCTCCGCTTGTGTGTTGTCCGTAAACACAGGATAAGAAGAAGGAGTTGAGATAATTGGATGAAACTTGGTACACATGGTCACATGCACCCACGAATCTGCACTATTGAATATTTTTGGAATCCGCCCACGGACACGCCTATCTCCCTTATAACGCAAAAATTTAAAACTGCATAACTCAACTCATAATAAGTCTACAGCAATAAAATTTGGTATGTGTGTGTTTTATATCAACACAAAGATGTCTTTGAAAAATGGACATCATCCACTTACGGACACGCCTACCTCCCATACAACGCAAAAATTTAAAACTGCATAACTCAGCTCATAATTAGCCTAGAACAACAAAATTTGATATGTATGTGTTTTATGCAAACAGTAAGATGTTTTCGAAAAATGGACGTCATCCGCTGACGGACACGCCCACCTCCCATACAACCCAAAAATTGAAATCTGCATAACTCAGCTCATAACAAGCCTACAACAATAAAATTTGATATGTATGTGTTTTAAACAAACACAGAGATGTTTTTCAAAAATGGACGTCATCCGCTCACGGACACGCCCACCTCCCATACAACCCAAAAATTGAAAACGCAATAAATAAGCCTCTGTTTAACCTAAAGAGCTAATATTTGGCACGTATGTTTTTTATAACAAAAGAAAGATGGTTTTGAAAAATGCATATCGTCCGCCCACGGACACGACTACCTCCCATACAACGCGAAAATTGAAAACTGCATAACTCAGCTCATAATTAGCCTACAACAATAAAATTTGATATGTATGTGTTTCATACCAACACAAATATATCTTCGGAAAATGGACGTCATCCGCTTACGGACACGCCTACCTCCCATACAACCCAAAAATTGAAGGGCCCAAAGTCCTTTCATCAGTGCTGCTCAACGTCCAGGTTTGTGATGTGTATAATAGACCGGGCATGATTATTGACTTAAAGAGCGTCAGTTTTGTTCTTTGAGAGCACGTTCTGCTTATCAATTGCTTACTGAGCCCAAAGTAACACCTGTTGGCAAGAGTTATCCTTCCTTTAATCTCAATACTGATATCGTTGGAGGAGTTAATGCTGGATCCCAGGTAAACAAAGTCCTTCACTACCACAAAGGAGGTGTTGTCAACAGTGATGTGGTTTCCAAGACGCTGGGACTGTTTGTTTGTTGACACAAGATACTTCGTTTTATCTGAGTTCACTGCAAGACCCATTCGGCTCAACTCTTTTTCTAGCCTGGAGAATACTACACTGCATTTGGGCGTATTATGGTCAATCATAAAAATATCATCAGCATAACACTCTTATAGAAAATTGTGCCGCTGCGTCTCATATCAGTAGCTCGAATGATCTTCTTCATAACTATATTCAAAAAGTAGCCTGATATGGAATCACCTTGTCTGAAACCTCGCTTGGTATCGTACGGAGGGGAGAGGTCCTTCCCGATTTTGACTGCTCTCTTTGTGATGCTTAGTGTCAACCTGTATAGACGTATAAGCTAGGCAGGTACATCAAAATCAGACAAAGTGGAATATAGGTGACTCCTTTTTGGACTGTTGAAAGTGGCTTTGTAATCAACAAAAAGATGGTGTGTGTCGATTTGTTTTTGAAGGGTCTTCTCCAAGATTTGTCGTAGCGTAAAGATCTGGTCGATGGTGGACTTTCCAGGTCTGAAGCCACACTGATAAGGTTCAATCAGTTGGTTAACGATGGGCTTCAGTCTTTCACACAATACGCTCGAAAGGACCTTATATGAGATATTAAGAAGCTAATCCCACGGTAGTTGGCGCAAATGGTGGGATCGTCTTTCTTGTGGATTGGGCAGAGCACAATGAGGTTCCAATCATCTGGAATGCATTCTTACGACCATATTCTGCATAGAAGTCTGTGAATGCATTGAAACAGAGCTTCGCCACCGGTCTTAAACAGCTCAGCTGGTAAACCATCGGCTTCTGCGTTTTTGTTGTTTTTAAGCCGAACTTTAGCTGTTAAGACCTCGTTATAGTCGGGCAGTGGAACTTTAACGCTGTTATTCACAATTCAAAATTGGAGTCTCCGGGATGTCATCTCTATTGGCGGGATTATTGTCAGCGTCGCCATTTAGAAGATTAGAGAAGTGTTCCCTCCATAACATCAGTGTATTCTGGATATTTTTCACTAGATTTCCGTTTTCATCCTTGCAGAAAGAGGCTCCGGCCTTAAAATCATTGGCCAGGCGTCTTATATCTTCGAAAAATTTTTTAATAGGCGTCTCTCTTCCCTCTTCTTCTCTCGGTATTGGTCTTTAGCAGCAAGCGTAATTACAACCGTCTACAGGGTGGCTTCAAGGTGACGTCGGGACAGTCCTGGTCGTGTCACTTGTTTTGGCGAGGGTGGTGATAGCCCTCGCTTACACCCGTACGCATAGAGAGGGGAGATGTGCTTCCACTGCACGCATATATCGTTGATCGGAGGTGTGCTTTCTTGAAATAGGAGTTAAATTCTAGTAGCGAAGGCTTCGGCCGTTCGTTTTGACTGCAGCTTGTCGACGTGTGTATAGATTTCTTAGTGTAGTATTGCGAGCATTCTTAGCTGCGCAAAGACGTGTGTGGATCATGGCTACGACAAGATAATGATCCAAGTTAATGTTTGCACCGCGAATCGTGCGTACGTCTAGTATACTTAAAGAATGCTATCCGTCAATCAAAACGTGATCAATTTGGTTGCGTGTTTTTTCATCAGGGGACAACCAGGTGACCTTATGAATGTTAAGATGCTTGCATCTAGTGCTACTAACGACCATGTTTCGTGCTCCGGCGAAGTCAATCAATCTTATTCCGTTATCGGACGTGTTGTCATGAAGGCAGAACTTTCCGACTGTGGGACCAAATATGTTTTCCTTGTCCACCTTGGGGTTCATGTCACCAAGCACAATTTTTATGTCATGGCGGGGGCTGTGCTCGTATGCATCTTCAAGGTGCTCATAGAAACTTTTTTTGGTATCGCCATCTTTTTCTTCTGTCGGAGCGTATGCACATATTAGGCTGAAGTTGAAAAATTTTACCTTGAAGCGGATTATGGTAAGTCGTTCGTTGTCTTGCCAACTTGAAATCCGCATCCAAATTCGTGCTTCTCCATGCGGCCGCTGTAGTAGACATCACAGGATGCTTGCCGTAAGCAACCCTATCCCTTCCATCGTATTTCTTGGATTGTTGTGATATCAGAATTATATCTTTTCAAGATATCAATCAGTTGGTTACAAGCATGCACCATTCCAATTTAAGGTGCGGACATTCCAGGTGCATATCCGTTAATCATTATCAGTTTTTCTTTTGTGGTAGTCGTCATAGAGGAGCCCGGCGCTCAAATTAGCAGTCAAAACTAGCGCTCGATAGTTCTTTGCCAAATATTTTTATAATACTATTTTATTGAAGATATAAAGTACTATTCATACCTAAAATAATTGTGTCTGTTCTAAATAAAGTCGTCTCATTAAAAACGTTGATTCGTTAATCCTCAATACAAATTAGACGTTCTAGTATTTTCCCACCAAAGTACTACAAAAATCCCTCAAACCACAACAAATTCATGCAGACGCATACAGATAAGCACGCGCGCACACATCAGTTGTATGTGACACAAATTAACAAATACAGACATAAAATATTTTTTATGCGAGCACAAAATGCGCCGAATAGCTAGTTATTTATTAAAGTGACTTCATTACAAACAAATGAAAGCATGGCGGCCAAATAGTGTACAACAACAGCAGAGCCGGCATAACGCTGATAAACAAACCAAATCGCACAGATTAGTTGGTCAGAGGCGGTTAGAGAAAATTTTTTAAAGAGGATAGCTAAATGAATAAGAATGAGAATAAGAATAAAGGGGCACTTTAAATTTAATAAATATCAAGATTTTATCAGAAATTTTGTCAACAAACTTTAAGGATGGGTTGATGCTATGAATTTCTATTGAAGTCGTTTTAGTCAAAATTCTTAGGTTTTTCTTATTTTCCCTCTTTCAGAACGCCACTGTTATTAGCAATTTCAATATTTATTAAGCCGACTGTCTGCTGCTCTTTTGTTCTACCCTTCCAACATCCTCACATCGCAGTTTCGTTCTAACATGCAATCATAACCTCTCGTCTATGTTTGCTTTCAATAATTGCTCGCTTTGCTTTGGCAGCAATAATTTAAGGATTATGTGTTAATCCTTTGCTATTTGCTGTTGTTGTTGCATGTTGTGCAAACTAACGCTATGGCTAAATATTTTTGGTCACATGCTCGCTTTGTGGCAGCGCATTGATTTATCAAAATTAGTGCAAGAGGGTAGGAACATATAAAAAATATTATTAAAAACCAGTAAAATTGCAGAGCGTCCTTAATAATCTGTATTTGTTCAATAACGCTTGTGCGCTTGTATAAAGCGCACTTTTACAAATAAACACACGCCATCCTGCACACTCACTCACTAACGCTGACATAATCGTTGAGACAAATTAATCTCTAATCAAAATTCAAATCGATTTCAAGCAAAGGTTCAAAGGTTTGGCTATTAAATTGCATGTGCAACGAACACGCCTAATCGTATAGCAGGCAATAATATTTGGTTAATGCCAAATAATAATAAACAGGATACACCAAGAACAATATCAACGATAATCACAGAACTCTACACTTTCATTGCATTTTGGCTCGGCATCATGTGACCTTCCTTTATGGGCGGCGTTTGTAGACATTTTAAGCTTTTGATGACAATCACAGCCACAGCTTGTGATTGTTAGTCCTTGCAAGAGGTACCACCCCAGTTTAGGCAATTTTATGGCGTTAATGAACAGATGAAATTATCGTTTATAACAAATATAATTAATTTAGAGATTTGGAAATATTTTTCCAACTTAAAATAAATTAATAAGTATTCTCAACTTTTATCTAAACGAAATGCATGCAATTTTTTCTTCATATGAATTATATATGTTTTCTTAACTCATTATCAAAACAATTCAGCTGCAGTTAAGTGCTCGGAGGAAAGTGATAGTAAAATACCTTCCTAAGGCTGGCAGAAGCTCGAAGAGTAATCCAAAATCTTTCAGACCTATTAGCCTTATGTCCTTCATACTGAAAAGCATGGAAAAAACATTGAAAAATACATTAGGGAGAATGCCTTGTCAATGTATTCACTTTGTAAGGTACAACATGCCTATCAAAAGGGTAAATCAACACAGCCAGCACTTAATGACCTTATAAGCACTATTGAAAAATCTATCAACTGCAAGGAAATATGTATTTTTGCTTTACTTCACATCAAAGGATCCTTCAATAATAATAATACTTAATAATAATAATAACAATAATAATATGTCATATGAGTCGACGAGAAGGGCCCTTAACAACCTCAACATGCCACCAGTTATAAGCAGGTGCATTATGACGACACTAAGTAGTAGAGTTATCCAGACTTGTGTGGATAAGACTTCCCTCATAGCAACTACAACCAGGAGGTGTCCTATCACACCTGCGTTTGTCCCTAGCAGTAAAAAGCCTCCTAGTTGTACTCAAAGAAACTAGGATAGATGTGGTTGGGTATGCCGATGAAGTAGAAGTCATCATACGAGGGAGCTTTGAGAGTACAGTGCCTGAGATTCTACAAGCAGCACTGAACACAGTACAGATATGGTGCCTCTGTTAACCCAAAAACGACAGTTATTGTTCCTTCTACAAAACGGCGCACGCTTAATCTTACTTGTCCAGAACTCTTTGGGGAAAAAGTAGATTTTTCCAACTCAGCAAAGTATCTAAGAGTGATCCTGTAAAGTTAAATGTGCTGTAACCTCCACATGGACCGCATCATCAGCATATCAACAGCCACGTTGTGGACCTGCAGAAGAATTTGCGGCAAGAACTGGGGAATACGCCCTAAGATGATGTACAATCTCTACACTTTGATCGTCAGACCCACACTATCATATGCGTCTGTAGTGTGGTGGTCGAAAATCCTAGAAGGATAAACCATCAAGCGATTAAAACGAGTTCAAAGATGTGCAGGGGTATGTAGGTTGCATCAGGTCCACGCCAACAGCGGCCCTCAATGTCATCTGAGGGCTTACACATATCCACATTCACATCCAGATGGAGGCGAAGCTCAGCCTGCACAGACTTTTCCATCTGGGTTCCATAGTCCCATTGTCCCAAACCATCCCCTTAAGGGACACCTCTTCTCAATTACAACCCTATAGCGAGTAAGATAATTCAGCATGCCTCCAGATGACATGCTTCCTAAAAGCTGATTTAACAAAAACTTCATAGTAGTTATCCCCTAACTACGATCTAACTGGGAACACGAGAAACTAAATCCATTCGAAAACAACCTTGTGTGGTATACGGACGGTTCCAAAATGGAGGAAGGCACGGAAGCTGGAATCTTTGGAGAACACTCCAATGAGAGCCATTTCTACAGTGCAGGTCAGCTTACCACAATCTTTCAAGCGGAAATCCGTGCCTAGATTATATCTAGGAATAGATGTATCAGACTGAACTGTCTGAATAATGTTAGGAGAAAAACGATTTTCGTCTTCTCCGACAGTCAAGCTTCCCTAAAAGCTCTGACATCACCCATCATCAAATCCAAGCTAGTGAAAAGGACTGTCAACGTCCTTAACGAACTGGCTGCACAGAACAACAAAATTACCCTACAGTGGATTTCTGCCCACTGTGGCTTTGACGGGAATGAGAGAGCAGGCTCTCTAGCCAATCAGGGAGTAGAATTCGCATTTACAGAACCGGAACCGTTCTGTGGTGTTGGTTAGAATCTCTTCAAACAGCACGTCAAAACAACCTCATTCCGCGAATCTCAAGATTCTTAGAAGAACTGTTTAGGATAGATACGCACCAGTGATGATATCGGATCATTTTCGAGAGTACTTTTTTACAAAGGCAAATAGTACTTTTTTTATTGTTTCGGGTACTTTTTACTTAGTAATGATATGTGAATAAATACATATGTATATTAAAACCAATACTTTTTAAATTTTAATTTATTTATCACATAAAGAAACAATAAATAATCATGCTATCTTTCAGAACTAGTTAAATATATATATTAGGGTGTCTCGACCTCTATGGGGGGAAAAAAAGTTGTCATTACCACCAACTTAAAATTAACCTTGATCGATTTGGCTGTAACGATAGCCGCCAGTGATCTAAACCATTTTGAAAAACAACTAAAAACCATAGGGGTATTCACGATGTGGTGTATTTGCCCTTGTATTGTGTATTTTTGATAAATTTGATATTTGAAGTAAAATTACAAAAACAAAATATACAGTAGACCGGATCGAAATTTAGATTACGCCGGTCGGGGTCTCAAAATTTAGAGGAACTCATTAAAATGATTTCTGCATACTTTTTTTTCAAATTGGAGAAAAACCGCCGAAGCAATTTTGATTCTCCTGAAGGTCCTTTTTGGTAAAAAAATACAGGTTTTTTGCTTGTAACTTTTTATTTTTCACAGAACGCATATCCACATCTGCTAAAATATTAAATTTCTTACTTATACCAATATTCTGATATTCAAAAAATGTAAAAATCATGTTCCATTATAACTCTTATTGACCACCAAAAATTTAATTTTTTGATATTTTAAAAGATATTTTTTTAAAACCGCTTTAAAAGACACATTTTTTTCTGGATTTACGTGAAAGTGTTATGGTTTGAAAGGTATTAAATTCTTCTTTCTTTCTGTGCATCGCTTTACTCAAAGCTGTGTGCGAAAACTGACAGAATGTGAGAAATCGACTTTAGAAATCTGATAAAATGAAACATTCCTTATTCATACAAACAATTAATTTCATTTGTTCACTGCTTTATCGTCCAGTTTTCGATACAATACACAGAACAAAAGAAGATCTTAATACCTTTCCAACAATAACAATTCCATGTAAATCTAATAAAAAAATGTGTCTTTCACAGCGGTTTCAAAAAGATGCCTTTTTTAAAAATTGCAAAAAATTCAAGTTTTGGTGGTCGATAAGAGTTATAATAAAAAAAAATTTTAACAATTTTTTAATGTCAAAATGTTAGTATGAATAAGAAATTTAACATTTAAGATGTGGGTGTGCGTTCTGTGTACAATAAAAAGTTACAAGCAAAACACATGTTTTTTTTACCAAAAAGGACCTTCAGGAGAATAAAAATTGCTTCGGCGGTTTTTCTCCGATTTGAAAAAAAAGTATGCAGAAATCATTTTAATGAGTTTCTCTAACTTTTGAGACCCCGACCGGTTGAATTTTTTTTTATCCATATAAAAATGATCCGGTCTAATATACAGTGTTCAAAATACAACCCTGTAGCAAAAATACAATGGCGAAACCCTATTGTATTCTTTGTAAATATCGTTGTATATTTGACCAACTGATCACAACAACTTTTTGACTCAGCGTGGATGAAGGTACTGGATGGGTTGTGTGTTTATTTAATAAAAGCTAATTTAATTCAGTGCTTCGTTTCAATTCTTTTATTTACTCGTACTGCTAAATGATGAACTACCCAGACTTTAGTGAAGGTTTGTTGACAATGCGTTGTAAATATTGTAAATTTTTTAAGAATTTATCAAAAATACACCACATCGTGAATACCCCTCATGTTTTTCGTAAAAAATATTAGCTCGTGTAGCAGTTAATAATAAACAAATGGTTGGAAATAGTAATACTGAAGAAGATCTTTCTCTCTGATCCAAAAAATTTCAAATTCGCAATATCTTTGGTCAGGCGGCAAGACCAAAGATATTGCGAATTTTAATGAAAATGTTTGACTTTTTTTTAAAAAGGTTCTTGTTCTGGGAACATTTATAAAATCAACGGCAAATAATACGTGACTGGGCGAGAATTTTGGCAACAAGTTTATGACTTCATTTTCAAAAATGATTTTTTTACTCTTGACATAATTTTAAGCAAAATTCTTTAACATGCCAGAGTACTTTTTTCGGCAAGAAGGTACTCGGGTACTTTTGTAGAGTCAATAGTACTCAAAAAAGTACTATTCCACTCAAAATATCATCCCTGATACGCACTAAACTTGTATTCCAAGAACCTTCACCTAAAAAATCGACCTTCCTTATCGACTTAACGAAAAAAGGCTTAAAGGTGATGACCGGAATTATAACTGAACACTTTAAACCAAAGAAACATCTTTAGAAAATTAATCTCGCCACTGATTCACTCTGTAAACTATGCCTCGAGGTTGAAGAAACCTCCAGACATTATTCTAATTGCTAATCTAAACCATTAGCAATTATTGCTAATCTAAGCCTCAAAAATATACTATGTTTTCTGCAAAAAACTAAAGCAATTGAACCGATTTAAGCAAAAAGGTATGACACAATAGGCATCACATGAAGCTGGAGTATCAGAGCCTGCATTAGCTCAACGTTAACATATCTATCTATCTAACTCATTTCAACATCTTTTAAAGTCGGTTAAAATTGTTTTTTCATAAATCGACTGAAATTTTTCGATCCTTTCCGCTAGATCTCAACCTTAAGTGAAATTCTCAAATCATACAATTTTTTAATTAAATGATCAAGACATCAAAATGTGCCAAACGTTACCTAGCAAGACACACACTAGCACAGCCATACTCACATTTATACACTAAAGAAATATTCTCGCTTTTGTTTCAACATCTTTCATTATTTCAGCGAAATGCAGTGAATTAGAAAAAGATTTTGGTTGACTCGAGTTGAGTAGCGTGAATGCAAGCATATAAATCATGGCTAAAATAATAGTTTAGCTGTTGCAAGCAGACAGCTAGAGCAGAAAAGAGCAACTTCAGAGCAGCAGAGTTCAAACCGCATATAACGGTGCAGACTATGTGTTGTGTATATTTAAAAGCGCTACTTCAATGGCTGACATATTAAATGTCACGGCTTCACGTAGCAAAAAGTTGGCAAAGATTTAGCTGTTGCCTTCCTCTACTTTTTGTAGCCCACTCAATAAGTTTCTTTTTGTTTTTATGTTTTTTTTTTTTTGTTCTTTTTTTTGTTGCTGTTGTTGTTGCTTTGTCTGCTGTGCCGCAGGGGGTTGCATTAACGTACGTGTTGCGGTGCTTTTTCCGCACAAATGGACATTCTTTCAATGGCAATGTTTAGCCTACTTTTAAATTCAGCTCACATGTTTTGCCAAAAAGAAACACAAGGCAAGAAAAGAAAAACAAAAAAAAAAAAAAACAATAAAAAACAAAGACATAAAATAACATCGTTATACGTACCAGACAAACGGCATAAAAAGGATAATAGCAAAAGTCTCAGGAAGTTGTGGTTGTGCTTTGCTACAAGTATGCTGCTCATCCTGTTTTTGATTTATAAGCGCAACGGCTGTGTTGGCAACCCTAAATTTGATGCTGACTTTTGTGTCACAAGTCTTCTGTGAGTGAGCGACCAAGTGCCTGTGACTTAATTGTATTTCGAACGTTTGGTTGGCTTCGTTGGGCGCTCAAGATACGCTTCTAAGTTTTAGCATGCACAGGCTGACCTGGCAAGGATCATAAATATGTTTGTTGTTGTTGTTGTTGTTAGCTTTTTTCAATGGACATGTTATAGTTTCGTAATTTACTTTATCTAGCTGACGCAACCTTGAAGAAATGTGGTACATAGGTTGCATGCTTGATTTGCTGCTGTATCCTTATTGTTCCTCGATATGCTTCAGCGTACTTTTATAATTTCTAGTTAGTTTTTTTTTGTTTTGTTTTTGTACAGTTGCTAGATTTATGGTCTTATCAAGGGACTTAAATGAGTTTAAAGATGATTGCTAGATTTTTGTTTTTTTTTTCAAGCATATTATAAGCGGCTATTAAATTGGTTCCGATTAGCGCTGCGATTCAGTTTTTGAAATAAAATAAAAAATGCAAACTTTTTAAAAAATTGCATTAAACTACTTGCTTACCTGGAAGATATCTGGGTAATTCCTGCCCACGGTTACAAAACGAGTTAACGGGCATTGTGTGACAAGAATAAGAGACTTTTCAAAACAAATTGATTGCTTTAAAAAAAATTCCAAGCAAAAAAATTCTTTCTTATGCTTAATTTGGTTTCTTGATGGATGACTTCATAATTCATATTTCATGATTTACGATTCAAAATTTGATGTGTACGATTGGTGATTTTTTATTATTCAATCACAATTAATGACTCATGACTCATGATTCAGGTTCTTCTAAATTCTTCATTCCTAATTTTTGCTTCATGATTATTGGTTTTAATTAATTAATTATTTAATTAATCTATTAATTAATTCACTCAACTTTCTTTAATTTTTTGATTCTGATTCTTTACGCATGATTCCTGATTCAAGATTTATGATTCATGATTCATTCTTGACGATTCATGATTTATTATACATTTATTTATCAAGTATATTTTTAAGTATTTGATAACAATTTATTATTTTATGAATATTTTTTTTGAACCATCCAGATTGTTGAATGAATATGATCAAAAAATGGTATGTAAGTCTTATCGTGTTTTGTTGTATTTTTGTCATTTCTGCAGTAGTCCACACGTAGGTGTGCCCGGAGTCAGTTTGTTTTTTCTGTTCTTCAGAAATTACTTAATGTCTTGTTGCTATCTGCAGCAATCACCATCTTTTTGAAATTCACTCGTTATGGCTTGCGCCTATGTCTTCTTTGATCATCCTTCTAGTTACAGCTTCAACATTTCTGCTTAATACTTGCATTCTGCGAACTACTTTTCAGCTCTTTGCCATTCAATGTGCCTCAATTGGTTTTTTTTTTTCTAGATTTTGTTCTTTATAATATCAATAATACTGTTATTTCTCAGCAGTAAAAGAGTCCTTTAAGTCATTGCTTTGTAGTTGTAATCAATCATGTCATCCTTAGTTGCTGCTGCCGCAAAGCTAAATCAATCTCTCTGCTGCACCCACCTTAATGCTCCGCCTTCAATTCGTGCTGCGCTTTGAATGCATTGCGGCTTCTGTGGTTTCTATGTCCAACCAAGAACTTGGTTTGCTTTGTTGTCTGTCTTGGCTGTTTGTTAGCATTTTGTCTTTGTAACAACAAAAAACAGCAGCCGCCAGTATCAGCAGCTGATATCCTGTTGACATCACATTTTTTTTTGTCTGCTCTCTGCCTTTGTCCCTAACGATTTTTCACTTTTTTCCTTTTGATTCGTTTGATTTCTTGATTTTCTAAGGTTTTCCGTGTTGTGTTTTTTTTTTCTCGGTTCTTCTTCTGTTTTCTTTTGTAGGTGTGAAATTGTATCCTTACTCATGCATATCCTGTTGACGTTTGTGTATTAAGTTGTTTTCTTGTCTCGCCGTCTGTTGTTGCTGCAACATATGTTGGGCAAATGTTTTAATAGATTCATCATCATCATCATCATCAATATCATCACGTGGTTCCTTTGGTGTTTCTTCCAACTGCCAGCTCTTTGTCAACAGTTTTGTTCAGCAATTTTGTATACTTTTCATACTGCTGTTGTTGCTGTTGAATTATACGCTGACTTGTCATTTTCGTCCTTTGTCCAGTTGGCTGAAAAAGGTTTATTGATTTATTTAAAGGATTTTTAGGTTTTGATATTTGTATGGGTTGCGGTACAGCTGGGTTAAAATGAAAAACTAACAATTCAGCTCAAGAGCGGAAACTCAAGACTTGAAATTCGAAGAGCATACAATTCTTTTTGTATTAAAAAATTAATTTTTCAAAACGGATTTAAAAGTAGTAAATTGTAGTAGTAAATAGTATTTAACAATATAAAATCTGAAAAGAAAATTTGATTTTCAAACTTTACTAGGGTTGCCAAGTAGCTTCAATTTAATTTGTTTGACAATAATACTTTTTAATAAACGCCAAACAACATTTTCTGCGTATTTTAATAACGACACTTTTTCCAGCTTTCTTCCGCTGGATTTAGCTTCAGCCGCTTAAGAATCAAATTAAATATACCTCATAAAAAAACCAAATGCTTAAAAATAGTACAGTCGCTATAAAGAAACTAGAAAATGTAGCATATCTGCTAGGTTTATTAAAATATGACAAATTCATAAATGGCACTCAGCACCAGGCTATACAACAATACCTGGATGATTGTCATGCCAGCAACTTAATTTACGCAATTCAACTGATGCGCATTCCGAGTCATCCCATCATGAAGTTGATGCCAGGAAACCGCAGCAGTGCTGAAGAATATCATTTCAGCATATTTTATTAAGGGGAATGGGAAATTGAATAAAAGTTCATACAATTGCAGTATTTGAAAAAGCATAAAATGTTGGAAATAATTTTTGTCGTTACCGCTTGCTTGGTATAGTTAAGGAAGAACCAGCTGATATAATTGAGCGGAAACTCCCGACCAACCGGAAAATTTATTAGTGAGATATATTAATGTGGAATATGACTTATTAAATTATTTTATAAGCAGCCTTTTTAATGAAACAGCACTTCCAGATTTTATTGAATCGTTTCGATGAGAAGAATTGACTGCAAAGTACATTAACTATAATTCACCGAAGAAAAGTTTTCTTGAAGACGCTTTAATTTGTTGAAGACAATATTAATGCAACAGAGAGTTGAAGAATACATCCATTTTATTCGGTTAGGAAATTATTCTTAACCCTTATTATGGTTTGCGTCCCGACGTCGTTGTCGATTCATTCACAATGTCGACATCAACATGAAGTCAATTTTAAATTGGTATTTACCAAGGATATTGTGTTGACGCCGATAATCGTGTTGACGCCGATCGAATATTTAAAAACTAAAATGTCATCTCAAAATTTTGTTCGTCAGCCATTTCATCTTATTTTCATTTCATTTCTTAAAGCAATTAAAAAGCAAAATCTCGGCATCAAAGAAAATTCATGATTGGTGACCATAGTATAGTATTCTAAGAGCGTATGTGCATTGCATTGATTTATTGCAAAATATATAACCTTTGATGAAGAGTGGAGTTCAATCTACATTCATTTCCAAAACATTAAAGCTGGCAACAACTTTACCTTTTTGGCTCCAGGCTCGTACCAGTTTAGTGGTGGATATGATTTTATTCCGGGATTACCACAACTGACTGTTTCTGCAATATTGGCAGTATATATTTTATTACTAATGGTTTAACTGAACAAATAAATCAAAATTTACTTACAATTTACTAAACACTACACTGAGAAAAAAACACATACCTTGCTCCGTTAAGAAATTTCTCTATTTTTGATAATAGCAATTTTCTCTTTTTCAAATAAAATTTTCTTCAGTTAGAATAAATTTTCACATTTTCGTAGAAATATTTCTTTACTTCTAGGAAATGGAAACATTTCAATGTCTCTAATAATGATAAGTATTTTTCTCGCACAAAAAATTTCTCATTCATAGAGAAATATTATTGAAAACGAAAAACTTTTCTTATATTTTGATAAAAAATTCACTATGAGAACTATTTTCTTCAATAAAAACAAATATTTTCTCAAAAAAAAAGTATTTTTCTCTAAAAATGATATATTTTTCTATTTCATGGTAGCTTTTTATCATTTTTAGAGAATTTTTAGTATCGTTATTAGAGAATAGCATTCTCTGGAGCAAAGTCTATACCATTTTTCTCTAAATATGATGCCTTTTTTATCATATTCCGAGACACTTTTTTCTGATATAAAACATGGTTGAAAAAAGAGTTAAACAATAAAAGAAAGTCTAAAGTTGGTCTAGGCCGACTATGAAATACCTAAACCTATTTTTCCAAAAACAATAATATTATTGCAAATGGGCGTGTCCGTTGGCGGATGAAGCCCATATTTTATATTAATTTACATACTGATGAAAAATTTGCTCATACCAAGTTTTATTACTGTAGCTCGCAGTTAATGCCTTTATTTTGCTTTCGATATGGGAGGTGGGCGTGTTCATAGACGGATAACTCCTTATTTTTAAACACACCATAGTTTTGGTATAAAATACATACCTACCAAATTTTATCTCTCTTTGACAAACATAACGTTATTTATTGAGTTTTAAACTTTTTGCGTTGTATGGGAGGTTGTATGGGAGGTATGGAACGTTGTACGGGCGTGTCCGTGGGCGGATGACGTCCATTTTTCAAAACCATTTTTGTTTTGTCATAAAAACATACGTGCCAAATTTTATCTCTGTAGGTTAAACAGAGGCTTATTTATTGTATTTTCAATTTTTGGGTTGTATGGAAGGTGGGCGTGTCCGTGCGCGGATAGTACCCATTTTTCGAAGACATATTTGTGTTTATGTAAAGCACATACACACCAAATTTTATTATTGTAGGTTAATTATGAGCTAATTTATCTAGTTTTCAATTTTTGCTTTGCATGGGAGGTAGGCGTGTCCGTGGGCGGATGAAGTCTATTTTACAAAACTCTTTTTGTTTTGTTATAAAAAATATATGTGTCAAATTTTATCTCTCTAAGTTAAAAAGAAGCTTATATATTGTGTTTTCAATTTTTGGGTTGTACGTGAGGTGGGCGTGTTCGTGCGAGGATGACACCTATTTTTCGAAGACATCTTTGTGTACATACAAAACACATAAAAACCAAATTTTATAGTTGTAGGTTAACTATTAACTCAGTTATGCTGTTTTCAATTTTTGTGTTGTGTGGGAGGTAGGCGTGTCCGTGAGCGGATTCAAAAAATATTCAATAGTGCAGATCCTTGGGTTCATGTGACCATCTGTAACAAGTTTCATCCAATTATCTCAACTCCTTCTTTTTATCCTGTGTTTACAGACTAGTGTTTACTGAGACAACACACAGACGGACGGACGGACGGACGGACGGACGGACGGACGGACGGACGGACAGACGTACATGAAAAGCTCGACTCACGTGGTGACGCTGATCAAGAATATATATACTTTTCTATACCGGACTTGCTTCGTTCTATGCGTTAGAAACGTTTGCACAAAGTTTATATACCCTGATTTTTCAGGTTTAGGGCATAAAAAGCTTACCTCGCCCTTATTAAACATTGTTAAATTCTGATTTAAATCTTAAACATGTTTTTGTTTTCTACACACAGAAAAATAGCCACAAAAAAACCTTATAAAGAAGAAAAAAGCTAAAAAGATTTCTCTATGGTTTTTAACCAAGAAGATGTTCTTCTGAAAGTTTTTGGCTGTGTCTTCTTAAATTAATTTAAGGAGAAATCTCATACAGCTACTAGGTTTTCTTTTTGATTTTGTTTAAGAAGAAACCTTGTAAAACTTCTAGGTTTTCTTCGTAATTTTGTTTAGGAAGAAATCTCATAAATTTATTAGGTTTTCTTTTTGTTTTTAAGAAGAAATCTTTTACAACTACTAGGCTTTCTTCTTGATTTTGTTCAACGGGGGACATGACATTGGCCGTTTTTTGAAATGGACTTTTTTATAATTTTGCATTTTAGAAAATATTCTTAAGATTCTAGGAAAAAAAGATCATGAAAAATTCTTACGGGTTCAAAAGTTACAGCCGGATTAGTGAAAGCGCATTTTTATTTTTCCTTGCATTTTTCTTTGTTCACAAACTTTGAACGCGTTTATCTCGAAACCATGCTTTTCGTACTGGTTGCGGCACTAGCGGGTTCATGTTTTGACGAATTTTTTTTTTTGTATTTTTTCAAACTAGATTTTCTATCGTATGAGATGACCTTTTTTTAAATTTTTTAAAGATTTTTTATGAAATTTTGAAGTCAATATTTTTTTCGAAAAAAAAACACTTTCAAATTTGGAACACCACCAAAAATTGAAAAAAAATTAAAAAAAAAACTCCTGTCATACGATAACCAATTTTGTTAAGATTTAAGAAAGTAATATTTTTTCCAGATCGGACAATTTTTGCGACTCCCAGCGCTACAACCACGATGCACTGTTTTTTCTCTGTCGCCAGTTTAGAGCTCTATACAACCATGTCGGAGTAAAAAATATATTTTTTTAATTTTTTTATAATTTTGAAGCTATCGTAATGAAATTCGATATTTCAGCTTTTTTTAAAAAAACTAAGGTCAAGTTCGAGAATGGGCTAAATCGGACGAAAACCACGCCTACCTCCAATACAACCCCAAAATTGAAAACTCTACAAAGAAGCTAATACTAAAGCTACAATACTGAAATTTGGTATATGTGTATTCTATGCCAAAACTGAGAAGTCTTAGAAAAATGGGCGTCATTCACTCACTAACACACCCACCTCCCATACAACCCCAAAATTGAAAAATCTATTAAGAGGCTAATACTAAAGATACAAAACTGAAACTCGGTATTTGTGTATTTAATGTCAAAACTGAGGTGTGTTATAAAAATGGGCGTCATCCACCCACTAACACGCCCACCTCCCATACAACCCCAAAATTGAAAACTCTTTAAAGAGGCTAATATTAGAGTTACAAAACTGAAACTCGGTATTTGTGTATTTTATGTCGAAACTGAGGTGTGTTATAAAAATGGGCGTCATTCACTCATTAACACGCCCACCTCCCATACAACCCCAAAATTGAAAAATCTATAAAGAGGCTAATATTAAAGTTACAAGACAGAAACTCGGTATTTGTGTATTCTATGTCGAAACTGAGGTATGTTAGAAAAATGGGCGTCATACACAATCTAACACGCCCACCTCCCATACAACCCCAAAATTTAAAACTTTATAAAAAGGCTTATATTTAAGCTGCAGGAAAACAATTTGATATGTATGTATTTTAGACACATAAAAATAATAAAATATCTCAGAATCTCTTACAAAAAGCTCTCCAATTTAAGATTCTTCCACCCTTAAGAATCGGACGTGGGGGTATTTTAACTTCGGCCAAGTCGAAGATATACCTTACTAGTTGTCTTGTAATTTTGTAATATTTTGGAAAAATGTTTGTTTTTGACTTATATATTTTTAAAAACGGTCTGTTTTCTCTGCCGCGAATGTTATGTCCCTCGAATGTAATGTACATTATATCGTTCTTCTTCCTTGTTTTTGTTTGTTTTGTTCTGATTTTTCCCATAGCACCAGTCAAAGTATAGCTTGAACGTATGCGCAGACGTAGAACCGAAAAAATAATTTATAAGTATGATTTTTAAAAATTATCGTCGTCGAAACGACGATAGTTTTTTTTTTTTTATATTAATAATAGATTTTTATTGCTTGAACGCAAAATCTGCAGTCAAAAACATATATAAATGTTAAGAAAATTTAACATTTATTATCGATGTGTGCAGACTTCAACGAATCCAGTGATGAACTTGATTGTTTCAGCGCTCGCTTTAGTACAGTGGAGGCTAAAAAAAATCTGAATTACGACATGGACTGTCATCCGTATTATAATAATGATCAGACTGATGAAGAGGTTGTTTTCAGTAAAACTTTGGGTGATCAAAAACTAGTCAGAGGAGCTATGATATATACAATCATGAAGACGATGTACCTCTTGTTAAAGGAGACGTCAATGCATTTCATCAAATGTACAGTGTTCCAAGCAGTGTTCAAGCAGTGTTCCAAGCTGACTAGTGCGAATTTACATGAATGAAAAATACACTCAGAAAAATATCAAATGTAATATTAACAGTCGGCCACTGTTATTTAACAACACTGTTCGATTAAATGATTTGCGTTTAAGTAAACAATTTTCTTTGTTGAATGAAAGTTTCAAAGTATTTTTGTGTTGTTAAAATTATCTGTTGAAATATTTTTGTGTTGTTGTTGAATTGTCTATTTTTCCTAAGCAATAGTTTTTAGATGTGTTTTGCTATATATATATTATCGTTGCCAATAGCTCAGTGAAGGTGCACTAGACTGTCATGCGGGGGGACGTGGGTTCGAACCCTAGCTGTGTAAGTATCAAAAATTGTAATTTAATAATTGAAATAATAATAATAATTCTGTTTCATTAATTGTTTGGTCAAAAATAACCTTCAAAATAAAATGCTTTACAATCTTGCAAATTCCATTTTTTATTTAAAAAAAAAATATTTTAAATAAAAAAAAAATTTTTTGCTGGCCTTGCCGGATTTGAACCGTGGACACTCGAGTACTAGACGCACACGTTAGCACACTCGGCCATACATGAACTTTCAAACCAGTGAAAAAATTTCAATAAATAAGTTTTTATACGGGTTTCGTGTTCCATAGACCAACAGTCAACCGACTGTTGATTTGAAAGTTTCATTTGTTGGATGGTATTTAACAGTGAAATCTGTTATTTCAACCCATGATTTGTTTGATAAAACAGCATTTTTTCCCTGAGTGTACGAAATCAATAGTGTTCTCCCAGCTGAAAACCGAATTATAAAAGAAACAAATTCTAAAAAAACACGACACACGAAAAAAAAAACCATCCTGCGCAAAATGCTATATAATCTTATGTGGGGAGCATGAAATAGGGCTTTGTGTCTATTGACTATAGTATTACCTCATCCATTTAAAAACTTCATCTGATTAAAATTTTGAACTTGGCTTCTGAGATAAAAATTAATTTTATATATATTGTAGGTTTAAATTTGTTAATATTTTAAATTGTTATATGAACCTTTTTTGAAAAAAACCAAATGAACTCAAACAGAAAAAAGTTATTTTTTTACTAAAAACTATTATACATAAAATTGTTTTGTCTGTTGTCTTATACTAAATAATCCAAATAATCAAAAACAAGTGATTTCTAAAAATTTTTCCGCATAGGAGATCGGTAGAGGCCTTTTAAAAAATGGTGTCGTCAATTCGACGAAGCATGACCTTTCTGTATAAAAAATAAGCATGTTCTTCTAGGGTTAAGAAAAAATCTCATGGAGCTACTAGGTTTTCTTCTTGTTTTTTTTCAGATGAATTCTCAAGAAGCAACAAAGTTTTCTATATGATTTGCTTTTCTTCTCAATATGGCATAAATAAATAAGAAATAACGAGTAAACGATACATGAAATCTAGGACTTAAAAATATGGATCTTAGAAGAAATTAAGGAGATATCTTATTAAATAAATTTAAGAAGATTTTTACTGAAAAACAGGAAGATTTCTTCTTTTAAAAAAAACTACCTCTCCTTTTTGTTCTAGAAGAAATCTTATCAATAACTAATAAATCTATTATTCAAGTTCATTTAAACTTTTAACAAAATATTCGTTTTCTCTAAAAATCCGATGATGCCTTGAAATCGTTTAATTTCAAGTGTTAATTGTAAATAACAATATTCCATTCAAAATAATAATTTTACTCAACAAATCTGGCTACAAACAAATTAATGCTAAATTTATTTAAAACGTAGATTCGTTATTCCAACCAAGGCAGCTCATAATAGAGTTTATATCTTGATAAACGCCAAAAGCAGCTGGTTAGACAAACTTCCGGTGAATTTACTCGGTACGCAAACACATGCAGCTTCAAATACTTAATAAAGTAGCTTAAGCCGAATCCTGTAACTTGCTTAGGCTTAAAACCAAATTTAAAGATTTACTTAAATATTGCAAGTGCTTCAAAGAGCTCAACTGCAGAACCTTACTTAAAACTAGATTAACTCCTTAATAAGAACTTTAATTATATGAAAGAAAACGAAAAGATTTTGTAACTTCAAGAGTTTGTTAAGAGGCAAAACAGCCACAGGCGGTCAGTTAATTACAATATCAAGTAAGCCGCAACGCCTTTTGTAAGACGGACATAGTTCAAAGGATACTTCCTAGTTTAATGGCAATGATGTTGAGGCAAATAAAGCAGACAACAACAACAGAGAGGCAGGAAAAAAACAGCATATTTCACCTGCAACAAACATATATATGTGTCTATATATAGAGTTCAAAACGAAAACAAAACTAAGAAGAACAATATAAACAAGTTAGTTAACGAAAGTGGCAAGCCGACCACAAGATATATTTACAACAGCCACATTTGAGCTGCAGTCTCAGATAATTAGGTGTCAGGTACACGCGAGTTAAATTTAAAAACTTGTCGGCAGCGACGCTGCTATCAAAAGGAAGTTAAGCCACGAAGGTTAGAAGGATGTTTTAAAGCAGTCAGGTGCTGTATAGTGCGGTAGTGGCAGTTTATTAATTGTGATGCTATATAAAAAGTAGTTAAATTCAAGATGTTGACGATAGCAGGTTAAGAATATTTAAGGAAAAAATTCAAAAAAACTTCTATTGAAACAATTTAAGATCAAAACAAGTTAAAGAATTTATCTGAGTCTTTAAGGCTGATATTTTATTTATTTTAAAACAGTTGTTGTTAAGTTTAAAGAATGCTTGCATCCATATAAAGTCAAATGATTGCATGAAATTTGAAGCACATAACTGCATCCTTACATCCTGGTAGCAGCTCAGTCTAACTAAGTGCACAATATCAACAAAAAGACTCGAATTACTTGATGACAGCGTGCAATATGGTGTTGAAATAAGGCGTAGCCTGACAGGCGACACTAACACGTCTGGCAGCAAATAAATAAACATGCTGAACTACAGTTAGAATGAGCCATACAAGCACTTTGAGGCGCCAAAGTGAAGATTTTTCCATGAAAATTCAAAACAAGCAATTAAATCTACATATCGGAAAGGAAAAAACTCATAAAAACTATTTATTTTTAATGAGCAACGAGTCCTTAAAGAGCCTTATGGAGTAGAACATTAGTTTAAATACACTACTTACAGTTTATGTCATACGACTATTTACTGTGTAGTTTATGTCCTTATAATGAGCAGTGCAGCAACTTGCTGTTTAGCAAGTATTCTATATCGTATTCTATATCGAGTTTTAAGCATATAAAAAATGACTATGACACTGAATAACGAGTGATTTGCATTGTTTTCAAAAGAAATTATTTTTATCGTCTACTCCAAGCAGCTGCATTTTAAGGCATGCATTTCAAGCATTTCAACACATTTAATCCCGTACAAATTTGTTATCCTTCGTTCGTTATGCTAAATGTTACTCTAATCACAGATGTCCTGCAGTTTAAGCAGACAGTTTTCTATCTATACGCTATGCTATTCTTATGCGCTGCTTCATCAAATCGATATCCTGTATCCTGCTACCGCTGCCACTGCCACTGTGACATTTTGCAACGATGTCTTCTCTTTTTTAAGAAAATCAAAATGCGTAGCTAAATTCATGTAAGCCACTGCTTATAGCTCTCAATCAAAGCAGGACATATTTTTTTTTCTATTAATATCCATGGCAATTCATGCATGGTTGAAATCAACAATTGACCCTTAGGTGAAATAAGAATTCATTCTTTCATGCAATTTGTAGACTGAAAAATTTGCTATGCATTCAGGTAGGTATTGCAGATTGTTTTGGTAAAATCCAAAGAAGGATATTGAGTTTTATCCCTACGAACGGAAAGGAAGTCTTTGTTAAGATGATGCTTTGTTGCTTTGCTTGCTTGTCTTTAAGCTGCACTTACGGCAATTTTGATTAGAGTGCCGTTATAAAAGATCGACAGAAATCAATTTTATTGCAATAAATGCTGTTCGAAAAAAATACATTATTTATTGCAATTTCCAATGATAAGCCACACGACTTCATAAATTGTTTTTTTAATGTTAGTTTTGTTATTGAATACAATAAAACCACTTAAAATCGTACGATTAAATAACTTTTACATAACTTTTCCCCATTTTTTTTTAAACCTACTCCTACTGGAATATACCATTTATACCATTCCAAACTGCAACTTTACGTACGCCTATCTCTCATATTTTCAAGAAAGCTTTTTATGCAAATGCAACGCCGTTGCATGAAATTTTCACTCGTTAAGTATAATGACAAGACAAAGTTTGTAAAAAAACATAAAGATTTATTTTTGTAACCTTATGATACTAATAAAAAAAATTTTTCAACGGAAACGGAAGGACGCGAAAGAAGTTGCCAGGTGACGAAACCGCGAAACTGCCGCACAACTAAACTGAATATATGTTACTAAGTCGTAGGAAATGCTAAGCTGGCCACATAAATAGGTACGTTGAGAATACAAAAAAGTTGGGACTGCCCGCTTTAAAAATTTTTTCTTAAAACTTTCGATTATCTTTAACGAAACAATTCAAATTTTTTATGTGTGAGGTCATTACTATATATAAAACAAATATTGGCTCTGAAAAGGCAACAGTTTTGTTCGACATTTTGTATAAATATCTCAAACGGTACAAAAGTTATGAACGATAAAGTGAAATGCGTGTCAAAATAAGATATTGCAAAAAAACGTTTTATTTGACCATCGTAGTTCTTTGTTGGTGAAAAATTTTTTGTTTTTAAAATAACAAAAAAAAAAAATTCACATTTTGAGACAAAACCAAAGTCTTTTCAAAAAGTAGGCATCTCTAGCATAAAAATTCCAAAAATATTTAATTTTTTTTTTAGATCGCTTTCTAATGATAGGTACTTCATTTACAAAAATTTGGTTACCTATGACGGAGATATGATTTATTGGAAATGACTTAATTTTTAAGATTGTTACTTTTATAAAAAATTGGTATCTCTAAATTTTTTTAAAAAATATCGATAAAAAAACAAAAAATTATATTCTTATAAGTAGAAAAGGAACTTATATACAAAATTTCAAGTAAATCTAAGAACATGTGATAAATTTTTTGGAAAGAAACTTGGATTAGGCTTGGAATGACCGTATATTTTTTGCTGCAATGAATACCATAATTCAAAACGAAAAAATTAATATTTAACAATTTCTAGACTGCCTTTTTAAAAATTTGCAAAAAATTTAATTTTTGGTGGTCAATAAGAGTTATATTATAATGAAACAAAATTTTAACAATTTTTTTATGTCAAAATGTTAGTGTGCGTAAGAAATTCAACATTTAAGATGATGTGGGTATGCGTTCTGTGTAAAATAAAAAGTTACAAGCAAAAAACATGTTTTTTTTACCAAAAAGAACCTTCAGGAGAATCAAAATTGCTTCGGCGGTTTTTCTCCGATTTGAAAAAAAAGTATGCAGAAATCATTTTTATGAGTTCCTCTAACTTTTGAGACCCCGACCGGTTGACATTTTTTTTATCCATATAAAAATGATCCGGTCTAACCTACATATGCAAATAAAAACAAGTAAAGAAAGTCTAAAGTTGGTCTAGGCCGACTATGACATACCCTAAACCCACTTTTCAAAAACAAAAAATTTTTATTGTAAATGGGCGTCTCCAAGGGCGGATGAAGCCTATATTTTATATGCATTTAAATGTTGATGAAAAATTTTCACATACCAAGTTTTATTCCTGTAGCTCACAGTTAACGCCTTTATTGTGCTTTCGCTATAGGAGGTGGGCGTGTTCATGGACGGATTACTTCCAATTTTTTAACACACCTTAGTTTTGGTATAAAATACATGCATACCAAATTTAATTTCTCTATGACAAACATAACCTTATTTATTGAGTTTAAAACTTTTTTGGTTGTATGGGAAAAAGGCGTGTCCGTAGGCGGATGACGTCCATTTTTCAAAACCATCTTTGTCTTGTCATAAAAAACATACGTGCCAAATTTTAGCTTTGTAGGTTAAACAGAGGCTTATTGATTGCGTTTTCAATTTTTGGGTTGTATGGGAGGTGGGCGTGTCCGTGAGCGGATAACGTCTATTTTTAGAAGACATCTTTGTGTTTGTATAAAACACATACATATCAAATTTTATTGTTGTAGGCTAAATATGAGCTGAGTTATGCAGTTTTCAATTTTCGCGTTGCATGGGAGGTAGGCGTGTCCGTAAGCGGATGATGTCCACTTTTCAAAACCATCTTTGTTTTGTTACAAAAAATATATGTGCCAAATTTTAGCTCTGTAGGTTAAACAGAGGCTTATTTATTGCGTTTTCAATTTTTGGGTTGTATGGGAGGTGGGCGTGTCCGTAAGCGGATAACGTCCATTTTTCGAAAACATCTTTGTGTTGATATAAAACACATACATACCAAATTTTATTGTTGTAGGCTTATTATGAGCTGAGCTATGCAGTTTTTAACTTTCGCGTTGTATGGGAGGTAGGCGTGTCCGTGGGCGGATTCCAAAAATATTCAATAGTGCAGATCCTTGGGTTCATGTGTACCAAGTTTCATCCAATTATCGCAACTCCTTCTTCTTATCCTGTGTATACGGACAACACACAGACGGACGGACGGACATGGATAGCTCGACTCACGTGGTGACGCTGATCAATAATATATATACTTTTCTATACCGGACTCGCTTCGTTCTATGCGTTACAAACGTTTGCACAAAGTTAATATACCCTGACCTTTCAGGTTTAGGGTATAAAACGAAATAAATTAAATTTGTTATAAACTGACATAGATATTCGCTTCCAAATATTTCAGAGAACGTTAAATTTCAGAGAATTTTTTTCTCTGTATTGGCGTTTGGTAAAAATACACGTTAAACAACTACAGGCAATATTAAGAAAATTCATTAAAAATACATCTGGTAAGATAATTACTGTAATTGTCAACACATTTCAAAGAAAATTGAACAAAAATTAAGAAAAACAAAAAAAATTTTGAAAACCGTTAAAATTTGACTGAGTTGTTTGCTCGGAAAGTGGAACTTTTGATTTTGGAACTGCATTTTTCGGACAATTGACATTTGAGGAATGCATAAAAGATAATTTTGGTGAAAATTTTTTAGTTTTGAATTCAAATTCGACCAATTCATAAGCTCTTCGCAACCTAAATTTCAAATTGATTAATTAGCGGATTTTTGTAAAAAAATTTTATTTCTGTTTTAAAAGGTTGGGAACACCCTGAGCCCTTAAGGGGTTCCCAACCCCCTTAGGGGTTAACCCCCCTTAGGCTATTAATTATATAGATTTATCTTTTAAATGCTGGAGTTTCTAAGATGTTACATTTTTTTGACACCTAAGTTTTTGACATATAACTTTTATTTAAATTTTTTGACACATAAATTTTTGATGTAAAAATTTTGACATTTAATTTTTGACGTTTAAGTTTTGATTTTTAATTCTTGACGTGTAAAAGTTTTTGATATTTTAACATTCATAAATGACAAAACAACCATCAAAATTTAATTTTAAAAAATCTACAATTTTGATTGTTATTTCTAACAAGAAATCAACAATTGCTGCTGTTAATGCTATTTTAACTAAGATTATTGTTATGTTATTGTTAGAATAAACAATTTTGTTTGTGAGTGTATAAAAAAACATAACAATTCAAACAGATAATAATAACGTATATATAGGATAAATATTCTTTGAATATGAAAGTTCAACTTCAAAATAATAAATAAAGACATCATGTTTAATTACACTTATTTATAATTACTTTTAGTATTTAAAGTTCAATAACTTAATTTTATAAACTAAATATAAGAGCTTGTATGCATTTTCACTATTTACATTATTTCGTCGGTCAGAGTATATTTACCCTACTGCACTGAAAAGTTGTTCACTGGCGACACTAGACGGAGGCGCAGAATGTATCTGATTGCCACATCCTTTAATAAAGAAAAATTTTGGTGAAAGCGAACTCACATCTACGATTGAAATAAATGAACCGAATATACGGTTTTGACCATATTAATGCCCAATAGCCGAAACTGGCTAAAACGGCCGAAACCGTATATTCGGTCGGACACTACAAATTTTGAGAAACAAACTCGATTTTTATACATATTTTTTATTATTTATTTTCTTGCAACGCTTTGAAAACAATTAAAATGTGCATTATTTCGATAAGTATTCGTATACACTGAGGGAAAAAATGCTGTTATATAAAACAAATCATGGGTTGAAATAACAGATTTCACTGTTAAATACCATCCAACAAATGAAACTTTCAAATCAACAGTCGGTTGACTGTTGGTCTATAGAACACGAAACCCGTATAAAAACTTATTTATTGAAATTTTATCATTGTTTTGAAAATTCATGTATGGCCGAGTGTGCTGATGTGTGCCTCTAGTACTCGAGTGTCCAAAGTTCAAATCCGGCAAGACCAACGAAAATATTTTTTTTTATTTAAAATATTTTTTTTTTAGATAAAAAATTAAATTTGCAATTTTTTTTTTGCAAGCAACTTATTTTGAAGGTTTTTTTTTTACCAAATTATTAATGAAACAGAATTATTTTTATTTCAATTATTAAATTGCAAGTTTTGATACTTACACAGCTAGGGTTCGAACCCACGTCCCCCGGATGAAAGTCTAGTGCACTTTCACTGAGCTATTGGCAACGATAATATATATATAGCAAAACACATTTAAGAACTATTGTTTAGAAAAAATAGATAATTCTACAAAAGCACAAAAATATTTCAACAGATGATTTTAACAGCACAAAAATTCTTTGAAACGTTCATTCGACAAAGAAAATTGTTTACTTAAACGAAAATCATTCAATCGAACAGTGTTTTGAAATAACAGCGACCAAATGTTAATATTACATTTGATATTTTTCTGAGTGTACAAATAATAAATGCATTTTTGAACAAACATATTCCGATATTCAATTTTGATTGCAAGACTTGCATGCCTTGGCGGAAAAAGTATGCAATTGATAGCAATTTTTGAAATATTTTTTACTTCTTTTAAAAATTAAACATATATTTTAAATATGAATATTTTTTAAGGGGTTAGGTCGGTTTGAAAATTAATTTTGTTTTTGCCTTATGATATTGTATACAATATGTTCAGAATATTCTCCCAATAGCTTGAGTCCAAACATAGTTTTGCAAATTGGTTGTTATGTTTTCCCAAAAATTGATAACCAATCTTGTTAAAATTTGGAATTCTTTTTCAAGATACTTTACATAGTGCTTGAAATATTTAGTTCGTATATTAACAAAAATTAGTTATCATATGCTTTGGTTGAGACTTTGAAACCCACCTAGCCTATTAACGTAATTTCTTCTATTTGAAAATATTACTCCCAAGAGTTGAAACTTATTGCTGTAATATAAAGCCTTTGTAAAATTGATTTTATATGTAAGTACAAAATTTTATAAGGCCCCCCCCCCCCCCCCAAACAAAAAAAAAACAAAAATCCTGGTTGTGTCCCTGTTGCCTGGGCGATTCGACTATGAAAAGTTATTAAAGAAAAAAAAAGGTGCTGGAAATGTTACTTGGAGTATATTTGGCTACGGATTTTCGTTTTTTTTATTTTATCAAATCAGACTAACTGTTCTGCAGTTATGTTAAAATCTGTGATGAAAGTTTTTAATTTTTAAAATAGCTGTTTATAGCGAAAACCAGAGTCAATTCAAGCAGTGTAAATTATAGGTTAAAATTAATTTTGCCATGTATCTTAATTGACTCCAAAATCTTATGCCGGAGAAAAAAAATGTCGTTTTTGTTCCCCTGTGTTTAATCAATGTTTACTTTTAGTTTTTTAATGCTACAGAATTTGTAGTACTCGTATAAAAGTTAAATAAAATTATATCAAAAATGTCAACTATAAAAATTTGCTTTTATAATTATTCTACACTGACTTGCATTATTTTTCAAAACAAAAATTAAAATAACACTTGAATCAATTGTCAAAAATTGTAATACCAAACAACAACATCCGCTTCCGCTGGCAGTTTGTTTTTTTTTGTTTTTATTCATACTTATTTATTTATTTGCTTGCAACTCAACTCTGGTTATTTTAAGTAATTTTATTATATTGCTGTGTAAACAAATTTTTGAATAAAACTCTTTCATTTAAAAACAATAAAAAATTTTATTATTATCTTTATTATGCACAGATTTCGTTTTTGTGGCTCAGAAAATAGGGTAAAAAGTGCATAAATAAAGCAAACAACGAGCAACACTGACAGATATAATGCGTTTACAAATATATCTATATACCACACATGTTGGAGCGTTTGTATGTGAGTGTGTCTGTATTTGTGAGCCATGAATGAAGATTAATTAAAACAAAAACAAAAAACCAAAATACTCAACTATATCGTTTGCTACAAATGCAAACCTAATGGAAATAAAAACCCAGAGCTGTGGGCACGAGCAAAATAAAAAAAAAAATACCCAACAGGAAATGCAAGTGAAATGAACACGGCAAAAAATATACCGAATACACGAATGCGAAAATAAATGGCCACCACGTTGTTGTAGGTAATACTTTTGAACGTACGCCAATCTTTCTCCACCGCCCCACATACACACAAACACACACACACACACACAAATACTCATGTGTGGCATTAAAAAAATTTACAGCGGATATAGAAAAATGTGAAACAGCAAAACCGGAAATGCGCTAGAAAAATGTAGTGTTGCGTTGTTGTATGTTTTTCTTTTTGGTTTGTGCATTTTTAACTGAAATTCAAGTGCAACACTGTTTGCCCAACAGCAATAGGTTCCCTCTTCTCCCGCCCCCCCTTCCCAAACTAATGCCTGCCACGATTGCAGCGCTTTTTCTAGTGCAGCAGTTGAGTTGCACAGTGTTGCCATAATCAAGTACCTTCCGCGCGGTTGTGACTGAGTGAGTGTGTTGCATATGTGTTTGTGTATGCGTGTATGGCGTTGTATTTCTATGTACGCCACAAGGAAAAACCATAAAAAACAAAAACAGAACAATTAAATTTATGGTTGAAACCCGTTGGTAACAACCGCAGCAGATAGATTTTGTTGGTTTAGTTTTTTTGTTTTTGTTTTTTGGTTTCGTTTTCTTTTTCCTACTAGCTGTTTTCATTAAGGTCAGGAAATAGAAAACAGCAGTAGCAGTCAGCACGCAAAAATAATCGCTAAAAAGGTAACAACAAATTGGCAAAAAATGTAATGAATGCATTTTTCTAGCATTTCAATGCAACGGAAGTTAAGTTCGGGTAAAAATGTTGACAACCTGCAGGAATAACGAAAAAAAAAAATAAATAAAAAAATCCTCTTGAAAATAAAAATTTCGAATCTTAGGGGTGCAAAGTTTTGTAGAATTAAATATTTTTTTATTTTTCCGAAAACTGTGTAGATCATGCTCGATTTCAATGAATAACTTTTCGACTTTAAAGATAAACCCAATCACGGTATTTGGGGCAAATTTTATTAAAAATCAATTTACTGAAAGAAATTGTGAAATTGTGAGGTGTGTGGCTTAGCATGCTCGGAGCACAAGTTCAATCCCCAGTCGCGGCGAAAAGTTTTTCAATAAAAAAATTTTTCTGATCGGTCACCACCTCTCTGCAAACAATGGCAAACCTCAGAGACTAAATAAATGACATGTAAAGTTTCTTGAGAACATGAACTTTAGCCGTTCGGAGTCGGCATAAAACATGTTGGTTCAGTTCTCGGTCAATTGTGTGCAAACATTTAATAGCACACACAACACAATTGATAAGAAGCTCGGTCATAGACCTTTCAAGGGCTAAAATTTGTGTTTTGTTTCTGACCGATCAAAAAAATTTTTTATTGAAAAAAACTTTTCGCCGCGGCTGGGGATCGAACCCGGGCTCCGAGCATGCTAAGCCACACACTTAACCTGCATACCACGGTCACCACCACGCAATTTCATCATGTTCAAACATTTTTAAGAAATCCAAATTGAGAAGATTATCTTCGACACAACTTTTGATTCACGTGATATAAAATCTTATATTAATTTTTTTGAAAACTTGAAGAAATGCGTTCTAGTATACATTTCTGTAAAACAAGAAAATACATATGCAAAAACTATGCAAATTATTAATTCATGATATTTATGGAATACGTTAACACTATAAGAAGTATCACCAAAAATTATAACCAATGGTAACAATCAAAAGTCTTGTGCTATCCCAAGTACAACTTTCGCTTTGAATGTCCTTTATACAGGACACTGTTGGTAACACCGTATTTGGCAAGAAATTGTTAGTTAAACTGCATTCTTACTTTTGCTTTAAGACACATGTGGTTTTTCTTCAAAATTTCAAAGCATTTTAAGATCGATATTTTTTATTATTTTTCCCAAAAACCAACTTAGTCCTTGCGAAAAAGGAAGATGTCCTTTATTTTTTATAAAAAATGTTTTGTGGGATCTTGACAAGCCTATGCAAGTTTTGAGACCACTAAGAAGAATACGATCTAAATTTTCCGATACGCCCTATTGTACAGTGTATCAAAAAAGTTTAGGCTCTTTGACCAACTTTTTAATGAAATAAGTACCTACCATTGAAAATAGTTTTTTCTTAATATCCAAAAATGTCCCGTTACTTCAAACACAAACCTAACTAACATTTAACTTTGTGCGAACGTTTGTAATACTATGAAATAAGCGAGTTCGGTAAAGACAAGTGGTGGCGGTCATGGTCGTGCGTGCTAAATGTGCGGCGTGCGAACCAATGAATCCAACGAATGAGTGCGATGAATGCTCATCTCGGGCAAAAGTTTTCAATAGAAATACATTTTTCTGTTCGGCTTTCACCACTTTGCAGACAATAACAAACCTTGGAGAGTAAATAATGCCATGTAAAGCTTCCAGTTCTCGGTCAATAGTGTGCAAAAATTGAATCCAAAATCTTTTGTCAGAATTTTGAAATTATATTATTTTTTATCACAATGTTACCGCCTTCTAATACGTTTTTTCATATATTTAAATATATATTCAATGTTTGTAAAATATCAAAAAAAAAAAACAAATTGGCCATTTCAGCCTTTGAAAGGACTTTGACCGAGCTTCTTATGATCAATTGTGTTGTGTGTGCTATTAAATGTTTGCACACAATTGACCGAAAACTGGAACTACATGTTTTATGCCGACTCCGAACGGCTTAAGTTCATGTTCTCAAGAAACTTTACATGGTATTATTTACTCTCTGAGGTTTGCCATTGTCTGCAGAGAGGTGGTGACCGATAAGAAAAATTTTTTATTGAAAAAACTTTTCGCCGCGGCTGGGGATCGAACCCGGGCTCCGAGCATGCTAAGCCACACACTTAACCCGCATGCCACAGTCACCACGGTAAAACGGTAAAATATCAACTACATCCAAAAAAAAAGAAACAGTCTCGATAGTATCGAAAGTGTAGACGTAGAATTCCGTTTAAAGGCTCAACCGAGTTATGCGTAAGCATACCGATGCTAGAGAGCAAAAGAACGTACTTGCTCAGCAATATATTGAGTTGCTCAAGTTCTGCGTAAGCAATTTTTCGTTCAGTTTCTCAATTTTCGTTTACATTTCAAAACTTGAAGGCTCAAACAAGTTATGCGTAAAGGGCTAACTATAATAGCCACATGCTGGCATACGCTTATGTCAAAAACTGAACGGAAAGCCAGCCGGCTGTTGTCAATATCGAAGAATACCCATAATTGCCCGACGTTGGCTTTGAAAAGTGTCACAAAATTATTTTGTTTTGTCTGTGTTTATTTGTCAGTTTTTTTGAAAAAAGTACATATATACAAAATGATATATAAAAAAAAAATTAACAAACACAGCCCTTGTTGCTTTGATCGAACTGTATGAATTTTTTGTTTTCAATTTGTTTTTGACACTTGCCTATGCTGTGAGCGATTTGAATCGCTCACCACAAAGCCAATGAAAGTCAACGAAACTTAACGAAACTGTGGCAATTCCAATTATGGTTATGCTCATATATTTATATGAGCTCGCTTTCATTTTGACAATTCAGTCTGCCAGCATGTGGCTATTATAGTTAACCCTTAAGCATACAAAAGTTTCAGAGAGAAGTCAACGAAAAGTCAACGAAAAGTATTCAAAAGTTCAAAAACACACTTTTAAATAGGTACTTAATTAAAAACAAAGTAAGCTTGAAAAAAATTTGAATATAAATCGATTCGAATGAAATGACAAATAAAAAATAATTTGTTATTATCGAAAAAGATTGCCAACTAAAATTACAAAAAATATTTTCTTTATGGACTACTTACTTAGTAAGCCTGATTAAATGAGCAAGCAAAAAGAAACAAGCAAAATTTCAAATTTGTTCTATCATTTCGTTAAGTTTGATAGGTTGAGTTCATTAACTTAGTTGAAAAGAAGGCGAAGCAAATGCACTTTCCATTGGTGCCACTTTCGTCTATGCCCGATATATATGTGGTTTGCCAGCTACAGTCAGTTTAACTACTAATTTCAAATTAAAATTAAGATCCCGATTTTTAAAAAATCCTATGGTAACTATATTTCACGCTGAGCACATGTCCTTTCCATTAGTGCCACTCTCGTCACTGTCCAATATTAAGTTTGCGTGCTACACTTTCGTCTCTGTTCGATGTATAGTTTGCGAACTACACTAGCTAGTGCTAGTGGGATGTGGGATCCAAATTTATTTGTATTAAAAACAAAAATTAAAATTTTACGCCATCTATTGGGTAAAAGCATAAAACGAAATATGATCCAACTCGTTTTTTTTCATAAGAGTTAAATCTAACCGGATCACAGACCAATTTCGTTAAATTTAACAGTTTGATTTCATTGACTGAGTTGAAAAGAGGTTCATGACCTCTGGTTTCAAAATAGAGCACTTTGTAAACACTAGAACCCAATGCGAACCAATGCTTACAATGCTACCAATACGAACTAGAACTTTCAGTTTCACGTAAGCACGTGTTACACGTGTTCACGTGTTTTTAAAAAAATCAAGTGAAAACACGAACCTCAACTACACGTGTATTTTATTCACGAACTATACGTGAAGTTCGTATTCACGTGAAAGTGCCAATGAACCACCTGTGACCTCAGTTAATCCCACTGCCATAGAATCATTCATTTTGGTCCAAATATTCCAAGTTGAGGTTTGTGTTTCAAAACACGAACTACACGAAGTTCGAACTTCCGTGAACACGTGTAGTTCGAAACACGTGTTTGAGCTGAAGCTCCAATATGAACCAATCAGTTTGTGCAAAATAAAAACAATACAAGCATAAATAACGAATCAAAAACAAAGAAAGCAGCAGGCACAGTAGGTACATTATAAGCAGTTGATAATCGACTTTCTTATATAAAAACATGCATTTTTCTTCTTATATTTTACTATTTTCTGACTTTCATATAATAGTGACAAAATCTAAAATTAGATATTCATTCAGCGCAGGATATATCTGATATTTAAGTGTTAATATTATCTTTGAACGATAAGTATTAAAGGCTGTAGGTATACCCTAAAGTATTAGCCAAAAACGTTGCATGACCTTCAAAAAATCTAATAAAACAACCCCATACAAACCGCGCTTTAAGACGTAATTCTATGTCAAAAGTCATGCTCATAAATGAGGAGTTTACATTCATATCCAGATAAAACACAGGAAAAAACAGTTTTAGTCAGAAATGCCATTGTAAAGCTAATGTTGCAATATATCGATCCATAAAATTCTCTTTGATAAAAACTATAAAAATCCTTGTATGCAGAAATCATTTTAATGAGTTCCTCAGCTTAATTATTAATTAATTGCCATAATGACTGTTCGATATTGACAAATCTTAGTATAAATGAGTTTAAGAGCACGCAAAATCGAATTCTGACAACCGTTTTTTAGTAAAGTATACGCAAGAGGGCGTATACTTTACTCCAGTACAAACTTCATGTTTTCGGAAATGAAGTTTTTTAATCGCCTGTAAGATTGTATTTTTCATCGTCCTCAGTTTTCATTAAACCACATCATACTATACATTAATGAAAATAATCACTCAATACTTTTCCAATAAGCTTAAATCCATGTTTATACCATGAAAAATACATATTTTAAAGGAGTTCAAAAAAGCGCCTTTTCGAAAAATGACGAAATATCGACTTTTTGGGGTCGCAAGATAAGTTATAAAGAACAAATTTTGTTAGCCAATATTTGTGTACTATCAGTATCTTTATTTTTTGCTTATCTTGGATATGCATTCTGAAGAAAAAAAAAGTTATATGCAAAAAACATGATGTTTTGGACAAAAAAGGTGTACAGGAGAACCAGAACCGCTATATGGAGATTTCTCCAATCCAAAAAAAAATTGATGCAGAAATAGTTATTAAGAATCCTTCTAACTTTTGAGTCGTATCCGGCTGACTTTTTTTTTTATCCATACAAAATCGATCCTTCTTAATGTACATACAGTAACAACAAAATCAACCAACTTGACTGCTCCTCCTCGTTCGTTAAGTCGCACAGAGTGTCCAAATCGCGAAAAACTGCTATTAAATAAACCCTTCTTTGGATTTAAGCCAAATTTGGTACGGAGGAACTTGTGAAGCAGCTTATTTAAAATTTTTCAAAAAAAGTATAAAATTCAAAATGGCGGACTCAATGTGGCGGTGCGTATTTTCTTTTTATTGTGCATATACAAGCTTGATTTATTGAGGATAGCATTATAGAATCATGATTTATTTTTTATTTTAAAAATTAACCCTTTAACGACCATAGTTGCTTTTAAGCTTCATATTGACTTTGACCGAATATTTAATAAAACTAAAGTAAATTCAAAATCAAAATGTGAAGGTAGGGGAGAGTGGGGTGTTGTGAGACAGGTTTAGTTTTTGGACGATAACTTCTTTAAAAGTTAATATTTTTTTTTCTGGGAACATTTTTTGGATAGCTTATTCAATTACCTAACAACCTCCGATGACATTTTTTTGAAATTTAAAACATTTAAGAATTTTCTTGAAGCCTGAAAAAAAGATTGGAATTTTTGATTTTAAAAAATTATGGGGTGTTGTGAGACACTACTATAAATATAACAAAATGGAATTTTTTGCTTAAAGTCCTTATTGAAATAGGACAAAATTTAAGGAAAAAATTAAAATACAGATAAGAGAAATTGTTCGCGTTAATCTGATTCGGCTAACAGTTAAAATATCCGGTTTTCATTTTGGCACACTGCAGATGAACAGTTCGATCACATTTATTGCAACTAATAAAATTGTTTTCGTCCGGACTGATTTTAGAATGTAAGTCGTGCATGCGTATAGTACGGGCTATACGTATTCATGAGATTTCACACTCCCTTGGCGAATCCAAAAAAAAAAAAAAGACTCTTTGGCACGTTTACCCTACAAAAGATGCAAAAGTATAAATCTTCATCATCTAATGAGAAAACTCTTTCCGGTACGTATTTTGTATGATGACTACGCTTTGCTGGATCCTTCAGCGATTTTTTTGTTTTAGTTGTTTTTTCAGTCTTTTGGTCGGATTTTTTCCTCAATAATGCCACATTCTTGGAAGTTGTAAATACGGTTGCAAAAATAGCCTTCTGGCCGCGTTTTGATTTTTGGAATAGGGGATCAAACTTCAGAGGACTAACCTTCTCTAGTGCACTGCTCAGCTCAGACGCCTTGAAAAACCAATTTAATTTGTAAAATATTAGAAAAACTGGTTTCCTGCCAGTTTTGACACTTTGATATGCAACAAAATCGACTAATTTATCATTTGAAGCCGATGCGGAAAAAATTGTGTCTTCAACTTTTCCATATAAAGGGTTCTATACATTCTAGATTTATCAAAATTATATGATTTGCAGACAACTCGAAAACAATTATTTTTTATGGCAATTTCTTTGATGGCTGCCACTAGTGGATGGATGCAACAATTCCTTTTGGATTTGGCGATACTTTATATGCATTTAGTGGCATGATGGCTATAAAAATAATGAAATAAAAACAAAAATGACTGTCTCACAACACCCCATATTTACTGTCTCACGACACCCCATATTCGACATTTTCAAATGGCCACTGCGTCATCATCACCCGCAATTTTTTTTGCAAAATCACTTTTGTGGGCTTGAAGACAATGGAAAAGATATCATTTTAATAAATATTTACCTTCACGTTTAATTGGCAATGTTTCTGGAAATTCCACAAGGCAAACTGTACAAAAAACTTTTAAGAGCGCGATCAAAACTCATAATTGTTACAGACACTAGGAACACGTGTCAATGCGATGAGTGCATATAATAAGTGAGATCCCATTGAGAAAATATCTTACAGTTGTTGTGAGCATTCATAACATTACCACTATGTCAGATATTGACGTGTCTCACAACACCCCATGTCTTACAACACCCCACTCTCCCCTACGTAATTTTAGTTTAGCTTTTATTCTTTATAAGCTTATTCTTAAGAAAACATGGGATGTTAATAAATATTTATTATTATTATCATTATTATTATTATTGTTATTATTATTATTATTATTATTATTATTATTATTATTATTATTATTATTATTATTATTATTATTATTATTATTATTATTATTATTATTATTATTATTATTATTATTATTATTATTATTATTATTATTATTATTATTATTATTATTATTATTATTATTATTATTATTATTATTATTATTATTATTATTATTATTATTATTATTATTATTATTATTATTATTATTATTATTATTATTATTATTATTATTATTATTATTATTATTATTATTATTATTATTATTATTATTATTATTATTATTATTATTATTATTATTATTATTATTATTATTATTATTATTATTACTATTATTATTATTATTATTATTATTATTATTATTATTTTTATTATTATTATTATTATTATTTTTATTATTATTATTATTATTATTATTATTATTATTATTATTATTATTATTATTATTATTATTATTATTATTATTATTATTATTATTATTATTATTATTATTATTATTAATAATATTATTATCATTAATATTTTTTTTTTGACGACCCTTGTTTTTTCCCTGAGTGTTTAAGTTTTCAAAACCAATGGAGGCGTGAAGCCAGTTTTTATTATTGTTTATGAATCTCTCTTCATATCTATTACTTGCTTTCCACTTATTTTGAATTGCGATATAAATTGTCTTATCGTTTTTATCAGATTTTTTTTCTTTACCAATAGGGCACCTTGTGCTGTTTACTACATGTTCTTTTATAACCCTTAATTTTTCTCCGCAGCTTTGAGAAGTATTTTCTTAAAATATTTGAAAAAAGGCCACTCTTGTTAAGAAAATATTGTTTGAACATGAACCTGCAAAAAAATGTTATTTCAATGAAAAAAAAAATGATTTCGGCGAGTTTTACAAACTTATTAAAAGTTTAAAGTATGCAAAAGGGGCAAAATGTGTCAACAAATTTTTCGGAATTATAAAATGTGAATGTTTGCTGAATGGAACTTCATAAAAATATTTGTTTTATCTCGGTTGAAAACAAACTATAAGCTTACTTTTTTCAGAAATGCAATTTTTTTTTTTTTGTTTTTTAAACATGTATTTTACGCGACTTGTAAGAATTAATCCCTAATTTTTTTTTAATACAATCTTTTCGAATTAATTAAATACAAACGTCATGCTTGATCCTGCATTTTAGTTTTTTTAAATATTCACTGTAGTTTTTATTTTAAAGCTGTTTACAAACACTGCAAGTTTGCTCTTATTGAGACTATTTGGAGCGCACACTTCGTGATCGCGTTAATATCTTACTCAGTACAGGGAGATGAAGTAAGTTAGAAGAAAAATAATAACGGTACTTTGTAGACTCAATATTGTAGTTGAGAATAAGCCACAAACCAATGATCTGTTATGTTTTTGCATTTTTTACTTTTTATCACTCTCTCAGTACAGCGGACACACTGTGAGTCGGTTCGAAATAAACAATTCCAGCTTTAACTTTTGCTTCAAAACTCTTATTTTAAAATTTAAATAGTTATTTTAACTATTTCTTCATATCCTCTCTATAACAACTTTTGATGCATTTTTGGATTAAAATCACTCATGCATTCTTTGCTTTTAATTCAAATTTCTCTTCATAACTTTTTGTCTATTATACTTTCACTTAAAGTTGTCTTGACAACATATTCTAACTTTTGACTTTCTTTTAATCCTTTTTTGTGGCTTTCTATGCAAATAAATACTATTTATTTATATAAAACTAATTAAAACCAACAAGCTACCCATTTTCATGTCTGATGATTGTTTATTCTAACCGCAATTGTATTTGCAGAAAAGGACATTAAAGTAAAAAGGATTTCTACTCCACAAGGATATGCGCGCCACTACAGTTCAGCATATACTGGTAAGTCTGATATTTTTGTATGCGTTCTTATGCCAAATAATGACTACCTCCACCCACGCGCCAGCATTTAATGAACTTTCTTTCGACAGTGAGAACATTTCTTGGAGAGTGTCTTACTTTAAATCCAGACTTTGATTGCAATCGCATGCGACTGTTGCTATTTTGACAGGCATTTCCCCTGTCGTTCTTGTTTTTTTTAAAGCTGTTTGCTTGCGCTTCGTCGTGCGTATGACGCATGTTGCATTTATTTACAGCTACCGCTGCTGTTCTTGCCAAAAAGTTAATCCTTTTGTGTGTTGGGCAAACAAATCAATCTGAAAATCTTTGCCAAAATCTCGAGGCAGCCGCGTGTGTGCGTGTTTTTTTTTTGTTTATTTTCATTCACTGCTTCAAGTTATCGCAGCATCTCAGCAACATCGTATTGCATTTGATCTCATCAACATAATCGCTAGCATCCTTTACAACCATGTCATCAGCTCGTTCGTATATTATCATAGCTTAAGTCCTGTCGGCAACCTTCTACACACAATCTTTATCCCCACTTGTTTTGCGTCCTTGTGCTGCTGCTGCTTTCTTTTCCGGTACTTTAGACTCAACTATGCAAAGTTTGTCTAAGCAAAGGACCTTTCGTCACTTTGGTAGACAGATTTAAATGTCAGTTAAATGTGAAAGAAAAGGGTGCAAGTTGGCATGTGTATGCGTGCTGATTTGTTTGCAATACCCTCAGTGTGAGTGTGTGTGTTTGTAGAGTGTGGCTGCGTTTGTGCTTAGCATAAAAAAGCCAGTAAGCAGCGCAAATATTGAGTTAGGCTGAGGTTTGCTTTTTTTATTTTCTTTTTTGTGTTTTTTTTTTTTTTTTTTTGCTTAGGTATGAAAGCTAAAGAGAGTGCCTTTGAGCCGTCTTTGCAAAAAAAAGCAAGTGTTTGTAAAGCGTGCAAAAAGTGCTGCCAAGTATGAGCACTACCACTTCCGACGCACGCACGCAATCAAAACATTTCGAACTGTAATGTTGTTTAAATAAAAGGATTCGAATTGTTTAATTTTATGGATGTGAAAAAAATCTGGGCAATAAAATTTATATTTTTAAGGATTAAATTAAATATTACAGTCATGCTATAAAAATGTTGTAAGAGATAATTAAAAAATTAATTAATTCTTACTAAAAAAGGCTATTTTAAATCCTTTTTGGTTGGAATATTTTAAAGCTGCGTAGTATATGTTTAATATATTTTTTAAATGAAAAAAAAATTTAAATCACTCATTTATTTTGTACTAAATCGACTATATGTAGCAGAAGAAGAAGAAGCATAATATTTAAATTAACTGCCAGTTGAAAGCGCCTTTTAAATGAACTCCGGCAGTAAAAAGTACTAATTATTAAAAAGCATGCGTTTTATTGGACCGGCTTTATTGCTTAATTATTTTTAATTTCTTTAATTGCACTTCTATTGGATATATTTTGGTTTGTAGTAAAAAAGGTTGCCTGCTTTTAGGCTTCAAAAGCTTTTTCCTAAAATTTTATGATTTTTCTCTCACCACTCTAATGTTGAATTTCAAATATAAAGTAGCTTTTAATATCAATATTAATAGTATCTTTGAATAGCTAGCAATAATTATTTTTAAAAGTATAATTTTAGGCGTTCTTCATATTTTTAAAATAGATTTGATTAAAGAAGGTTTAATCTCCGATTGTTTCTGAATAAACTAATTTGATAAGAGGGACTACCATCTGTGTCTTTTGTCTTTTTTAAGGTTTACATAAATATTTTTGAAGTATGTTTTATTTCATTAAAAGAAAATGGATATCATATTGAAAAACATGATTTCCAAATTGAAATAGAATTTCGAAACAAATAATAATATTACATTTTTCCCTTTTTGCTAATTTTTTTTATATTTGTTTATTTACGAAAGTTTATTTTAAGGTAGTCTGCAAGGATATCGTTATCAAAAGATAGATCAATTATTATGAATATCAATTAATAATCAAATGCAAATTCATGCAATTTCATTATCAATAAATGCAAAAAAAATAAAAATTTTGTAAATAAATTTTCTAATCATTCAAGATTGAGAACATACAGAATAACCTAAATACTGACATTCAGCTTTAAGAATATAAGATAACCAAGATATAACGGAAAAGTCTGAACATATTTAAGAACAACACCAAGCAGCGAACAACATAAAAATATAAGCATGCAATTTAACTTGGCACCACTGGCACAATTACAGTAACTGCAACAGCAGCCACAGCGGAACACATGCCAGGAACTTTGAAATATTTGCCATTGCTTTAGTGTGCCACACATTTTATAAATTTATTAAGAAATTTCCACTGGCAACCAACAGCAGCCACCTACATTGTTACAACAACAACAAAAAAGTAAGCAACAAAAATGAAACAACAAATATAGTAGCAAAAACTAAAAAATCCATTGACTTAATATTTATAACATACAAAAGCAAACCAACATACACACACACCAACCACTCTCTCACACACACACACACGGAGACTCGTATGCAACAACATAAGACACTCGCGGCAACAAATCATTTTGCTGGCAGTTAGTTCATGGTATGCGCTGCAAGCGCAAATAAAAACTGCAAGGATAACCAAAATAAAAAAAAATGCGCGCAGAAAAAAGCAATTTTTAAATAACTTTATAGAAAAAAACTGCAAGCAAAATAACTGTGCCGTGTGCATATGTAAATAAATTAAAAAAAAAAAAAAAAAAAACGAAACAAAAATTATACAACAAACACAACAAGCATAAATAAAAACAACAGCGAAATCCTTGTAAATAATAAATTGTTAAAAAATAACCCGTGGAAAACTATTTCCCCAAGGATATGCAGGAACACAAATGCACAGACAAGCATTTGCTTGCCACACGTATGTTTGGCGCTGCAACAACTTCATAAAAAACCAGCAACAACAACAACAACAACAACAACAACAACAACAACAACATCAACAACAACAACAACAACAACAACAACAACAAACAACAACATCTGAACACTCACTTTATAATCACAAAACAAGCAAACTAAAGCAATTTATGTGAAAAGCGCAGAAAAGTATGCAACACTTGTATTTTGCAAATATGAAGTTGCAACAGCAAATAACTGCCACTTTTTACTATGTTGCACAGATTAAAAATATGTAACACACTTCTTTTCATAAATGTTTCAATTATATTAAGTTCTCCGATTAGTTAAAAAAGATAAGGACCGAACTTAAGAAAATTTAGACTAGAACTCGTATGGCTCTTTCCAATAGATTTCATCACAAAAAAAGGAGCCGCATCATCTAAGAAAAAAATTAAAAACAAATATATATTGACACAGTTATATTTTAGTAGAACCAATTCGAATGATCATTTTTCTCCCTTTCAAATCCTACCTCTGAAAAAGAATTGCTCTTTACTAGAATCACACTCCGTCCTTTACAAGTTGAGCGAAGTAACTAACAATAAAGGCAGACAACTAGACTTTGTCTTTTTTTCAGTTTAAGATAATTTCATAGTATCCGTGAGTAAACATATACATACTTTCAACACTCGATGAGTACCATCCATTTCTATCGCTTACTATATCTTACAACAATAACATCATAAATAATACGCCATAAGAACATCATGAGAAGCTCGGTCAAAATTTTTTAATTCAGAATCTTTTGCTGCTACTTACGTCTGCTGACCAACAACCATGGTCCTTTGCTATGCGTTTCATTTCCAAGTACAGAAAGTCTAAAGTCGGTCTAGGCCGACTATGAAATACCCTAAACCTACTTTTCAAAATAAAAGAATAATATGATTGAAAATGGGTGTGTCCGTTGGCGGATGAAGCCTATATTTTATATGCATTTAAATGTTGATGAAAAATTTACACATACCATATTGTATTCCTGTAGCTCACAGTTAATGCTTTAATTGTGCTTTCGCTATGGGAGGTGGGCGTGTTAAAACACACCTTTGTTTTGGAATAAAAAACATACATACAAAATTTGATCTCTCTATGACATACATAACCTTAATTATTGAGTTTTAAATTTTTTGGGTTGTATGGGACATAGGCGTGTCCGTCGGCGGATGACGTCCATTTTTCAAAATCATATTTGGTTTGTTATAAAAAACATACGTGCCAAATTTTAACTCTGTAGGTTAAACATAGGTATATTTATTGCGTTTTAAATTTTTGGGTTGTATGGGAAGTGGGCGTGTCCGTGAGCGGATGACGTTCATTGTTCGAAGATAACTTTGTGTAGCTACAAAACACATACATGTCAAATTTTATTGTTGTAGGCTTATTATGAGCCGAGTTATGCAGTTTTCAATTTTCGCGTTGTATGGGAGGTAGGCGTGTACGTGGCGGATGATGTCCATTTTTCACAACCATCTTTGTATTGTCATATAAAACATACGTGCCAAATTTTAACTCTTTAGGTTAAACATAGGTTTATTTATTGCGTTTTCAATTTTTGGGTTGTATGGGAGGTAGGCGTGGCCGTGATCGGATGACACCTATTTTTCGAAGACATTTTTTTTGTTAATACAGAACATAAACACACCAAATTTTATTGTTGTAGGTTAATTAAAAGGCTGAGTTATGCAGTTTTCAATTTTTGCGTTATATTGTAGGAAGGCGTGTCCGTGGGCGGATGATGTCCATTTTTCCCAACCATCCTTTTTTTTGTTATAAAAAACACACGTGTCTAATTTTATAACTGGTGGTTGAACAGAAGTTTATTTATTGCGTTTTCAATTTTTGGATTGTATGGGAGGTGGGCGTGTTTGTGGGTGGATGACACCCATTTTTCGAAGCCATCTTTGTGTTGATACAAAATACATGCACACAAAATTTTATTGTTGTAGGTTAGTTACCAAGCGAGGTTTCAGACAAGGTGATTCCTTATCGTGCGACTTTTTTAATATAGTCATGGAGAAGATCATCCGAGCTGCTGACCTGAGACGCAGCGGCACAATTCTCTATAAGAGTGTTATGCTGCTGGCGTATGCTGATGATATTGACATCATTGGTCAAAATACGCGCGAAGTCAGTGCAGCATTCTTCAGGCTAGAAAAAGAGTCGAGTCAAATGGGTGTTGCAGTGAACGCAGATAAAACGAAGTATCTTGTGTCAACAAAAAAACAGTCCCAGCGTCTTGGAAACCACATCACTGTTGACAACACCTCCTTTGTGGTAGTGAAGGACTTTGTTTACCTGGGATCCAGCATTAACTCCTCCAACGATATCAGTATTGAGATTAAACGAAGGATAACTCTTGCCAACAGGTGTTACTTTGGGCTCAGTAGGCAATTGAGAAGCAGAGCTCTTTCTCGACGAACAAAACTGACGCTCTATAAGTCAATAATCATGCCCGTCCTACTATACGCATCACAAACCTGGACGATGAGCAGCTCTGATGAAAAGACTTTGGGAGCGTTCGAGAGAAAAATCCTTCGCAAGATCTATGGTCCAATCTGCGTCAATGGCGAGTACCGAATACGATGGAACCACGAGCTGTATGAGCTATATGCCGACATCGATATAGTCAAGCGTATTAAAATTGAGCGGCTTCGCTGGCTAGGGCATGTCGAGAGAATGAACGACGAAGCTCCAGCGAAAAAGATATTGGATTCGGTACACAGCGGTGGCCAACGCAGACGAGGAAAACCGCATCTCCGTTGAAAAGACCAGGCATTGGATAACCTGACAACGCTTGGAGTTTCCAACTGGCGCCAGCAAGCGCACGAAAAAAGAGGCTGGCGCAAATTCTTAGACCAGGCCAAAACCGACCAACGGTTGTAAGAGCCATCTAAGTAAGTAAGTAGTAGGTTAGTTATGAGCTTACTAATGCAGATTTAAATTTTTGCGTTGTATGGAAGGTAGGCGTGTCCGTGGGCGGATCCAAAATATATTCAATAGTGCAGATCCTTGGGTTCATGTGACCATGTGTACCAAGTATCATTCAATTATCTCAACTCCTTCTTCTTATCCTGTGTATACGGACAACACACCGACGGACAGACGGACGGACGGACATGGATAGCTCGACTCACGTGGTGACGCTGATCAAGAATATATATACTTTTCTATACCGGACTCGCTTCGTTCTATGCGTTACAAACGTTTGCACAAAGTTAATATACCCTGAACTTTCAGGTTTAGGTTATAAAAATATTGGAATCATATAACATCAAACGCTTGAGATAATTATTTGGTTCAAAAACCGTTAATTTAAATATTCGAAAAAATTGCGATTTGTTTCTGTTTTTTTAAAGTATTTAAAAAATAATATTTTATGAATTCCTTTAATTTAAAGAAACATTCTCAAATGATAGTTAAAATCTGATATGCATAAACTATGCCATATAAATGAGAGGAGTGCTAATGGTATGAAACTGCTCTGGCCACTTTTTAAAAAAAAATCATTAATCCTGTTTGATTAAAACACGAGCAAAAACGCATTACCTAAAAATATTTCGTCTATTGAGATAGTGTTTTCAATAAACTGTGCGAAATATTTTTTAATAAAAACAAAAAACAAGAGGTCTCGTGAAATATTTGACATTTCTGAAGTCTTGCAAATGCCTTTCGTTGCACTGAGCTGTCAAAAACTAAAAGCATAAAAATATAAAATGAAACAACATGCATTTCCTCGACAACAACGCATTAGCAGCTGACAAATAAGGAAAACGCGAAGAGTAGAATGCTGCTAGCAGCAGGCAGTGGCAACACTCTAGAGAATTTTTGCCAAACATTCGCATTGGATAGGCAAAAAAAAAAAGAAAGAAAAACTATTAGTTAACATAGAAAAACTAGACAGACAAAGAATGAATGAGCGGACAGACGTGAGGCTGGACGGACAGACAGAACAACAAATGGATAGACATGTGAACTCATGAAATATACGAGTTCTGCTACTGTTGCAGTGAAAAGCACACACTCAAAAACACACGCAAATGTCATTTTGACAGCGCACGCAAGTTGGCGAAAAAAAATTGCAAACATGTGGCTGCTATTTAAAATGTGTTCCTCATTTTCCGGTGCATTTTCTTCCTTTATTTTTTGGCAATATCGTGTGTTATTTTTTTTTGAAGGGGGTTTGTGGGCCTAGCGAAGCAGCGGCGAGGCAGGGCGGTAAGTTTTGAACCACACTGTAAGGGCAGAATCTAGTCACTGGCATTTGTACTGGTTTTTGTTTGTGGTGCACCAGTATGAAATTTAGTGAATGTGAATGCTTTGTTAAGTTCAAGGAAAGGGAATAAAGATATTGTTTTGTTGGGCATGTTTGTTGCGTGTTGCAGATTTGGTTAATGTTTGAATTTTTTTTTTTTTTGACACATGCAGCTCAAAACCACCAAGCACCAAGCAAAGAGTTGCAATGAATTCAAAAATTTAACTCTGTCCAAGTATTAATCAAGAACTAATTCAAGTACAGCTTCGTAAATTGTTAAGATAGGATGTTCGGGAGGATTTGAAAACTCTTTATTTTTTAATGGTGGCCGTGATCGTGCTAAGTTTGTGGCGTGCGAACCAACGGATCTTAAGTTCAAACCACACCTCGGAAAAAAGTTTTACTTTAATAGAAATAAATTTTACCGTTCCGCCGTCACCTTTCTACAGACAATAACAAATCTCAGAGAGTATATAATGCCATGTAAAGCTTCTTGAGAAACTTCATATGACATGAACTTTAGTTCAGAGTCGGCATAAAGCATGTAGGTCCATTTCCCGTCAATTGTGTGCAAATATTTAGTCACACTCACAACAAAGTTGATCATAAGAAGCTCGGTCAAAGTCCTTTCAAGGGTTTCAAGGGTTTTTCTTCCCAACTAACTCTTTAACTTCCCACAGGTTACATTTTCAAGATTCTGAGAGGTTTTTCATATCGATATTTCTTTGTGCACGTAAGCAAATTGTGAATGCAGGATCGATATTTTCTCCTTTTAATTTACTTTGAAGATATTTGTGACGACAAGTTTTAAATTTTTGTGAGTGAACTTGTTTTGCGTGGTTCTCTTCAAGCTCTTGCGAAGTAATTTTTCAAGGTCTTGCGAGCATAACCAGGTTTTTCTCGGCCTTATATATACTTCTGACGTAAAGCTGAGTCAAGGAGCCGCTCTGAAGCTGTAAGCAAAAGAATAACTCTTCTTCAATGATACTTCAAAGGTACTTGAGGAACACATTTTAGATTTTTGTGAGTGAACAATGCTTTTCGAAGTTCAATTTGGAACTGAGAGCGAGGTTTTTCATGTGAAACCGAATACTCGTTAGTGTTCTTCATGATGACATAAGCGATGCACGAGTAAGTTTCTTAGCAGTTTCCAAATTAATTGTAAAAGCGAGGTTTTATCATTTGAGAACGAATTTTCGTAAAAATTCATGGTAAAGATTTTGATGAAGCACCTATTTTTCTAAGATATCTTTCAAATAACTTCTATTTTACTGACCAGGACTGAGCGGTTTCTCGTAATGATGGTTCTTATAAGCAATAGCGCAGTACCTTGTCCAAGCCTGAACAGCTCTCAATATCTTCTGCTTTACCTGTAAACTAAGCAAAATCTATGCTTAATCATTCGATTGCGAAAGTGCTCCCAATAAGCTTCGAATAGGTCACGCAAGAGGGAGAAAAAATGATTTGAAGATCTATTGTTTTGTTGATTGTTGAAATTTTTTTATCTTGGCTTCACTCCCACTTTTGCTGTACGAAATCAAGTGTGTTAAGAATTGCCGTTAATGGCATTGTAATGCAGAACTGTAAGCGGGGGGATGTTTCGCGAGTTTCTTTTGTGTTCTTGTAGGGTTCTGAGCATGTATTCATTGTAACCAAAGTAGGTGAAATTAATTCCTGTATGTATAGCAACATTGCGTTTTATTATGATGTTTTGTAAAATATTTAAACAACTTCATTATAGCTCACTTTCATCGGAAACTGTTAACATAAAATTTAATTAACCCAAAAACGAAGTTAATATTAATTGCATGCTTATTATCTCCAGCACTATCTTGTTTTAGAGACAAACCAAGCCATGCACACCGGCAAACACAAAATTTAACACGCGCCCACTGAAGCATGCAAGTTTGAGGCACGTGAATAACCAAGAAATTTATGGTCGACTGTCGATTTGTTATCGCAAGTTATACATTCATTAATTAAATCATAAAAAATGCAACTAAAAAAAAAAGAAATATTTAATAAGCCATAAGAAAGCACAAAAAAAACAACAGTAGAAAAATGTTGTTGACAAATCCAGCGGAATGTCCTTGCCGGCTTGAGTTCACAATAAGTTAACGACGAAAACGAAAACAAAAAAAAAAAAAAAAAACAACAAATTATGTGTCACTCCTGTTGTTCTGCATTTTTAATGCTTCCTGTAAATAATTAAAACAAATTTCGCTGCATTAAAAGGACGCGCCTTTTGATAGCTAACAAAAAAACCAAAAAAAAAAAAAAAAACCAAAAAAAGCAACTACAGTAGAAGGGGTTAAAAAGGACATTATTTAACGCCATGACATGATGGAAAAAATTCAAATGATTTTTTATTTTTGTTTAACAGCGCATTCATTTGGTGTGACTGCCAGCAGCTGTCAACTAAATTTTTTTTCTGTTTAGACCAGAAAAAGGAAACATCGCGGCTGACAATCCTTTGGCCTGTAAACGCGGCTAATTGGCCGGAATGCAATGAAATGGTTATGTACATCAGCAACAAAAGCAACAACAGTATTAATAATATTTGAGAAATACGAGCGAAAGAACGCGTCAAAAAGAGTTATTAAGCTTAGCGCGCGCGTGTCCTTTTTTCATGTTATGCTGCTGCGAATGTAGACGGATGCGCATAAAATATAAAATATGTTCTCTATATGAAAGGGTACTTTTTTCAAAAGCCTTTCAGCTTTTTTCTTTTTTTGTTTTTAATAAACAGCAAATTTATTAATTATGCTCAAAATGCGCACAGTTGAGTAAACCGGAAATTGTGCCAGCAAGGAGATAACAAGCATGAAAACAAAACAAAGAGGTTTAGAAAACTCGACAAAATTAGGCTTATAGGCAGTTGAATGCAGTGGCATTGAAAATTAGTTGATCTCTAGCAGTTGTTAGTACATAACAACCAAAACTTAGTAAAATCAAATCAAAAAGCTTTAAATTAAAAAGTTCATTAGTGTTTTCGTCCTAAAGCCGAAATTATAAGAAGGAATAAAAATATAATTAATTTTATTACGAAGTTTATTTTATCAAAATACGTTCGTATTCAAATTGAATACCAATTTTGAATACATTTTTAATTCTTCACGAATAAAATTAAATTAAAACAACTTTTGTATTGTACAGTACACTTTTGCATTTGATTTTACTATTCTACATACTTGAAAGTGAGCTTTTCTGCGAGAGAATGATGTCGGTGCCACAGAACGACTCTCCGTAACTCAAACAGGCAGTACAGCCGACTTCAATCTCCGCGTGTTACTTTTTGGAAACTATAAGACAAGAAATGATATTTATGATAACCAATATCACGTAATATCATATTGTACAAGCTGCTCGAAGCGGCGAACACTTAATTCCGTTCTGTTAACAATCTTACTAGTTTTGCTTCAAATTCATTACTTTTCCCTTAATAAGAAAAAACAGTAAAATTTGTATGAAGCAATTTTATTTAACAATTCGTTTTTGCACTCGTTTTTTCTATTGTTGTTGTGAGATGAAATGACCAATTTTTTTGTTGTTTTGTATTGTTGTTAGTATATTCGTTATCATATCTGAAAACATGTACAAAAAAACTTGAATGCAATCAGGCATATGTTAAAAAAAAAATCCTTAATTTACTTTCAGCAACTGCCAAACAATCCTCATTTTTTTCTTATAAAATTGAATATTTCCGCCAATACCATTGCTTATACAGCGCTTAATTAACAAAGCAGTACTTTTTTTCTTCTATTAACTTTTACATACCTTTACCGTAAGCTAACCATCTTAGAGCTCTCTTTGTATCTTTTGAACTGTTTGATTTAAATTTTTATCCTTTTGAATGTTTTTTCTCTTCTATATTTTTGCTGCAGTTTTTTTTTTTAGAGTTTCGATCAGTTGCCAACTATTGTCAACTTTTTATACTGCTCAATTTTGAGAGCTTTAGTAAAGCTTTCGTTTAAATCCACTTCCGTTTCCTGCCACGTACGTTTGTTTGCAAGCTTAACGTAACAAATGCTCGTTCATTCGTTCGTTTTTTCGTTCGTTTGGTCATGCTGGGAAGTTAAATAAAAAATAAAAGTGCAAAAAGCAAACCATAAAAATGTTTCATCGATATGCGTGCATGACTGGAATAGCTAAGCAGCAACTACTGGACAGCAATTTTAACACAAGTGTGACTATGTGTGTGTAAAGTTAACTAAGTCGTCATGCAAACTGTAACTGATACCAGTTTACTAGACACTTCAGCAAAGTTTGACCAAAATTTTAAAGCATTTTTAAGACACACACATTAAAAATCATAGAAAAAGCTTTATAAAATATTCAATATTCTTATAAGTATCAACTATGTTTGCTCGAGTAGGTATATATGTATTTTTTGCCATACCATTTCTGCACTGTTGCACACGTTGCGGTGACACGCGTCTCAAAATTAGCTTGAAAATCACGTGTCCATAAAAAAAATTGGCAACAATTTATAACATAACGAAAAAAAAGGAAAACACACAACCAGCAATATATCAAAAAAAAAAAAAAACAAAAAGTCATAGCATGTCCTTGCTCGGAAGCTGTTGCTTGCTCTGCTCTAGAACGAATGTCTAGAGAAAATTATGCCTTTGCTTTCGTATACGTGGCTGCTTTGAGTGACAGGATGCGAATATCGTATAAGTCTAACACTTCCATAGCTTAATTTTCTTGCTTAGCCATCAATATACTTACAATTTATGACTTCCTGTATGAAGTTGATTAAAGATGAGCGTGTGCGCTGAATGGGAAGTCGCAATGTTAGTTGCACCATGGGCAGCGCCATATTTATGCAAGGGCTTGCTAGTTTAGTACACAGTAGGGAATTTAATTTCGGAAGGTTTTCCCGTTCCAGGAATTGTAGGTTTTAAAATCCGTCTTCCGATATTCCGGATAGTATAGTAAAAAACTGAGTAAGCCAAAAAATGTAATGAATATAAAAAATATCTTAAATACTTTATTAATTTATTATGTGAAATTCTAAGAAATTTGGACTCAAAGTTGAAATTTAGTATTTTCCACCGATTGATTTCATCTTCAGACGAGCACAGCTCAGGAACGATTACGTCGCGACGCATTTTCAGAAATGCAATTTTTTTTTTTTTGTTTTTTAAACATGTATTTTACGCGACTTGTAAAAATTAATCCCTAATTTTTTTTTTAATACAATCTTTTCGAATTAATTAAATACAAACCTGATGCTTGATCCTGCCTTTTAGTTTTTTTAAATATTCACTGTAGTTTTTATTTTAAAGCTGTTTACAAACACTGCAAGTTTGCTCTTATTGAGACTATTTGGAGCGCATACTTCGTGATCGCGTTAATATCTAACTCAGTACAGGGAGATGAAGTAAGTTAGAAGAAAAATAATAACGGTACTTTGTAGCCTCATTATTGTAGTTGAGAATAAGCCACAAACCAATGATTTGTTATGTTTTTGCATTTTTTACTTTTTATCACTCTCTCAGTACAGCGGACACACTGTGCGTCGGTGGGGTTTGTTGATATACCATTAAAAAGGTGATTTAATTGCCTTAACAATCAGTTTTCTGTGAGTAAGTTTTTGTGCTAGAAACAATAATTTGAATCAAAATCGAGAAATACCAATTTAATCCTGTAGCTCCTAAGAATTAGAAAATAGACCCCCCTTCCCATACGAGTTTTTGCTCAACTCGACATTATCTTTCACCTACGTATGTAGTTGCACTCAGTTGGGACACCCTGTAAAGTTTTCAAATTTGAGGTTGTATGGGATTTGGGTGTATTAGTGGGCGGATGACGCTCCAATTTAAGTTTTGTAGCTTAAATATTTGCTTCTTTATAGAGTTTTCATTATTGGGGTTGTATGAGAGGTAGGCGTTTAATAATATTAATACCTCTACACTGTACGCGTGGGGTATCAACTGCTTTTACTATAATGCATTACTTAAATAAAAATATGTTCATGAATTGTGTTTTTAATGTTAATTCATCAACTAGAGTAAGTATACGTATTATATTTACAAAAAACAAAAAATAACATTGCGTTTTTGTTGTTTATATAACAAGAACTTCTCTAATTATATTGACGTCTTCATTGACAACGTCTACGTAAATAGGTATTAAGTTAATATTGGATATATGGTACACCGAGAGAAATTTGAGCTGGAAACAATCCCAAACCAATTAATATTGGGAGTGATTCTGAACTAAGCCATAATGTTCTTAATAATAATGTATTTGTTGGCGTGCTACATGTAGTACCGCTTCAAAATCCAACAAGGAATTTAAAACCAAGTTTTGCAATTAGTTCAACCAGAACAAATAAATCTAGAAACTGTAGATTGCTGTACCAACAAGCCCGTCGGCATATCTGGGTTAATAGAGGTCCAAGAGAAGTGCCCATTAGGTCGTAACTATTTCAACCAAATTAAGAACACATCTGAGTTTCGTTAAGATCGGCTTGCTTTTGTGTGTACCTGCCATACAAAATCATGTAATATATTAATAGATATCCAATTAAGAAACCCATTAGTAATAACCAATTCGAAACATTATTAAAATTTTATTAGACAGCTTAAATTAAGCCAGCATAGCAAATTCATTATCATAGGACCACTCCTTCTGATTTTTTTTTAAATTTTGGGGACCACGCTGGACTGCACACTTCGCACTAGACAAGTTGGATGTTCCAGGCTAGCTGCGGGCAATGACATGCGTATTCTTAGCGTATGGTTATCATTCATGGCCATCGCTAAATCAGTCATCAGCATTATTTCTTCCCGTATATAATGAACGATTGAAAAGAAATTAAAGTAAACGCGTACTTTAGGAAAAAAAATAATAACGGAGTTAGGTCGATGGTAATGCAACCACCTTCACTATAGGTCGTGTGATGATATTCTTTCGATGCCTTAGCCAGCAACAAGGAACCTATTGCCGCTACAGTCGTATATATTTACTTTTCCACCTTAGTGCCACCTTTCCACCTTTTTCAAAAGGTTAATTACACTGTACAACAAAACTGAAGTTTTTAAAAATCCCAAGAGGTTTCACGACGCACAGTGCTTTGTCCCCATATAGTGAATCGGCAAAATTAGAGAAGTTATCGCAGAAAAATGAAATTTGGTGTGCTGGTTCAAAATATGTTAATTAAGAAAAATTCGAAGTTTCGAAAAAATCGGTGCAAGGACATGACTACCTCCCATACACCTTTAAATTTAAAAGTTTAATTTTAGCTATAATTGTATATAGAATAAATCGAAAATTGGTAACTATCTGTTAAAATATGTCTTTTAGCTTAGTGGTTAATTTTGTTTCATTCGGTGCAAGGACATGACTACCTCCCATATATAATTTTTCTCAAAAACTAAATTGTAACTACATTAGTGATCAGAATGCACTGAAAACTTATAAAACTATATTTTTGGGCTCTATGGGAAATTTCGCTTCATTCGATACAAGGACATGACCATCTCCCAAACATAATTTTTACCAAAAACTAAATTTTAGCTACATTTGTGATCAGAATGCACTGAAAACTTATAACAACTTATAAAACTATATTTTTGGGCTCTCTGGGAAATTTCGCTTCATTTGATACAAGGACATGACCATCTCCCATATATCCTTTTTACCAAAAACTAAATTTTAGCTACATTTGTGATCAGAATGCAAATAATTTAATATTCTCTTTAAAAAGGGTCATAAATATATTTGTGTCTAAATTTGCTCAACAAATAAGATAATTAATTTTAATTGTAATTTATGATCTTTTCTTTCAAAATGTATTTCTCAATTTCTTTGAATTCATTATTTTTTTTATGTGTTTTGTAGACCTAAGTGACGATAGTTCCAGATCCGACATTAATAACAAATGAGCCACTAAATCTCTATTTGTATTTTCTCTCGTAGTTTTTCTTGAATGGGATAATCGCACATTCCTTATATTTTTATGGCTGGCTTCTAAGGCTTCTTCGGACAAACACCCTAGAATAAACATAGTTTAAAAAAATGTGTAGAACGTTTTTTTAATATTTGATTACCTATTGGAAAGTTGAAGTATTCCAGAGCATCGCACCCATGCACTAAAACATTATGAACAGTACTTGGCATGTAAGACCAGCCATACTGTATTAAATATGAGTTTCTAGTAATATTTAGCAGCTCTTTAAACGTTGTCACATTAACCGGGATTCCGGAAGATAAAACTCTTAATATTATGCCAAAATTATCAATCAGACTTCTATCAATCCTCGTAATTTCAGCAGAAATTTCACTATTTTCAAAAAATCGTCGAGCCGTGTTTCCGTCGTTAGTAGTTCCAAATCCCGTTTTTACTTGGTCTATTATTAATCCCGTCCGCGTTATGAATACATTTTGAATTCTTTTTTTGTTTTGTGAAAAAACTGAGGTTTTTTCCTTATTGACTCTCCGAACTTTCAAAGGAAGACGGTGAGCAATGTGCAATATGCATTCAAAAAAGCGTATCCAGCAGTGGAGTGTAGAAAGTCCATATTTATAATTTTTAATACAGGGGTCCTTAATAATGTTTATATTATTCATATCTGTAGGGCTTGCATTACATATAAAGCACCTACTTGCTGAGTTTGTGTGGTTTACTACTTAAGTGGTAATTCCACAATTAATTAAAATATTATTGATACAAAAATGGTGAAAACTTCAAAACAGTCGCAAACTATTAGAAAATAATCCCAACCGACCATTTGAAAAGCGAAAGGCAATTGTACTTAAGAATAAGCTTAATAAAAACACTAGGTTATAAGCATTTCTCAATATAGCTTGTTAAAAGCTTGATAAAAAGATAAATCATAATGAATTCTCAATCGTGTTTGAGAAACGCTTGATATACATAACTGTTTCTAAAGTATGCTTAATAAACACTTCTATTTAACAATACTTTATTAAGTATGATTGAGAATCAGTTGTTTTATACAATAGAATCTCTAACCATTTTTTTTTTCTGTCAAATAAAATATATTGTTTTGTTTTACATACAATTTATTATTGAATTTGAAGATTTTTTAGATGAAACTCTATCCACAGTTGAAGCTGTATATTTATGTATGTGCATATGCATACACAATCTATGCTATGTTAATAAAACATTATTATAAGGTTAATTTTACAGATGCAAGAAATAGCTTAAAAAAATTATCGAAAAAAACTATAAAATATTTTTTTAAGCTTATTTTACAATTGTGAGAAAAAGCTTATAAAACTATTGAGGATAGTAAGCTTTTCTATATATTTATTGATATAATATTATTTTATAAGCTTATTCTACAATTGCAAGAACAAGCTTATAACAATCTTGCTTGAGTAATATTATCACAAGGGTTCCGTTTTGATTTTTCTACAATTACTGTGATATACTTTTTCAATAGATTCTCAAGCTTTTTTCAAGCTTAAGGCTTATGTTGCTAAGCTTGTTATAATATTATTCTCAAGCATTTTGGTTGGTTGGGATCACGTTAAATTGAAATAAACACGCTCTCATCTCTTGCTCAAATATAAAAAAAAACGGAAAATAGCAAAATGTAAATAACAAGTATTCACGGAGTAAATGAGTTGAAACATAGAAAAACCAATGAAACGAAAAGCAAAAAGGAAAACATGAATCAGCTGTTTACAAACAAATGTTGATTACTTGATACTTTTTACTGGATGTCGTTCGTTTACTTTTTGTGATATTTGTGATATTGAGAGAGTAAAATCATTCTTTCTCTCCCAGTAAAAGTTACTTTATATTTTTAACTCGAAAAGTTCTCAAACAGACCTAGGTACAGTCAATAAAATTGCTCAGCTTGCAAAAATTGATTTGAACATTGAACGTCGCTGGATCCCTTTACTTGGAAAAAATTATATAATCATATTTTTGGTTTTTGTAAAACTAAAAAATATAGATGTTTTCAAAAAATACAAAATTTCAAATTTCCGGTTAAAAATCTTAAATTTTTTTTTTACTAGCGAATAGATTTGTTAACAAAGTATATAAATGAAAAATAAAAAATCGCCTACTTTTTATTTATATATTTTTTTAATTTTTTCAAAGTTTGCAAAACTTTAGGGTTTCCGCCAAAAAAAATAAAAATATTCTTTCAATTTTTGGTAAGTTTTTGTCTTTATTTAATAAAATTTATACACTACATCAAAATTTGATTTATTTTTTATAGTAATTAAAACAAAAAAATTGCATAAACTTATTTTTTTAAAATTTTGGCAGTACCATAAACTTAGGTCTTTGCAACTTTTTCTGAAACTTTGGAAATATGTCTCAAAAAATTCATATAATTTTTACATTTCCGGGTGAAAAATCTAAAACTTGTTTACATATTCCATTTGAGCCCTTTCAAGTGTACTAAAATCAAGAATAAAAAATTACCTATTCTTCCACAAAAAAAATTTTCACTCTTCTAAACTTTTGCATTTTGGGAATTCCAAACAAAAAATCGCAAAAGTTTTTGATGGCACAAAAACTTTTCTATATAAAATATTTACAAATAATTATTTTTAGTTTTTTGTACCTATAGTTATAAACAAAACTGTAAAGTTTCAAAGCAATACAATAAAAAATCAAATTTAAAAAAAAAAATGTGTAACACAGTAAAAACAGTTTTTCCGTTCAACAGTTTTACCTCAAACGTTTTCTGACTTTAGCGCCCTCTACTGTTAACAAAAAGACGAGATGATAAATCCTATTAACGAATTTATTTAAGGTACTTTGTAAGCTTTACAAAAATGTATATTACTTAAATATTCTAAGCACTTTATTTTATTTTAATTTTGCCTATGGAACAAAGCACTGTGCGACGGTTTCCTAAGGTTTTGGATTCGCTGAATCTGAAGTCTGAATTTTCGGGTCACCTTAGGTTTTCGAGCTATAGGGAAGGCTGAACCCTAACCCTCTACTGTTAATGAAATCAATATGACTGACCCCCATTACTTTTTCAAGAGGAACATTTTTGCCTTGAAACCCATCTCCTCCGACCCCTCCATATAGGGGCTTCCATACAAATTTTATGATTTTCATTTATTTTTTTTATGAAGTTTTTTATTTAAACAAAAAACTCGACAAATATTCTGTTTGGCTATTTATAATTATCTAGAATTCTAAACATAAAATTAAAAAATAACAAAAATAAATAGTATTAAAAACAAAAAAAAAATAATTCCAAGCACATTTTTTGTGTTCCAATAAATTAATATTAACAAAGTTTGTTTTTTTTAAATAAAATTTTCATATAAAATATCGATGGTTAAGCGCACTAAAGTGATAAGTGAAAAATTAAAAATGTTCAGGAACGTCGATTTTGTTCTTAAATTTCAATACATCTCAATACAAAACACTAATTTTAACTGTGTACTAACACGCATTCACTGGCTATGCATTTTCAATAAATTTACACAAGGTAGATATTATATTAATGGATTGAAAAATGCAGTAAACCAATTTTCGTCAAAAGGTCACTTATCACTTTAGTGCGCTTAACCATCGATATATACAAAAATCTTTAAATTTGTGTGGAAGCTCCCATACGGAAGGGTCGGAGGGGATGGGTTCCAAGGCAAAAAATGTTCCTCTTGAAAAAGTAATGGGGGTCGGTCATATTGATTTCATTAACAGTAGGGGATTAGGGTAATGCCTCCCCTGTAGCTCGAAAACCTAGGGTGACCCGAAAATTCTGACTTCAGATTAGGATTCAGCGAACCCAAAACCTTAAAAAACCGTTGAGAAACCTCTTGGGATTTCTTGAGTGTTGTACCGTGTTATCGTCTCTGACTATTAAGTCGTTGACATTGAAATCTAATTGAGGAGTTTTCCACTTTGCAAGTCTAATGGATCTCTTCAAAGTATTATTATTTTCATCGGTGGTGCTGATGCATTACCTTGCCTTTTTGATAGCAATTGACAATAGTAAGAGGCTGATCAGCTCTACTGGAAGCAGATTTCTTGTTCCACTGGAAATAACAGTGGACCACTAGCCAAAAAGTGATCTGTAGTCAGGGATTGAAAATCAAACGTATTTTCGGACGTGGCCTTCAATTAACAAAGGACTCAATTCAATTCAGTAGAATCGTATAATTGAAAACGGCGACTATGATAGCTGCCTTTGTTCGCTCTGTTCGCTCGTTGTACGACTGTCGTACGGTCTAAGTTAAAAATTATAAATTTTATTCGAGACAATTGTTAATATTACACGGAAAAAATAATTTTGAACACACAACAAGAGTTCAAAGTTTTTCTCTAAAACATCAAGATTTTTGTGTTTAAAAAACCTCAAATTATAAAGCACTAAATAAGCTCCTGTGTAGTAAGTTAAGCTTGAACATTTAGTTTTTAGATATGATCTATAAACCTCTTCATATCATTGGTTTCCAAAAAATAAAATAAAATATAAAACTGTTCAGCAGAATATATTAAAAACATGTATAGATTATGTACGACTAAGTAAACCACAAAAGTAACACAACCGACGAGAGCAACACAGCATAAAGTCTGGGGTACACCCACAACAACAGAGGTAACAACAACAACAACAAAAAGTTAAAACAATTACAAAAGCAGCCATAATAAGCAGACGACAAAACATGTTGTTTTCTGTCAAGTGTTTGTGTTGGAACAAATATCTGCACATTAAAAGCAAACAAGTAGGCGGATGAGGAGGAGGAGGAGAAGAGCAATGAACATGTACAGTAGGCAGTATTGCGAGGCCTTTTACTATCAGACAACAGACACAGTCAAAACAACAAAATAGACAGACAAAAACATAACAAAAACACATACAAACAGTCAAACGCACACACTCAAAGGCCAGCCTGCCTCTCACAACTAGTAGCCATGTTTTTGCATTTGCAATTATTTATCACTTGCAGGATATGCAAACACCTTTGGCCACCTTTGATGTTAGTCAGTGTGTGTGTGTGTGTGTGATGTTTGTTTGCTTGTGTACGTTGCATACTAACATGTTTTAGTTTGCTTAGCTTTTGGCCTGATGTTAGAGGTGCCAAGCAGGTTTGTTGCTTTGGTTTCGTTTAAAATAAGCTTTGGAATGGGTGATGCCAACATCGCTGCAACTGATGTCCTGCTGCGTGCATGTTGCGTGTATTTAGTGCGGAAACTGCAGCAAGCAGGTTAGTTCAGGCTTCTTTTTTTTTTTTCTTTCCAACGGTACTGCTGATGTTGTTGTTATGGTCGGTTGTAGCCATTTCTGAAAACCTTCTCAATGTCAGCCGAAAATAGTTTGCGTCTGTGTTTTAATTTTCGCTCAGCTACATGATAAACATTCACCTGACAGATACTTCCACAAAATTTATGCAAATAAAATTTTTGCTATTTCAGTGCAGTTTTGTGGACATTTTTGTTTTTTCGGCCACTGACTTGCTGAGGCTGGAAAACTCTTTTAGATTCTGGCTAAAAAGTTGTTGTCAGCTACAAAGAACTGGCTTGGCCACTAGCTTGTGGGCACAATTCGTTACGTTGAAGTTGTTGTGGCTGCGACCTTAACGTTCGGTAAACTTATGTTGCTTGGTTAGAATTTTTGTTTTAATTTTTTGTTTTTGCTTTGTTACACACCTTGGTTACCCAAAAATTTTGTTTGCTTTAAGTTTTGGGCAAAACTTTTAAAATTTCATACTCACTTATTTACCCAGAAATTCACAATTAAAAACATTTTTACACATTGCCCAGATCCTTGAATTAATATTTAAATCGAATGATGTAAAAAATAATTCCAGCTCATTGTGCTCAGCTGTATGAAGGCAATTTATGACTGCTACTCGTATTAATTAAATGCATTTCAGCTCATAAATTTTCACACAAGAAGCAGCCCAAAAAAAAAATCCTTTTGCACAATAACAAAATAAAACACGCGTAAACCGAAATTTATTGAAAAAAGTTTTAACAGCAATAATGAGCTGCAGGATATGCATTGCTAGCGAAAAATACTTAAAAACATGAGTAAATAAAAATTAAATCCTTGTGTACATTTCAAAAGATGCACATCATTTAATGTAAGGCACAAGCAAAACTTATGAAAAATATAAAAAAAAAACAAACACAACAAATAATAAAAAGGATTTAATAAAAGATACACAAAAGCAAAATCAATAAATTCTACCAACAGCAATATGCAATTTCAACATGAGACAACATTATAGCTTAAGTCAACATAAATGCGTCGATAGCTCCTTGTTAAGGATATGCACATGTCCTTTTAGATGATGCACAACGAGATGCGATACTACAGCAGACTCACTGGCTTGCTTAAGCTGACCAACGCTTAAATATTGTGGTTGTTGTGAACGTTGAAGACGGACGCGGGCAGTGCTGCGAGTAAGATTCATAAGGATGCTGAGTGAAATTTTAAATAAATATTGCAAGGATTACATGATCCTGATTTATGCATGTGTGTTAAGGAGATGACACAAAATAATATGCATAAAAAAGTTATGAAATTTACAAAAAAAAAAAAAAAAACAACAAAAACCTACAAATGTGGAAAAATAAATCGTGAAGTTCTTTGTAGTTGGTACGGCTTAAAAGGTATATTTTGCAATATCAAGTTCATAAAATGGAAAAAAATTTAAATAAGAGTTTTTTTTTATTTATATTGATATAAAAGTCTATGTAAATAAGCAACACACGAAATCAGAAAAGATGTAGTGGAATGAAATAATATTGTGAGTATATATTTGTTTATAAATAGAAACTATAATCAAAGGATACTAAAGTTTGCTTGTTTTAAAAAATATTATAATAAAATTATCCTATCCTAAGTAGAACGAAAGTGACATAACTCTTATTCGGCAAACTGGGATCATGTAAATGATGATGATGAGGCGAGAATATGAGGTGTACTTTGCAACTGGCGCATCATCATCATCAGGTACCCCGCGAGTTTATTTATTTTTTTACAATAATAGTAATCCGTTCTCTATCGTTGAAAAAAGCATTTTGCGATGTAAAATTCAGCGTATAATACAATGGTATACTTAACCCTATAACCGCCGTGAGTGCCATAAGGCATAAGGCAGCTTCAAAATGTAACAAGTTTGAAAAATATTCTCTAATTTCTTCGCATCCGCATGATGCAAAAATTTCACTTATTTCACTTATTTTTATTTTGAAATGATTTCACTTATTTTTGTCGTGATTATATGGCACTCGTGTACTAGGGGGTTGGGAGTCGGAGGCGGTAAAATGTGATGATGGAGTTTTTTTTCTGGGAAGTCTAGTAGCAAACCCTGAAAATTTCACCCCGAAATTCTCAGCCACATCGTGTGGCGGTGATAGGGCTTAACATGATATATTGTGGGTGAGATTGTTAAAAATTTTTTTAAGCATTTAAATTGTTTATAACAATATTAAATTTTTTATAAATGTTATTGCAGATATTTTTTTCTTAAAATGCAGTCTTTTATCTTCAAAATGAAAAAACTTTTCTGTAGCTTAAACAAAAACCGGAGTTATGAATTTTGGAGAATGAGTCTCCAAGGCAAAAATTACTTAAATCTCAAACTTTAAACCACCTCTATTTAAAACAAAATCCTCGAACACTTGTCTCATTTTTTTCGATATAGAACCCATAAAAAAACTTCAGGCAAATCAAAAATGTGTCGGTCAAAATGGTGTTCGGTTTGTAAAAGAATGACCCATATATGAGGCGCTCAGAATCAAAGTGGTTCAATTCGCAAAAAAACTTAAGTAATGGAAAAAAATAAATTTGAAAAAGTTAACGAATTTGAAGTCGCTCTTAAGGAAGAGCAAAACCACCATAAAAATTATCAATGTTGGTTTAAATCTACGAAATGCCGAATTATTTTTTAAATGGCGTTGAAATAGTTTTTGCATTTTTTTTATGTTATAACAGTTTCTATAATCTAAAATTTTAAGGAAGAGATGTTTATTCCAAAATATAATCTCAGTAAGGGTGTCTGGAGATATGCATTATAATAATAATTTTAATTTTATAATAATCAGTGTATTTAGTGCGTGGTCCTATCTTGAATGAAAAATGTAAAAGGCAATTAAAATAGTTTGCTTTGAATGAAATATAAAAACTTGTCGGACTTTTTTTGTTTTTTTTTTTAATTGATAGGGGGAAGTTCCTTTAATTTGCTCCAGTCATGAAAATGCTCTAAAATTAACATTTTGAACCTAGCCTATACATACAGCCTTAAAATTAAAGTTTTTATTGTGAAACTTTGTTTTGCAGCCGAATTTTTTTCGGTATGTCATTTAAAAAGTTAAGCAAATCCGTCGTCCGCATCATATTGTGGCATTTATACCCAATTTTGTCGTTATTTTTGTTTGTACCTGCAGATGGTGGACCACGCGCACTTAGCGTATTGGTGAATATATGCGTTGCACTTTTTATATAATATACTGTTATACGAGCCTTCTTGCTTTTGATGATTCATCTAATTCGAAATTCCTTCCTTATTTGTTTAGTAATTGTTTTACATCCATAAATGAAGTTTCCATGAGAATAGGGTAGGTCGGCCGAGACATAACCACCTCTGAAATAAGAGGTCCCTAGAAGTCTGGAGTCTACCGTTAAAGACATTGTCTTTCATCCTTTGACACAGTTTGTTCAACAACTTGGCGACGGAATTTTCATAGGCTTCGATTATTTCAAAATATGTATAAAGTTTTATTTTTGACCACAGAATTCATATGTTAAGAAAATAAGATTTTTAATAATAAGATAATTATCGAAATAATGAACACTAGCTACGCTAACAAATTTAGAATAAAGTTGGGAAAAACAACCAGATGACAACAAATTTCGTATCACGGGGATCAATCTCCAGTCTACCATGTTCCATGTTACATAACTTAAACAAACACACTAAAGAGAAAAGAGACTGTTACCCATAATACCGTTTTCATATGATAACTAACCGGATCCCTGACGTAACTGAGACAATTTTTTTTTTAAAATTGAACTTACGTTTTTTGACATGAATTTGACTACAGAATTCATTTGTTTAGGAAATAAGAATTCTTATAATAACCCAGTCGGAAGATAGGCGAACACATCACCTAAACGATTCATCCTTTCCTACTGCCTAATGTATGAAAAAAGGCACTAATAACTTTGGTGATGTACAGGAAGCTGAAATCCGATTTGAACAAATCAAAAAAAACTAGTAAGGTATATCTTCGACTTGGCCGAAGTTAAAATACCCCCACGGCCGATTCTTAAGGGTGGAAGAATCTTAAATTGGAGAGCTTTTTGTATGAGATTTTGAGAGATTTTATTATTTTTATGTGTCTAAAATACATACATATCAAATTGTTTTCCTGCAGCTTAAATATAAGCCTTTTTAAAAAGTTTTCAATTTTGGGGTTGTATGGGAGGTGGGCGTGTTAGATTGTGTATGATGCCCATTTTTATAACACACCTCAGTTTTGACATTAAATACACAAATACCGAGTTTCCATCTTGTAACTTTAATATTAGCCTCTTTATAGATTTTTCAATTTTGGGGTTGTATGGGAGGTGGGTGTGTTAATGGGTGGATGACGCCCATTTTTAAAACACACCTCAGTTTTGGTATTAAATACACAAATATCAAGTTTCCGTCTTGTAACTTTAATATTAGCCTCTTTATAGATATTTCAATTTTGGGGTTGTATGGGAGGTGGGCGTGTTAGTGGGTGGATGATGCCCATTTTTCTAATATATCTCAGTTTTGACATAAAATACACATATATCAAATTTCAGTATTGTAGCTTTAATATTAGCTTCTTTGTAGAGTTTTCAATTTTGGGGTTGTATGGGAGGTAGGCGTGGTTTTCATCCGATTTAGCCCATTCTCGAACTTGACCTTAGTTTTTTTAAAAAAAGCTTAAATATCGAATTTCATTACGATAGCTTAAAAATTACGGCTGTAATCGTGTCGACAGACGGACAGACGGACAGACGGACAGACGGACAGACGGACAGACAGACGGACATGGCTAAATCAACTCAGGTGGTGATGCTGAGCAAGAATATATATACTTTTCCATACCTACCACGCCTCCTTTTGGGTGTTACACACGTCGTGACAAAATTAATATACCCCTTACGCAGTACGCGTGGGGGTATAAAAAGGAAATTATTGGACTAATCGCTTCTTTCCTACTCGGAAAAGCATTAAAGAGATTAATACACCCTTCGTATCAGTCAGCTATTAAAAACAAAAATCAATCGCAAGTGCTTTGGAAAAAACTAAAAATTTTTTAAAATAGAAACTACAAAATATTTTTTGTGTTTCATTGTTGTTTTGTGTTGTTTAAGAGCAAACGCGTTTTTTTTTTTCAAAGTTGTTTTTTCTGCAACAACAAATAATACATATGTATCTCTCCTTCATAGTCTAAAAAAGCTACGATAATTCTTGCCTAATCACTTCTTTACTGCCACAAGGAAATGAAAAAGAGATCAATACCCCCGCAGTAGCAGTTTCATACAAAAAAGTATATGAAGTTTGGAAACGAAAAGTCATGAGCTCTGAATCTAAAAGCATGTGGAAAGAAGCTATCTTGGGATGATCGCTTTTCCTGGTGGGAAGATAATAAAATAATAAGAGAGAAACGAAAATTTTTCTTTTGCTAGGCAGATTTGTTTATTTTTTTATGTAAACAAAAGCTAAGCATTTTTTGTATAATTTAGTTTATTTATTTTTGCACAAAGAGAGAAACGAAAATTACTCTTTTGCTAGGCAGATTTGTTAATTTTTTTTATGTAAACAAAAGCTAAGCATTTTTTGTATAATTTATTTTATTTATTTTTGCACAAACTCTTCGGGTAATTTCTTTTGACAGCAATTACTACGACATTAATGAAAAATATCACCACGATTTCGCTACAATACCGTAGGTTTTTATTTCTTCATAGGTAAGAAATTCATATAGAATACAAGAAAAATTTGACAAACAATACTTTCTTTCGAAAACATTTAAGTTTCTTTATAATAAATTATACCATTGACCACTGATGTTAAGACGATCAACTAAGTATTTTGTACTTAAACAAATTTTAAATTTTTATTAATATTTTAATTTCCAACAAAAGAATTGTACATTAATCTCAATATCCTTAGAAGTAATTTTGTTGATTCATCAAATTAATTAGACTTAAATAAACAGTTAACATGACACAACTAGCTGTCAAAAACAATGACATAAAACGTTTTTCAAACAAATAATAAATGCAATTTAAATGTGCAGCACACGAACGCCGGAAATCCGGCTGCGCTGCCAACGAAGCAGACGACGATACCGCTGCTGCCACAACCTTTAAAATAACACTTTGTCAATTTTAATGACGCTATCTACGAAAACATATGTAATCAGCTTGTATTTGTCTAACCTACCAAAACCCCATATTCACATTCCAACCTCCCCAGCCCAACTAATAGCACCCACAGCAACCCACACCACACGACAAGCGTCAGCAACCAGCTACAAACTTAACTCAAAAATGTGTGCTGTACGTTTTATGGTTCACTTAAATTGCATTTGACACTCGATGCCATCGTAAATAAGACCGAAGCAGAGTGAGCTCAAAATTAAATTCCTTAATTTGCCAAAGCCAAGCTACCTAGTAGCAAAGGGTGCGCCATCACCCCCAAAAGAGTAACCCTCTCAACACAACAACAACAACTACTACTACAACATCAACAACAGTGAAAATAAATTCACTAGGATTTACAATTAAACGTTTTACAAACCACTGACCAAACGTAAGTCAACCCCTTTTTCGAAGCTCATTCCATGGCGGCATTTTAACCTCAGCCTCAACTTCAGCTCTGCTTATTTGAGCTGCCTGCGCTACAGGAGCTCAGTTTCAAAAAGTTGCTGCTTTGCAATCTACTATTACCTCGTACATAAGCACCACGAGAAGTTTGTAAAGTAGACAGGATGTTTGAAAGGATTCACTGCTCTGACATGTCATGCATTAGACACGCTGCTGCATCAACGTACCGCAACGCACACCACGCACAGCGTCTTCATCTGCTTTCGACGCACTTAATTGCGTTTCATCGGCCAGTGTCGGACACCACCATCCCTTCTATACACGTACTGCTAACCTGTTTTGTCCTCTGCCGTCTCTCTACCCTGCGCCAACGGTGTTAGTTTAAGGCATGATACGCTTGAAAAGTGCGTTTCCGACATTTTTTGTGTGGGTTTTGCACGTGTGAAAGCAAAGGAACCCTGTTCGGCTATGTTCAACAAATTTTAATATATATTGCAAAGGCGTCCTTGCATGTACTGGCAGCATAATTTGCTATAAAGCTTGACCAGTTGTTGTTTTTGGCGTTCTTGCAACACGTGTTGTTTGCAATTTGCTACGGTTTGTCTGCAATTTTCATTTGAAAAGTGCTGACATTGTTTCAATATTAAAGAATATCTTAAAAATTTAGAAGCGTGTATTAAGGAACATCAAAAATTGATGGCATAAGGATCAACAAATAATAAATAAACAGTTCTGGCAATTTTAAAAGTTATTCTACAGAAAATTTTAACGATTATTTCAAAATCGCTTTCCACTTTTAGTCGAAAGATGTTTCTGTATCCATCAAGTTTGAAGTATGAAGTATGAAGTATGAAGTATGAAGTATGAAGTATGAAGTATGAAGAAAGAAGTATGAAATATGAAGTACGCAGTAAAAGTATGAAGTACGAAATATGAAGTATGGAGGATGAAGTATTGAAGATGAAGTATGAAGAATGAAGTATGAAGAATGAAGTATGAAGAATGAAGTATGAAGTATGAAATATGAAGTATGAAGTATGAAGTAAGAAGTATGAAGTATGAAATATGAAGTATGAAGTATGAAGTATGAAGTATGAAGTATGAAGTATGAAGTATGAAGTATGAAGTATGAAGTATGAAGTATGAAGTATGAGGTATGAAGTATGAAGTATGAAGTATGAAGTATGAAGTATGAAGTATGAAGTATGAAGTATGAAGTATGAAGTATGAAGTATGAAGTATGAAGTATGAAGTATGAAGTATGAAGTATGAAGTATGAAGTATGAAGTATGAAGTATGAAGTATGAAGTATGAAGTATGAAGTATGAAGTATGAAGTATGAAGTATGAAGTATGAAGTATGAAGTATGAAGTATGAAGTATGAAGTATGAAGTATGAAGTATGAAGTAGGAAGTATGAAGTATGAAGTATGAAGTATGAAGTATGAAGTATGAAGTATGAAGTATGAAGTATGAAGTATGAAGTATGAAGTATGAAGTATGAAGTATGAAGTATGAAGTATGAAGTATGAAGTATGAAGTATGAAGTATGAAGTATGAAGTATGAAGTATGAAGTATGAAGTATGAAGTATGAAGTATGAAGTATGAAGTATGAAGTATGAAGTATGAAGTATGAAGTATGAAGTATGAAGTATGAAGTATGAAGTATGAAGTATGAAGTATGAAGTATGAAGTATGAAGTATGAAGTATGAAGTATGAAGTATGAAGTATGAAGTATGAAGTATGAAGTATGAAGTATGAAGTATGAAGTATGAAGTATGAAGTATGAAGTATGAAGTATGAAGTATGAAGTATGAAGTATGAAGTATGAAGAATGAAGTATGAAGCATGCAGTATGATGTATGAAGTATGAAATATGAAGTATGATAATATGAAGTAAGTAGAAAGATTATATGAAGCATGAATTATTAAGAATGAAGTATGAAGTATGGAATTTGTAGTATGATTATATGAAGTATGAAGTGTGAATTATGAATTATGAAGTATGATTATATAAACAATTGAGTATGCAGTAAGAAGTATAAACTATGAATGTGATCAAGAAAAAACATAAATTTCTCTATTGAAATAAGAAAAAAGTAATAAGAAATAAATTTTTCAGCATTTAAAATTTTCTAATAATTCACAACCAAAAATCCTAGCGATGGAGAATATGACAAGATTAGTTTTTATCAACAAACCAATTGTGGTTTTAATTTTAATTGCCTTCTGTGAACTCAGCACCTACGACTTCATACTTTATGCTTGGGTCGAAATTGCAATTAATTATCACAGATTATTTGCTTGCTTCTCGCTCTAATCCCCTATTTTCCTTTTCCTCACTCTAATACATACACAAGCACTTGCGTCCGCTTTGCACTTTGGACACAATTGACAATCGATAAATTTGTGATAACTGTGAACCATTTGCCATTTAATTTCTTTAGCTAACTTTCTCTTTCCCTCGTTTTAGAGAGGTTCACCTCATTACTTTTCTCCTATTTGCTTCTACGTTTTCGTTTAGTTTTTCTGCTTATTTAATGCGATTAGATTTAATGGAGGTCGTCACTTCTGTCACTTTGTGCAGTGCAGCTTGTTGTAGTTGCTGTTGCTGTCATTAACAGTGGCAACAACAGCAGGACATTGTCGCCATATCCTGCAGTCATATAAATGCGCGGGAAGTGCTTTAATAAGCATTGGTCGCTAATATTGCCAACAGCGAAGCAAGCGAGTTCACAGCAGCGCACTTTGGTGTTTTCGTACTAGTCACTAAGAATTTTTTTTTTTTTTGTGATTTTGGTTCTCGTTTGAGCTTAAATATTTATTTATAATTTCCGATTATTAACAAAATTTTGCTCGTAACTTATTTTCCTTCTTACATACTTATTTATGTTAAGAAAAATTATCTGCTGCCTGCCAGAGAATAATGTTCCATGAACCTGTTGTCTGTTGTTGCAACATGTTTCAAAAATATTTATTTTGAAATTTTTGCAACACAGCAATAAACATTAGAGTATTCTATATTTGCAACACGTATAAAAATTGGTCAAAAGTAGTTTTTTAATTCTATTATATTCAACGTCGTATGGCACATGAATTTCATACGAAATGTGCTTTAAATATAACAACAGCTACAAAATATCCAGCTGTATTATATTGTTTTTGTTTTGTTTGTTGTTGTTGTTGTTGTTGTTGTTGTTGTTGTTGTTGTTATATTTTGGTTTTTATATCCTTTTGCAACAAATTCCGAGATACCGGAATGACCAATTGTACATTTGGTCAAGCAAGTTGGAACCGCTTCCAAAGCAGCAACAAATAAACCACAAAAGCACATTAATGTCCAGCATTTGCTGCCAAACACACACACACACACACACACACACACACACACTGAGCATACTTGCATGCATGCATGTGTGCTTAGTTTTAGTTGTGGAAGAGTGTGTGTGTTTGTGTGTATGTCTGTGAAACGTTTTTGCACTTTGGCACCGAGTCGTCCCTTACTTTGACTCGATTTGTGTCTTTCGTATGGAATTTTAATTTTATTTAATATGACCATTTGTTGCAGGTTGTCTCGCTCGTTGGCAACCATTTAATTGCCGCACAGTGGGATAGAGTGAATAAAATTAATTAGACAGTGTCTGTATGTATTATGAGTAGCATTTATTATGATTACTAGTTAATTTTTTTAAAAAAGGCATGAGTCGATTCAATTCGCAATTAAGAAAAGTTAAAAAATATAACGAACGAAACATTTTAAGTTATTCAGTTTGACAGTTTTTAGAAACAGAATTAGTAAAGTTATAAGTCATAATTATCTTAATATAAACATTAAAATTAAAAGGAAGTTCAAGATACTGCCGGCCTTATAAAAAACACACGATTTTTGCCAAAATTGTTGATTATTCCGCTTAGTCCCCTTTCAGCTCGATACACTTGCAACGATTTTTAATATTGTGGAACAAGAATTTCTCAAAATTTCCGAAATGGGCTTCAATTTCCAATTCGATCTGTTAATTCGTCGCAATTCTCTTTTCCTGGAGCTACTTTTTTAAGTTTGGGTACAAATAATATTCGCTGGGATTCAAATCCATAGAATATGAGGGGAATGAGGAAGCAGTTTATAGCATAACTCGTGAAATTTGGCCATGGTTTAGATCGGTTTGTGAGCTGTGAGCATTATCTTGTCAAAATCAAAATTTTTTTTTTCGATATATGGGCCGTTTGATTGCGATTTGTTCTTAAATTGGTCCAATTGTACTGTTCCAAAACCTTTTTTTCCAAAATAACAAGGTTCGGACAATGGATTCTGGTAGAAGAGACAACAAAAAAAGTATATGTGTTTTGAAAAATATTTTTCATGAAATTCCTCTGTAAAAATCGTTCTTCTTCTTTTTGATGTTAACATATGTCAGCAAAAATTAATTTTTATACCCCCACGCGTACTGCGTAAGGGGTATATTAATTTTGTCACGACGTGTGTAACACCCAAAAGGAGGCGTGGTAGGTATGGAAAAGTATATATATTCTTGCTCAGCATCACCACCTGAGTTGATTTAGCCATGTCCGTCTGTCTGTCCGTCTGTCCGTCTGTCTGTCTGTCGACACGATTACAGCCGTAATTTTGAAGCTATCGTAATGAAATTCGATATTTAAGTTTTTTTAACAACACTAAGGTCAAGTTCGAGAATGGGCTAAATCAGATGAAAACCACGCCTACCTCCCATACAACCTCAAAACTGAAAACTCTACAAAGAAGCTAATATTAAAGCTACAATACTGAAATTTGATATAAATGTATTCTATATCAAAACTAAGAAGTCTTAGAAAAATGGGCGTCATCCACCCACTAACACGCCCACCTCCCATACAACCCCAAAATTGAAAAATCTATAAAGAGGCTAATATTAAAGTTTCAAAACTGAAACTCAGTATTTGTGTATTTAATGTCAAAAATGAGGTGTGTTATAAAAATGGGCGTCATCCACTCATTAACACGCCCACCTCCAATACAACCCCAAAATTGAAAAATCTATAAAGAGGCTAATATTAAAGTTACAAGATGGAAACTCGGTATTTGTGTATTTAATGTCAAAACTGAGGTGTGTTATAAAAATAGGTGTCATCCACAGATTAACACGCCCACCTCCCATACAACCCCAAAGTTGAAAAATCTATAAAGAGGCTAATATTAAAGTTACAAGACAGAAACTCGGTATTTGTGTATTTAATGTTAAAACTGAGGTGTGTTATAAAAATGAGCGTCATCCACTCATTAACACGCCCACCTCCCGTACAACCCTAAAATTGAAAAATCTATAAAGAGGCTAATATTAAAGTTACAAGACAGAAACTCGGTATTTGTGTATTCTTTGTCGAAACTGAGGTACGTTAGAAAAATGGGCGTCATACACAATCTAACACGCCCACCTCCCATACAACCCCAAAATTTAATACTTTATAAAAAGACTTATATTAAAGCTGCAGGAAAACAATTTGATATGTATGTATTTTAGACACATAAAAATCATAAAATCTCTCAGAATCTCATACAAAAAGCTCTCCAATTTAAGATTCTTCCACCCTTAAGAATCGGACGTGGGGGTATTTTAACTTCGGCCAAGTCGAAGATTTACCTTACTAGTTTTTAATTTAACTTTCTCTCCTACTTATCTATCTCCACATTACCGAAGCAAGGCAGTCTTGACTGAATAGGTTTGACACCTATTCCTAACAAATCCTTGGTTCAAACCTAAAAAAAAAAAATAAGTGGATCCATGAAAAGTCAATTGTTACGAATAAATCCTTCTGACGTCTAAATGGTCATGAGAAATACCAATGTAAAATGCCGCTAATGCCAAAGATTGACTCTTTTTCACAACATGTCAAATACCAGTCTGCTCCAACAGTTCAAGCAGAGCATACATTTTTTTGGCTCAACCTCAGGTCTATGAAGTAAAAAGTATGAAGTTTTTAATTTTAACTTTTAATTTACTTCAAGAATAAAGAAAGGAAGTTGTGTCAATAATTTTTTCGAAAACGCTTAAAAGTCTTTAACGCACTCAAAAAAATACACATATCTTTCTCTGGTAAACAATTTCTCTATTTTCGATAATAGCAATTTTCTCTTTTTCAAATAAAATTTTCTTCAATTAGAATAAAATTTCACATTTTCGAAGAAATATTTCTTCACTTTTAGGAAATGGGAATATTTCAATGACTCTTATAAAGATAAATTTTTTTCTCGCAAAAAAAATTCTCATTTATAAAGAAAAATTTATTGAAAATGAAAACTGTTTCCTATATTTTGACAAAAAATTCACTATGATAAGTATTTTCTTCAATAAAAACAATTAATTCTCAAAAATAAAAAGTGAAAACAAGTGATTGTCATCACCATAGAACCTGCAGTCCACTTTAAAAGTGCTATTTATTATCCTTTTGTATATATATATTTTTTTAATTTTTTGTGAAAAATTAAGAAAAGTATCTTGGTTTGCCTTTCTCGAGTGAAACTTTTCAGTGTTCCATCCATTTCTCTTTTAAGTAATTTTTTATTTTTCTTGACTCAAATCAAGTCCATCACTTCTCAAGCTTTATTGCTTTTTTTTTTTTTTTGTTGTTCCTTAATTAAGTCGGGAGCGAGTAGAGAAAAGACATAAAACCTTCCCGACTAGCATTTGTTTCCTGCACTTATAATCCTTTCAAGCTTTTACCACGAATTGAACATCCCTTGAGTACGCTTTTCCAGCTGCCGTTTGACATCCTGTCGTGATTGCTTTTGAGCATGATTTGCATTTCGTCTTATCGCACAACATTCGTCTGTACGCTGATTTCATTGAATGGTCATAGCAATAAATCCAATACAGCAAGAAAAATCGTAAATTTGATTTTCCATTTTCGCTGAAGGGAAGAAAGTAGAACAAAATACACAAAAATTATACCATTGACAGCCAGACAGCGATGCAGCAAGAAAAAAATAAGCTCTCCATATTGAAACAAGTGACCAGAAAATAATCCATTTGAAATAAGGACAAAAAACTAGGAACAAAAAATCAAACGAATTCAAGAGAAAACGCAAAAAAGATAGCGCTGTCTGGTATAAGCCGCACCCACTCCAGATCAAAACCTTTTTAATGGCATTTGAACTGTGACAGCGTTTATTTCAGCCAAATGCTTCAAATGCGTGCTGCTTTCAGCTGAAGCGTTATTTGCAACAAGATGGCAACACTTTGCGCCATTTGCTAAATGAGCACCTTCTTGAGGATTGGATTGGGTTTTTGCTTAAAGGTCTTACAAATGAAATAAGAATTTATGAAACGTTAAATTTTTGATGATTCTCTTAAATCAAAAATTAACCATGCTCAGCGCAAAAGGACAGCACAAAACAAGAACATAAGAAAAAAATTAAAATAAAAAAAATTAAAAAAAACAAACGGAAACATGCTGTACTACTCAGGCTACTTTGGTTGGTTGTTGGTGGGAGTGATGGTGTTGGCAAGTTAAACGTTTCTTTGGCAGTTTTTTTTTGTGTTTGTTTTTTAATGTAAAATTTATTATTGTAATGTTCGGACATAAAAATTCAAATGATGCAAAACAAAGTCCGGGATTTGACAAGGATTTGTTTTAGAAGCTTAAGCATGAGCGCCAAGGAAATTTATTTGAATGTTCGCAATATATCTTAATGCAGCTTAAAATGGCACAAAAAGCACAACAACAACAAGAAAAGAGGCAAATAGATTTGAAGCAAATAAATAATAAAGCTGGTGGAAGCATATTTGCGAAACATTTTTGACACACAAAAATAAAAAAAAAAAACATTATATTTAAGGCCTGCGACATATATAATTAATATTAAGTTCATTTTTATGTTACACCAAAATGGTAATGGATTTTGTTGTATATTTTTTTTTTTTATTAGTTTTCTTTTACTGATTGTGAGCTCATTAAGAAAATGTTTCTGTGTTGCCTTTAGTGCGCAAATTAAATTTTGACCTCTTCAGATGCAACCCTCTGACTTGCATATTCTGTCAACGAGATCTTTTTTGCAGCAATTAACGTTCATCAATAAATGTTCGCCCACAAATAAATTGCAGATAATAAAATTCATTCATGGTTAAGGATCAATGAGAGGCAAGCATACAACACGCAAGGCAACATACGGGCACACTGCGTTAGAACCACGCATACACACAGATATATATGAATGCAGCTTGATATGAATGAATCGCACATAAAGCAACGCTCTAACGCACTTAAATGCAACAATAATGCATAGACAGGATCATAATCACTGTGAACCAGCCATTAGGGTAAATGCACGCAGCAGCAACAACAACAGCAACGTGCAGCACAGTTTCAATAAAATAAACAAAAGCTGTAATGCATCCACTTGCGACCACGTGATGCATTCAAGTGCGTGTTAGTGTGCATAGCATCCATCGTCTTTGTATGCGTGCGAAATGCCAACATATGTTGACCATGTCGCAGCAATGCAACATGCAATACTTACACTCAAACACTCGAAAACAATGAGTATTTGTGGCATTGCCAGAGGATGGCAACCCAGATGCGCTTGGCAACATTTAATTACTTTGAGGAGACAAACGCAGCACAGCAAGGACAATAGTTGTTGATTTAACCGTGTTGTTTGTATGCATGTGAGCGCTTGTAGGTGTATGTATGTGCGCGAGCGTGAATAAATACAAAATGCAAAGAACTACGTTGGTGGCCATTAGCGGTATTTAGTGGGCGGGCGATTACGGAGTGTGGCATGCATAAATGAATAAATCCATGAAAATTATTTTTGTTCAAAATATTGATTTTTCAAGAATTAACTGAACCTAGAATAAGACTTAAAGTACCAGAGCAAAAGTAGAGCAAATGTTATTGAAGTTGTCATTAATTCATGTTTGCCAAAACAACAGAAAAAGAGGTTTATTAGTATTTGAACCAATTGTTGAAATAAATTTATTTTAAGCTCTAATCTGCTTCTTTTATTAAGTGTTCTCAAATTGATAAACTCAAAAATACTACCAAAAAACTTATCTCCGCACACAATTCGCTTACTTTGGTGAGTCCAATAAACAATTCATACGCCAGAAAAAATACAATTTTAAGCTTTTTAGCTGCCACATGTTGAAATGGCAACAAAAAAGTAAGTTTGTCAAAATTGCTGCTGCAAAAATCGAGCAAGGATTCACACGTGCAGTTAAAACACTATTAAAAAATCAACAAAAAGAAAAAACTAAAACTCTAAAAAAAATATAAAGTGCACCGATCAACAAATTGCTAAAGTTATCATACGTTAGTTGGGCAAAACATACAAAAAACGAAAAACACAAACAACAAGAAAGCGCTTTAAAAGGATTTGCCACATGAAGGTAAAAACAATGACAGGATTGTGAGCAAAGGCGGGAAAAGCAGCATATGTGAAAAATAAAACCGACAGGCAGAGAGAGAGCGAGAGAATTTAAGCCAATGATTTTCATAAAAGCAGTTAATCCTATTTCGCGGTAAACTGCGTAAATATCAAGCTACAGAGAAAACAAGCTGAGCGTGCATTAAAAGACGACATATAGATGGAACAGTTTAATAGCAGTTTTTAGTACTGAGTGCGTGAAAGTTATTGTAGAAGATAGACAGACGGACAGATATGCAGACAGACATGCAGCAAGGATGTGCTACTCAAGCTAAGGGTGCTTTAATTTCGGTGCGCTTATTTTAAATTCTTTGATTGACTGCAGCAGATTAGATTTGATTGAGTTGGAAACTACAGGGTAAATGAAATTAAATTTTGATAGGTTATAGTTTTAAAAATGTGCTGAAGAATATGAAATTTTTAATAAAATAACCATTCAAAAAGTTGAAAAGTTGAAGTTGAGTTTTTAAAATACCAAAAAATTTTCAAAAATTTCAAACCATAACCATGTCATATTACTGGATCATATCTGGATAATCCGTCTCCTGCAGCCAAAACAATCGCTTATTGCGCTGAAGAACATAAAAATTAGTCAATTTTAAATTAGTGTTAAGAATTGCTATCGAATAATTTCAAGAGTGTCTAGCATAGAACTAAACTTATAATCCTATGTTGATTCCGTTGAACTAAGATGTTTCATAACTGTAATGCTCTGTTCAAAATTAAAGATTACGTTGAGAAAAACTGTAGTTACAGTTTTAAAGCACTGTGAAAATTACTCTCAATACTCAACATATCACAGAAGTTGAAATGTGCCCAGCAGATCTAACAAAAAGTTTGATAAGCGCTGAAAAATAAGAGCAGAAAAAGCTTGAAAATTTGAAGAATGTAGTCAGTGCAATGTTTTAAAAGTGCTCTTTTGGTGGCCGTGATGATTCGTGCTAATTGTGTGACATGCGAGCCAACGAATCCCAAGTTCAATCCACAACACGGGCAAAAATTTTTTCTAGTTTGAAAATTTCTGGTAAGTTGACTCAAAAAGTTTGAGAAAAACTGAAAAATTATATAAAAACAATAAGAATAATTAACTGTTATAAGAAAATGATGAATGATGAATGATGAATGATGAATGATGAATGATGAATGATGTATGATGTATGATGTATGATGAATGATGAATGATGAATGATGAATGATGAATGATGAATGATGAATGATGAATGATGAATGATGAATGATGAATGATGAATGATGAATGATGAATGATGAATGATGAATGATGAATGATGAATGATGAATGATGAATGATGAATGATGAATGATGAATGATGAATGATGAATGATGAATGATGAATGATGAATGATGAATGATGAATGATGAATGATGAATGATGAATGATGAATGATGAATGATGAATGATGAATGATGAATGATGAATGATGAATGATGAATGATGAATGATGAATGATGAATGATGAATGATGAATGATGAATGATGAATGATGAATGATGAATGATGAATGATGAATGATGAATGATGAATGATGAATGATGAATGATGAATGATGAATGATGAATGATGAATGATGAATGATGAATGATGAATGATGAATGATGAATGATGAATGATGAATGATGAATGATGAATGATGAATGATGAATGATGAATGATGAATGATGAATGATGAATGATGAATGATGAATGATGAATGATGAATGATGAATGATGAATGATGAATGATGAATGATGAATGATGAATGATGAATGATGAATGATGAATGATGAATGATGAATGATGAATGATGAATGATGAATGATGAATGATGAATGATGAATGATGAATGATGAATGATGAATGATGAATGATGAATGATGAATGATGAATGATGAATGATGAATGATGAATGATGAATGATGAATGATGAATGATGAATGATGAATGATGAATGATGAATGATGAATGATGAATGATGAATGATGAATGATGAATGATGAATGATGAATGATGAATGATGAATGATGAATGATGAATGATAAATGAAGTATTTTTATTGTTAAAGTATGAATTAAGAATGTTGAAATAAACCCCGTTAATATGATTGATTGATTGAAAGTCCATGTGATTGTCGTCAGCTGTTTTTTATGGCTTCAAATATTAGTTTAAAAGTTTAAATTAGTCTCTCATGCTGTTTCTATAAATATTGCTAAAAAAATCCCACAGATTTCGGCACTGCATTGCATGTCCTGCGCACTGGCCCTTTACTTTTAATACAATGAAAAATAATTGCATTTGGGTCTGCCTTGCTTATCATTAATGATGAATGCACGATTTGCTCTAAATGCATTTTTCGTGTACGACAAGTGCAAACACTCAGTATCAGTCGGAATCACGATAACTCAACATGACGTTGATCATGTTGAATGACAACTTATTCAATTGCAGTCAGCAGGTAGGGTTGCACGTTTCTGCTAGACCGGAAAGGATTTACATAAGGGCACAGTAATAGCTAGATAGACATGGTTTGGCAAGGATCAGCGCTGCATTTAGAAGGGTACAAATGTTAATGCCATTTAATACGCAAGGACGAATTAAAAAAAAATAAACATTCTCTTAAGATAAAAGCAGCAATTGATTGAGCAGGAATGAGTTAAATAAAATAAAATAAAACAAATTCTTTGCTTTAGGCGTAGGATTAAAGGCCCCTTCAAAGGCTTAACGTAGGCCTGCTAGATTTTTACAAATAATTTGTCAAGGATTTGAGGTCACATGTCCATATGCTGCTGCTAGCTAATATAATATATGCCTACGCCATAATTTCTCATTTTTATTTATTTGAATTCTTAATTTTATTACATGGAATTTTTTATCATTTATAACCTTTTTCTAATGTTAAAATTGAAATAAATCTGGCAAAACAAACAATAAAAAAAGCTTAGCCCTAAAAACATATTTCATCTCGTAAATAACTTAAATAATAAGAATAACACCCTTAAAATACCACATAAATTTAATCGCATAAAGAATGTCCTTAAAAATTTAAACTTTTTGCAGTCTGGTGTTTTTGTTTTTTTGTTTTTAATATGCGTAACTTGCATAACGTAGCCAAAGACTGGACACAAGGATTTAGCATAAATCCGGTTGGAGTGCTTTTCTGCTTGTAGCATATTTTGTCGCTTTGACCCACACTTAACTAACTAGGTATCCACTTTATTTGCGTTCGTTTTATTTAGTTATGCTTTCCCTTTATTTCTCTCTGCTGTTTTGCTTACTCCAATACACTATGTTGCAAGTTCATTTACTTGAAAGCTTTATTTCAGCGTATGAATGTGTTGGTGAATGATGCTCATAAAAATTCCTTGCTTACTTGTAAGTTACTCGTTACTTTTTCTACTTGGTTGTTTTCTTCTGCTGGATTTTTTTGTTGATGTTGTTTTTGTTTTTGTTTTTCCTTTTGTTTTTATTATTATTTTTTGTCTGCAACTCATTTAGGTTAGCCAACAACAAGAAGTATAACAAAAGTAAACTATACATAACCCACAAAATATGCTTCAATTTAAGTCAGCTTGTTTTTTTTTCGCCTTTGTTTATGTCGCAGTATAAAAGCTGCATCATATAGTAACGGAATGCTTGATTCTTTATATGAACACGTTTGCTTGTATTCTGTATCCTTTATTTGTTGCTGTTCTCTGACAGTGAAATTCTCAAAACTCCATCGTTCTGTCTATTAGTCTGTCTATCTGTCTCCTTTGTTCTTTCCCTCTATCTCATTTTTCCTCCTTTCATCCTTTTTTTTTAAAACTGTCCAATTCACATAAATATCCTGCTTGGTTTATCATAATAATAATAATAATAAAATTTGCATAAAAATATTTCAAATGTTTTTATTTCAATTTTGTATGGGTCTTTTTCGTTTATTTTTTTTTTTGTTGTTGTTTTGTCTTCATTTTTCTCTTTTATGTGGACATTCATAGTTTTGGGATACTTTTTGTTTGGGTTTTCTTCCCTACTAGCCCTCTGCATCTTTCCATAACTCTACCTCAACCAGCACAGCCTGTGGACATTGAGTGCTTTATGAGCAGTTCTATTATATTATTATTATGTTAGTGGAATGTTTAATGAGGCAATGTTAAAAATTGTTGTTGTTTGGTTTGGTTTGTTTGAAAGTTAGTTTATTTAATACATTCTTTGTTTTTAAATTCCTTTGAGCATAGCGTTGATTTTGCTTAAGCTATGTTAAAAACTTATTAAAGAATAGCCTAAGTGTTGGATTCACATGGGAGTTTACTTTAAGTCTGCAAATTGATTTTTGAAAAACTGTTGTAAGTACTTTTGGGACATACAAATTTTTGTTAATGCTCTTTTGTTTTTTACATTCCTTGGATTAATAATAGTTGCCCAGTAATATGGAAAGAGTAAAGGTCACACCTAAGCTTTCATCATGTGTGGTTCTTCCGAGTTAATTTATTAGTTATCAATAAATTTTAACAAACTTGAATTTTAAATTACATACATTACACGCTTTTCATAAATGGTTTCAAATTAAAAACTTATATAAGAGGTGGCAGTGAGCGTGTTTTTTTTTTTCGATAATAATGGTTTTCTTATTATCTGATCGCCCGTCACCTTTTAACAAATAATGGCATAGCTCAGAGAATAAATAGAGACATATAAAGCTTTTTGAAAACTTAACCTCTATGTTTTTGAGTCCATTGTTAGAAAATATATAAAACGTGGAATTGGAAGAACATTAAATACTTTACTAGCTGCAATAAGAAGCTTGCGGAATGGAAGTGGCTTAAAGAAATAAAATAAAGCTTGTTTATTATTCTTAGTAAATTTTTTCATGTGGCAAGTATATTTAAAAAGATTTTTGAGAAATTAGCAACCATTTGGAATGTTATATTATTCGATCATTTTCAAATACTGCATTTCTGTTTACGTCTTAAAGAAATGTATATTGCTTTTACCATATGTCTCTTTTTACTTTTAAGACTAATGTTATATAAACCACTTCTACGGATTGATTCTACGTAGAATTTTACGGATACTCCGACTACATACAAAAACTTGAAGAACCTACTTAGCAATCGCACAATCCGTGAAACAAATCCTTGATTGTTGATCCGTAATGGCATCCCTCAGTTGTACTAAGTTGTATTACTAACAATGCTCTGTCAACAGGAAGCCTAGGCTTAAGGAGAAGCCAAAGTTATGACGACTTACCGCAAATGTCACGTCCCGTATGAACCGGTAGGTAACCATTCTAACTCTGATTTTATCTAGATTGCTATCTCGACGGTGCGTCCTGTTTATAGACTTTCCCTTATCAGATCTCAAAGCCATATTAGGCAAGCTCGGAGCCAAATCAGGTACCAACAGAAAAACCCTTCGAATTCAATATGCACTGCTGGTTTGCAATACTATCAAATCTTAGGAAGGCAACCCATTGAAAACCCGTAAGGTATTCTAAAATATTACAAAAAACTTATTTTCTCTTATATGTAGTAATAACTATAATTACAGAAATCTATTTAATAAGTGCCTCATAACTTCCTTTGAGAAAAATCTATACAATGTTAGATAGGTAGGTATGTTAGGTAGGTTATAAAGAAATAGTGACCTTTAAATAGGTGCATTAGCAACATAATTAGTACGACAAGTTGGTAGGTAAAAAATAACAATACTTCTTAGCACCTTAGCAGGTACATTAACATAAATTTTTTCCAAAACTACAGGACAATCAACTGATTCAGTAATAAACAAAAAGTAATGAAAGTTAATTTCTTCTACTCTCTAAAGATTTTATGTTTAATATAATACAAGACATCGCTCACGATATGAGGGAAGTGGAAATTCAGGACTAAGCGTACGAAAACCAAAACAAGTAAACGATTTCTGCACATGCTCAATGCGCAAGCTATGAGCAGCATAATACGGATGCCAAACTACTGCTGCATATTCTAACCGAGAACGAACAAGACTAAAAAACAGCGTTTTAAAAGCGTACGTCTCTGAAAAAGAAGAAGTTTGACGCCTAATAAATGCTTACAAAGCATAGGCTTTCGGGATGATAATCTAGTTGATAATTAAATCTAAACATGGTATCAAAAACAACACCAAGATCTTTAAATTGATGGACATGAGATAACAAAGTGTAATTTATATGTCATTCGGACGGACTAATAATTTGGGTTTTCGAATTACAACATTAAACGCGTTTCTTTAAATTTAAGAAAAAAGCATGTTTTAAAGACCAACTTTAGAGTTTGTTACCTTCATTTTGAAGTCGGGATACATCAGATTGATTTCTAATTTTCAGGTCGTCTGCATATAGAAGACATTGAGAATTTACAAATAAAGGTGGAATATCATTAATAAATAAAATAAACAACAAAGGACCAAGAAGTCTCCTTCGTGAAACACCAGACGTTACAGTAGAAGAAAAGGACTTCAAATTATCAAAAGAAACGTAACCAGTGTTGCCGTTTTGGCTATTTATAGCCAAAAGTGGCTATTTTTTTTGATCGTGATCAGTTTTGGCTGTTTGGCGATTTTATTTTTCATTTGGTTATTTTTTTTACACGGCTATGTTTTTGCATTCCGGCGAAAATTAATTTTTTATTTTACATATAACATTTTCAATTGCCTGTGAATCGCCAGCGAATCGCTTGGAAGATCAAGCAATTACCTTTGGGCTCATCTGAGAATCTTTCAGGTATCACCGACTGTAAGCTGCTTAGGCTGATTAGCCGGGAATATTCGCCGATGAACCGCCGAGAGGAGTTATAAGAAATTCGCCGAAAAGGGTGGCAAACGAAGTCCTTTTAAGAGTCTTTAGCAATTTGTTCTAAGCATTGTTGTTCTGTCCGAATTCAATGAATTTTTTTGTGAATTTGTTTTTATTTCGCTTCGATATAATGCGACGTTGTTTCCTAACTATAATAGTTCAACTTTTTGATTAATTTTAACGATTTTTCAGAGCCTGTTTCATATTCCCTGATAGATTTTGAACATTTATCAAAAATCCATCCTCCAACAAACGCCGAAATGAGCTAAGGAAGATTTTGAAAACTTTTGTGACTCACGCATTCATTGCTTAAGCATTTGAAAAGCGATGCATTTTCCCAAAAACACTTGGGCGAATTACTGGTGCATCGCAAAATGCACTTCTCTGCCAATCGTCTTCCAAATGTTTGCAGGGAAATGATTTAAAATTTGAGAGTGAAAATGCAAACCTTACTTTTATGAAGTTTTCTCTACTCTTATCAAGTATAAAATAATTGAGCTAAGGTCCTTCTATATTAAAGGTCCGTCTATTTAAAGGATATATGCCCTAAATATGTTTAAAACATGCTCTTATATTTTTAATATATAATTTTATATAACATACTTAAAAACAAACATGTTTGTAAATCTATTTCCAGTAAAAAACGGTACTATGTTGTACAAAAAACTTGTTAAAAAAGGTATGAATGTTAGTTTTGTTTCTTTTTTCTAATACAATTAATAAATCTTTTGGCTATTTTTATTTTGTGTTTTGGATATAAAAATAAAAACTTTATTATCATAAAAAATTAATATATTTGTGATAAAAATAAAAAAATTCAGAATAATTGATATCATAAGATTTCCAATATAATAATGAATATAAATAAATTATCAAATTTGACCAAGAAATAAATAGTTAAAGTAATTTAAAATTATTTTTTACTTTGTAGTGATTTTGAAGTAGGTTTTTTTTTTTGTTAAAAAGTTTTTATTTCTTTCTTTTTAGAGAAAATGATATATATTAAAAAAGTGTATCAATTAATTAAACACCAATTATTTATGCTCATAATATGGAAAGTGCTTTTCTGTCGTTTCTTATTCTGGTCTTTGTCAGTATGTTTATCAGTACCTACTCTAGTATTTTTATCACTACCCCAATGTCTATATTGACTGAAATATAGTGTGTTTATAATATTGACACGCCTCTTTGTCGAGAATATCACACTCTTTGTCATAGTGTTTTCAATAGTTCTACCCATTCTAACAATGAATTTTATCACCCTTAAGTCAATATGATACAGTTTTTTACACACTGCCACACCCCTTAGTCGAATAACGCCCAATTCTTCGGTAGTAATTTGTAATAATTATGCCTACGTCTGTACTTTTTCAGTTAGTAGTGTCAGTATTCGATTTAGTGTTTTCTAATATTGCCACACCCCTTTGTCAAATGACGCCCACTTTATTCACAATAACTTTTTATAAGTGTGCCTACCTCTATACTAAATATCAGTACTCTAGTGTCAATATTATTCGCGATACAGTGTATTTTTAGATTATATAATTATTATTATTAATTATATTAATAATATTAGACAATTAACGAGAGATATGCATTTTTTGTTGTTGTCATAATTTGTGGTTCATATTTCATCGTACGACATACTACTAAATTGGATATTTACCTTTCTAATGCATATATTTCTTCGATATATTAATCAAAACTACAAATTTAAGTATATACTTATTATATTGCTTTGATTTGTTGCAAGAACCCGATATATAAATAAACTACTTTTTCAAGGAAGTGTAGGTACATTCTAGGTATGTGCATTTAGTTTCGCTAATTATGCCTCAGCGCAATCTTTAGAAGGTTGAAAAGTGTTGTTGGTCCAGTTGGCAAATCATCTTTCAAATTGGGATCCTCATGAATGGGTTTCTCTAATTTTACAGGACCGATGTCTTTAGCTCTACTGCCCATACTGTACGGACCTTCCTCTTCGTCATCTTCAATTCACTACATGCCATCCGCCACAAGTATAGCGCCACAACTGCACCTTTATTGCTTCAGTATATTTTTCCTCCAGAACAAAAGGCAGTCCTTCCGCCCCTAGCCTATATTAGAAATATTTTGTTGAAAAATATATCTTGTTGTACTACCACATAAAGTTATAAACTTTAGTTACCACATAAAGTTTGGAGGTAAATGCAAATTTCAATGACTTTCACCTGTGCACTTTAAATAAAACAAAACAACAATAAAGCACAAAATATGGAAATTGCAATACTTAAACAACACAAAAAACAATGAAAAAAAAATATTTTTTTTAATTTCTATTTTAAACAAATTGAAATTTTTTCCAAATCACTTGCGATTAAACTTTTTTTTTACAGATAAAAAAACAGTTGACTGCTGCGAAGGGGGTATAAATCTCTTTAACGCTTCCCCGAGTAGGGAAGTAGCGATTAGTTCAATTATTTCCCTTATTTTTGTTTTGTACAAATCGCTTTTCGGCTTCCTGTACATCACCTAAAGTATTAGAATAGTTTGGTTGATTTTTGAAAAATATAATTTTTCAAATTCAAATGCGCCCAATCTCAATTTCCCCGCTTTTAAGCCTACTTTTCCCTTTTAGGCCAAACATTCCCGTCAAGCGGGGAAAAAAAATCTCTATTTTGGTAACACTGTCTGTCTAAAACGCATACTTTCTTGCCGGAAAAAGGGCTTAGCCAAAGCTTAATTTACGGGCAACCGATCTCCCCTACCCTGTCTAACTCCATATCCCAGCATAGGTCTGATAAGCAACCATAAAACCAATAAATAGTCCCAAAACGCTTTTGGAGCTACTATCGTTTAGGCTTCCTCTAATGTTTCTAACGAAAACCAAATTGCACTCCCACTCAAATTTGCGACCCATGGAGCCGTTACACAATTACTGAAGTTTAGCTCCTTCACCAATCAGGTTGAGCACAAAGACGCAAACGCATGACCGCCCTCGCCATTCGTCGGGGAAGATGCCTTCACTCAAGCACTAACGAGACTTAAACTTTAAGTCTTAAAGGATACAAAGTTTAAATTTATTTTGAAAACATAGAAGAGTAGTATACTATTCACTATACAAAGATATTTCATCTGTGGTTTGGGGAGGCAGCGTCTAGCTTGAGAAAGGTGATTTCTTAGAAATCGAGCATGATTTTATAATAGCAGGCATAAAATGTATTTGGCCCAAAAACGAATACTTTATCATTAACATCCTGATAAAACAAATGTGTTGCCTCAAATGATAAAAGTCATAGATTTTATTTTGCTAAATGTTTGTTCCGAATTAATAAGTAAAATTATTTATTCACTACTTCAAAGCACTGTGTGTATGTAAAGGGACAACGGAATATCGCCATAGAATAACATTTTAAAAATCGAACAAAGTCAACAGAGTGGATATGAACTTTATTAATTTATATTTAATTGCTAAGTTTGACAAATTTGACTCAAAAAGCGTTAACCTTTTTTTTTAAAAAAAAAAATTTTAAATCAACATGATAAAAGTGAGGCAACAAAAGCAATAGGCTACAAAAATTTAGCATATTTGACTGCAGCTGTCAAGCTGCATACTCTTTTATAAAATATGGCGATATGGCAATAGAGTGCGACTTTCAAACCCCTTAAAATAAAAAAATATACCGATTTATTCTTTTTCAATATGAACTCACACCTGCGACGATGACCAATCAAAATGCAAAAGAGCAGAGCAAGCAGCACCAAAACATATAAAAAGTAAAACAACGCAACGTAATTACATAATTATAAACATTTTTGTGCGTTGTTTTCTTGTGTACGTGAGCCAAGCACACAATACATAAATATTTTTTTATTTCCCTTTTTTACCAACCAAAAACACGCCCATTGCAACAAACAGTAGTCGGTAGTTTCTTGTCATTCATTATGTTTGATGTCTCAATTTGTTTGGTCGCACCGCATGTATTTTTATTTTTTTTGTCTTATGTAAAGCGGAAGAGTTTAAAATGCAGTTTTATTATGGTGCATTTAATTAGGTCTAGAGTTGAAGAAGTGAAGTGTCAAGTAATCGGTTTTTGTAGTTCAATTTTGATAAAGTTTCCAAAAATTTCCAAGTATTTTAAAATAACTAATCCAAAATGGTGGACAAATTATTAAAAAAGCTGAAAAAACTATTATGTAGAACGAATATACACTTCATTTTAGATATCTGCATTTGAATTATTGTTCAAATTGAATGTTTATAAAACAAATTTAAACAATTTGACCATCATTAAGAGTAAGAGTAGAATCTCAAATAAATATTTAACTTGTCCAGTCTTTCCTTTTAAGTCTGTAAATATTGGTTTTTCTGACTTTGTGAATTCTGACCAAATTCACGTCTCACGTTCTAGTTGAATTAAGAAAATTGAATCCAATTAATATTTATAATATCAATTTTGATCAAATTTATCCCACATACTGCAATAGGATCAAAATCTTTTTCATTTCTAAATACAGATTCTGAAGGAGACTGTCATTTGCTACAAAAGGCAGTGTTAGTTCATTAAATATCGTGAAGTTTTTATTATAGACTAGCGGATGTAACCCGGTGCTACTCAGGGTAGAACACAGAAAAAGGACGATTTTCACAACTGCTCTCATTTTAACATTTTAATATTTTTTGAATTATCGTTTTTTGGGGTTTTGCCCCTTCCTTCCGTCGACAGTATTTAGTCAACTTTCCGGAAAACAGTACCTGCCAGACATGATTAAAAAAAAAAAAATTACATCTTCAACGTTTTGATCTGACGTCTGGTTTCTGAGGAAAATGGTCACCCACACTCACAAAAATCTCATATCTTTCTCCGGTGAAAAATTTTTCTATTGTCGATAATAGCAATTTCCTGTTTTTCAAATAAAATGTTCTTCATTAAGATAAATTTCCACATTTTCGAAGAAAAATTTCTTCACTTCTACGAAATGGAAATATTTCAATGTCACTTATAATGATAAATATTTTTTTCGCACAACAAATTCTCTTTATAGACAAAATTTATTGAAAATGAAAAATTTTTCCTATGTTTTGATAAAAAAAATCACTATGAGAAGTATTTTCTTAAATAAAAACAAATGTTTTCCCAAAAATAAAAAGTCTTTTTCTCTAAAAACGATCTTCATAGAATCTTCTTTTTTATAGAAGCTTTTTATCATTTTAGAGAATTTTTAGGATCGCATTTAGAGAAAGACATTCTCTGAAGCAAAGTCTATAGACTTTTAGACTATAGAACATTTTTCTCTTAATATGATGCCTTTTTTATCATATTCCGAGAAATTTTTTTCTGAGTGCAGTTTAAAAAGTCGTTTCGAGAAAAATGGGCTTAAAGTTTTTCTTAGCATGTATTTAATATGCAAATTTATCTCAAAAAAATTCCAATTTGAAAAAATCCTATTAGTATAAGTTCGATTTTTGGATTGTCTTCGTTCAACTTCGGTTTTGGTCGATAGAGTTCGGTTAATTTTTTCATCTTTATATAGCTTCTGTTCGTATTCGGTTAACTTATTTTTGTTCGTTCGTCTTTGGTTCTTGACTTAATTTGCTTTCGGCTCATTCCTTGATTTTTGTCAAAAGAACTTTTAAAAGCATAGGATCTATTTCAGTAACAGATACAAATGCCTACCAAGTTTCATCAAAATCGGTTCATTTGTTTTGACATGAATGAGACACACAAAATTGATTGAATAAAGCGCCCTCTCACGGAAGTTTTCTGAAATTTATCTTGCAATTCAGTTGCAGGTTCAAGTTATTTCACGTACCAAATTTTAGTTGAATCGGTCTAGTCATTTAGGAGTTATTGAGTCTTGCCAATGAATTAATTAAAGCGCCCTCTTGCAGAAGTCTTTGGAATTTTTTATAGCCTATGTTATCTTGGGCGCAGATAACCAAATTCCAAATTTAATTGAAATCGGTCCAGGTGTTAAGGAGTTATTCTAGAGTGCCACGCATACATACTTCCGCCTACTTTTTTACCTATGCTTTATATTGAGTGCAGTTGAATCTTCATACCAAATTTCATTGAAATCGGACCAGGCATTAAGGAGTTATTGAGTCTTTAAAATGCAATACTTAAAGTGCCTTCTTCGAAAGTCTTTGGAATTTTTTATGGCCTATGTTTTATTTTGGGAGCAGTTGAACTTTCATACCAAATTGCATTGCAATCGGTCCAGACGTTTAGAAGTAATTATATTTAGTGACACGCCCACATACTTCCGCCCACTTTTTTACACCCCCTATGTTCTTTCTCTCTATGAAAGGTATTCGGTGTCCAAATTTCAGCTCAATCGGATAAACGGTGCGCGAGCCTGTACGGAACAGACAGACAGATAGACAGACAGAGGGACAAACATTTAATTTTATATATTAGATTGTTGTGAATTGATTACAAATTGTTACCTGAATTATCAAAGTATTATTTTGAATTTGATTTTGTTTTGATTTTGAACTTGAACTTATCTTGAACTGTCATTTCACATCACATTTCAACTCGAACTTAAAGTTGAATTTGAATTTGAACTTGAACTTGAACTTAAATTACGATTTGGGTTTGTTTTGGATCGTGATTAATTTCGGTTTGGAATTTGAATTTTTATGCTGATTGAGGACGAAAACTTACAAAAAAAATATTTGAAAATCTAATAAATATCTTCATAAACAACCGGTCTGTACTAAATATTAAAGGATATTTTTGATTTCAAGAAAACTATTCAAATACAAAGGAAAAATTAATTATATATTCGTTTAAACTGCACTAAGATATTTTTTGCCCAATAAAATTTAAAAATAAAACCGATTACTTTTTTTATTACTTACATAACTCAGCACTAGTACAATAATAGGTATGTATGTTTTAACGCACTCTCAGTCAGTAGCACGCATGTTAAAAACACATTAAAAACTACAACAACAAAACATGTGACTTGAAAAAATAACTGGTACACATTTACGTGTAGCCCATAATTAAGCGTCTTTAGCAGGCAAGCACGTCGCCATGCACAATAATACAGAAATTTCTCAAAAATTATGAGACCAATATTAAATTGTTTTGAATGCATTCGAAAGACAGCAGCCGAGTTTATGATTATCTTTAAACTGGTAACACAGGGAGTCGCTATATGACATGTTGTACATGAGTATGAAAGCTAAGCAAAGTGTGCAGAGTAAGTGTTCCATGTGGGTTAATATTGAATATGGACATGAACTTTAAATTTGGCTGAAGTTCGTAAGGTTTTTCTGCACACAGACGTTGATGATCACGTAATTTGAGAATGCTTGTGGAGCATGATTTTATAGAATAACCAATGCTTTATGCACCATCAGCTGAATTGTCGCAATTATGATCGTCGTCCACGTCAAAGCTTATGAATTCATTAAATAAAATTATGCACAAAAATTCGACAACGTCATTATGTGGATGTAGCAGGAAGTGAAAGAGTTGTAAATTGAGCAATTGTTTGGCATGATGCAGCTAAGTGGCAACGTTACTACAGTGGACATAGTCGAAGTTATAAAATTTTTAAAAGTAAATTAATTAAGTCATTAAGTTAACAACATTTAATTTAAAGTTAATTTCTTAACAAAATTTATGAAGTTTTGTTTTCTTTGTCAGGTTTCCACTCCTCCCAAAGATAAATTCAAATTTTGCCTCCAACTGGTTACGCTTGCTTATCAATGCATAATCTACATAATCGTATGCAACATTTGGGAATTTTTAATGAATGCTTGCTACAACAGCAGCAGCAGCAGCCGTGCGTGCGTGCGTGCATTCGACCAAAATGCAGTCCGCCGGGGGGCTTAAATTCTGCGGTCCCCTGAGCTGCTACAAATGCATTGCGTATTCATGTGCATTGGCAACAGCCAGCCAAAGCAACAATAACATGCAATTAGCAGCAACAACAACAACAACGGCAATACAAACAACAATAATAACTCGTTTGCAATAATCAAGTGAATGAAAATAAATTCAAGCCCTGGGGCAATAAAATCTGGATATTGCTGCTGTTTCTGTTTGTTTGTTTGTTTATTTGTTCTTTTGTGCAAAAGCCGACTTGGCTTAGCAAAAACATTAAATTTATAAACAATTTCGATTGATTGTTGATTTTTCGTTAAGTGCTGCTGAATTGTTTTTTTATTGATTTGTTTATTAATTTTAGTGTTGTGAACTGTCAGCATTTCGGCTCTAATGCACATTTATATTGTTGGTCGAGATAATATTTGTCTACCATTTCTTAATCAATTATTGTAAAGCGTTCCTAAAGCCGCACAGTTTCAATATTTTTTTTTTTTTAAATAATTAAGAAAAAAAAATAGCCAGTTTTGAATACCCAACACTAGACCGGATCATGTTTTTTTACCAAAAAGGACCTGTAAGAGAATCAAAACTGCTTCGACGGATTGCCTCCAATTTGAAAAAAAGTGTGCAGAAATCATTTTAATAAGTTCTTCTAACTTTTGAAACCCTGTTCGGCTGACATTTTCTTTATCCATATAAGAATGATCCGGTCTACCCAACACCCCCTAAGTTCCTACTTAGCCAATTTTAAAACGAAACTAATTGGACTATGCATTTTCTGATTCTCAAGAAATGGCCATTTATTATTGTATTTAAATAATCTATTCTGAAAAGTAATAATATTGAAAGATTTAATTTAAGCTTCAATATTAAAAAAAAATAAATTTTCAAACCTAAAATTTTGCGAATACTTGAAGTAAATCAGGGTGCTGAGAACAATCTAAACACGATTGTTTTCACAGCGAAACACCTTTTATATGTTTCTGCATTTAATTTCTAAAGAGCGAACAATTATGTTGCAAATAAAATCATTGCGCCATGTTCATAAATAACACGAAAAAACCACTTCTCTGCAATTGTCATATGTGCGCTTATTCATGATCGTTCGTTGTTTGTGAACGTTAATTTAAAAATTCAAAGATTAGCTTAAATTGAGAAGATTGAATCTTAATCTATTGTGAGTGTATTTGTTAAGCGATAAATCACTACTCTCCGCGGCACAAAAAACAGGTGCAATTTTTTCAATTTAAAAAACATTACCGGTAGAAGAAAGGCACTTCGAAAAATTCGTTTTTTAACCAAAGGAATCAAGTTTTTTCTTATCAATATTTGAACGCATGATGATTTCTTCTGTCTTATCTTTTTCATTTTGCGATTGTAATTACTATGATTTTTTCCTGCATTATTGAATTACATTTCACTAACCTTAAGACTTATCAAATATAATCAGGCACATCAGTCAATAGTGAATGCAGACTGAATACAAATATCTCGTGCTAATCATTCTATCATTGAATAATTGTAATATAGAATGGACACCGCCAACATTCGCCGCTACGCCATTCACATGTCTCTAGTATCGTTTTTCATATCACCAAAGATTTTCACCTACTTTGTGAACAAGCTAATAAAATCCTAAATTGATCCCAAAACAGAGATAAATAATTTCCCTCCTTGTTCAAGGTCAGTAGCTGCTGCTCTGCTGACAAGTGTTTTCGTTTTATTTGTGTTTGGTTTTCAAGCAAATTGTGTAAAATGAAAATTTAATAGAATGAGTTTTGAGGCTAAAAATAATTCTTCCGTAAAATAATCTGTTTAATTAAGCGAAATAATGTCGATTATATCATATTCAAAATGAATGTTTTCATGTTTATTTATGCAATAACAAAAGAGTTTAGCTACTACAGCTTTTTCGCACTTTCTCAGCATTAACTCATTTGAAGCCACAATCCAAAGCATCAAAAAGTTTTATAATGATAAAGATTCCAGTGGCTAAAAACGAAGTTAATGTGGAAAAAATTTGCCCACCAAAGTTCAGGGACAGGGACTATAATAGTTTTATATATATTCAAGTAGTAAATAATCGACAAAACAAAAAATTAATTAATTTATAGTTTTCATAAGAAGTGTTTTTACTATAACTATAGTTTTGCCTTATACATTTTTAATCGACTTCAAAAAGGAGGAGGTTCTCAAGTTGGTTGGTTTCTCTGTTTTTCTTTTTTTTTTTTTTGTGAATGTATGTACATCGATTACTCCTAAAGTACTTGCCCGATAGCCGTAATTTTTTGTCAACATATAGAGATTATCAACGCGGAGGTGCCCGTTTATGAAAGGGGGCGGTATTCGGAAGAGGGGCGTGTCTCTATAAGAAAAACACTGTATCTCAGTAAATATTGACACTACGGTAATAAAATTCACAGTAAAATTACAAGGGCAAGCACAAGTAATAAAAATGACAATCACTTAAGTGGGTGTAATTCTAAAAAAGGGTGTGGCAATATTGTAAAAACTCTGTATCTCGACGAAAATTGACACTAGAGTACTGAAATTAAGTACAGAGGTAGGTACAATTATTGAAAATACCTATAAAAAAAAGTGGGCGGTATTCGATAAAGGGGCGTGTCACTATAAGAAAAACACTGTATCTCTGTAAATATTGACACTAGAGTACTAGAGTCAACAAAATTCACAGCAAAAATGCAAGGGTAGGTACAATTATAAAAAATAAAGGTCTGTTAAGTGGGCGTTAGTCAACAAAGAGGTGTGGCAATATTAGAAAAACTCTGTATCTCGAATAATATTGACACTAGAGTACTAAAGTTAACTACAGAGGTAGGCCAGTTATAAAACAATTAATTTCAATAAAGTGGGCGTTGTTTGATAAAGGGGTGTGGCAATATATGAAACACACTGTATCTCGAATAATATTGACACTGGAGTACTAATGTTGACTACAAAGGTAGGCACAATTATAAAAAAATGTATCTCAATAAAGTAGGCGTTGTTTGATAAAGGGGTGTGGCAATATATAAAAAAACATTGTATCTCGAATAATATTGACACTAGAGTACTGATAATTAGTACAGAGGTAGGCACACTTATAACAAGTAATTGTCAATAAAGTGGGCGTCATTCGACAAAGGGGTGTGGCAATATTAGAAAACACTAAATCGAATACTGACGCTACTAACTGAAAAAGTACAGACGTAGGCACAATTATTACAAAATACTACCGAGGAATTGGGCGTTATTCGACTAAGGGGTGTGGCAGTGTATAAAAAAACTGTATAAAATTGTCTTAAGGGTAATAAAATTCATTGTTAGAATGGGTAGAACTATTGAAAACATTATGACAAAGAGGCGTGTCACTATTACAAACACACTATATTTCAGTCAATATTGACATTGGGGTAAAGATAAAAATGCAAGAGTAGGTACTGATAAAGATACTGACAAATTACAGAATAAGAAACGACAGAAAAGCATTTTCCATATTATGAGCATAAATAATTGGTGTTTAATTAATTTAAACACTTTTTTAATATATATCATTTTCTCTAAAAAGAAAGAAATAAAAATTTTTTAACAAAAAAAAAAACCTACTTCAAAATCACTACAAAGTAAAAAATAATTTTAAATTACTTTTACTATTTATTTCTTGGTCAAACTTGATAATTTATTTATATTTTTTATTATATTGGAAATCTTATGATATCAATTATTCTGAATTTTTTTTATTTATATCATAAATATATTAATTTTTTATGATAATAAAAGCTTCGAAGTCGGCGCTAATAGAATCATATTTTTTGTGCAGCTGCAACACACATATAGCATTCTGATTAAGATTTAAGCAAATTTAAGACAACAAATTAATACAGCGTCACCTAAGCAGGATATTCACAAATAAAAAAGTCTTAAATAGAGTAGGGATGGCAAAAATATCATGATTTTATGTCAATGATTAGCGCTGACTAGAAGCTTTTATTATCATAAAAAAATTAATATATTTATGATATAAATAAAAAAATTCAGAATAATTGATATCATAAGATTTCCAATATAATAATAAATATTAATAAATTATCAAGTGTGACCAAGAAATAAATAGTAAAAGTAATTTAATATTATTTTTTACTTTGTAGTGATTTTGAAGTAGGTGTTTTTTTTTTGTTAAAAAGTTTTTTTTATTTTAATTAATTTTGGGGGGGGGGTTAACCCTCAAAACCCCCTTCGTTCGCCCCTGTGAACATTCTTTTCAATTTCTATTTGAAATTGCGAGGATTCTAATTTTCGGAATCGTTGGGTGGTTGGAACCTTTGAAGCAGCAATGAGAATCTGTATAGAACTCCAAATCAATTTTGGTTGATTTGGCCAAATAAGAAAAAAGAGCTGAGTTAATTTCAAGCTTAACTTAAGTTTATTTATTCAATATGAATGGAATTCTGGACTGAATCCAAGGAGGATTCTGAAATGTAAGTGGACAAGAAAAGTTATAGAAACCGGAAACTCAAATTCTTTTTTAGAATTTTACTCTAACTTAAATATTAAACATTGTGTCAAATATAAATTCAAAATGTGTTGAAAAACAAAAGCGCCCTCTAACATTTCAGCATAACAAGATACAACAAGAAGAGTTAACATTTTGACATATACACTATATAATTTAGGCCCGTTAACTGATTTCAATTTTAAACAAAGTTTAACATTCCTTAACCTCAGTTTAAATTTTAAAGTCGATACCTCATCTCAAAAACTCTAAGTTTAACTTGGTGAGGCAAGTTTAAATTTAAACACAGAAATTCTAGGTTTAAAAAATTTATACTTAGATTTTGTCAAAAATTCTCTGAGAACATTGGGAATATTCTCAATAATAAACAAAAAATAAAAAATAAAAAAATCATACTGAAAAAAAATCAAAACAATAAACAAAAAACAAACATTTTTAAGTTTTGAAAAAAAATATTCCAATGAAACTGACAATTTGCATTATTTTATCAAAAATTTTTGAAATATTTTGATGTTCTACATCAAAGTTGTAAAATTTTTACTACAGTGCAGCTCAAATATGTTTTTAATCTCAGTTTAAATTTTTAAACAGAGTTTAAGTAAACTGCCGATAAAAATGAGATAAGTTACGAAAATAATTTTGACTGAGTTTAAAATTTAAACTCTGATTACGAAATCTGAGATTAAGGAATTCAAACTTCGGAGATTAGTTACCGGGCCTTAGTTCCAAATTTATTTTTGCCAACACTGGTCTTTTTTCTAAATTTGTTTCATAACTTATTTTTTTTTTGTTTTTGTCACTATAAAAAATTGGCACTGCAATTTTGAAAGTCTTGATTTAAGGAGGCTATTTTTTGAAATCGACTCTTTTTATAATTTTGTATTTGAGTAAATATTCTTAAGATTCTCTCACGCAAAAATTCGTACGGGTTCAAAAAGTACAGCCGGATTAGTAAAAGCGCATTTTTAATTTCAACCTTTTTTTTTCTTTGTTCACAAACTTTGAACGCGTTTATCTCGAAACTATGTTTTTCGTACTGGTTGCGGCACTAGAGAGTTTATTTTTTGACGAAAATTTTTTTGTATTTTTTTAAACTTGATTCACTATCGTATGACATAATTTTTTTTATATTTTTTTCGATTTTTTATGAATTTTTAAAGCCAATTTTTTTTACGAAAAAACACTTTCAAATTTGGAACATCACCAAAAATTAAAAAAAAAAATTTAAAAAAGCTCCTGTCATACGATAACCTATTTTGTTAATTTTTAAAAAAGTAATTTTTTTTCAGATCGGACAATTTTTGCGACTTCCAGCGCTGCAACCACGAGATCCCGTTTTTTTCTCTGCCGCCAGTTTGGAGCTCTATAAAATCACGTTGAAGTGGAAAATATATTTTTTGAATTTTTTTTCTTGTAATTTTTCAATTCTCTACAATAATTGGAAAAATGTTTATTTTTGACTGAGTTATGAATTTTTTAAAAAATGTTTGTTTTCTCTGCCGCGAGTGTTATGTCCTTCCTTTAAGCCACTAATATTCCATTTTTTTTTTAATTTCACACCCGACTTAATCACAAAACTTCATCACACTTAAGTTAAACAAAGAACTTTAAACTTATTTAAAATAAATAAAACTCTTTCGCGCTACCAATGCATATAAAAAAGTTGACAAAGTGGTCAAAAAGCTAGCAATTGACAAAAGACACAAAGCAATACCGCAGAAAGTAACTGGTAATCAGAAAATAACTATTAAAATAACAAAACAAGTTACCAAGGGAATTTTTTTCACACATAAACGAAGACAATTTATTTGGGTTATAGAACTGGATAATTATGTGGAGTGCAAATATCTGTCACATAGCTCTAATGTCGCTTCATCGTCGGTAGTGTCACCTTATATTTGTAATTATTCAATGATTCTATCTAAAGAACTTCTATTGAAAAATTATCGTGTAATAATTGAGTTTTTATTTCCGATCGAAAAGTAATGACAGTAAAGATATTGTTTATTATGACTTATTAGAAAAATCATGAAATAAAATATCATATAAAAAAAAGATACAGTTGTTAGTGTCATAGATAGATCCGTAGATTTTAAGACGTGGCAGCCAATTTTTATTCACATCCTGACCTTAATCTCTCTCCTCATCCCTGAATCAAATCTTGTTTGGAGACCAGTCCGGAGCGGTGATGAGCTCAACTGATAGTATCTTGCTACGAGGTCTGACCAAGGGCTTGAAAACTAGTACCACAGCCAGCATATCCTTATAATTATCCTTGTTGCAATAAATTATACTAGTAGTTCTAATTATATTTTCAAATCCTTTTCCAAATCCTTGTACTAATCCTTGCTGTTATCCCCATTAAAATTTTTATTATTGTTCTAGCGATCTAGCAACCAGGCCAGAAACAGAACGACAGAAATAAAATAGCAAGCGAGCGGGGCGTGTGTGTTTTTTCATAATTAAAATTCATTCTTATTGTTCAATAAAAATTAGAATAAAATCAAATAAAATATAATTTATTGCATCACTTCAAAGTTATTTACAATTATTATCCTTATCTTTGACTTTGACTTAACACGGCTCATGCGTTTTTTGTTTTTGTTGTGAATACCGACCCATCCCAATATACATAGGATGTATGAGTTTTGGTAACTAAATGCTTATGGCATATATACATACTTTTTGAACTCTTATATTATGAATTATTCTTGCTGTCCATGTATTTGTACATGTATCATATGAATTTCTGCCACTAACCTTATAAAATAATTAAAGTTTCCCTTGAATATGTTCATGAAATTCATGTATTTTTTTTTCACTTTTTTCATGAACGTTCTTAATCTCCTCGTATTTCTACATGATTTTTTATACACAGAAATTATGATTAAGCTTCCCCTTGTATTTTTTCATAGTAGGTACTTACAAAATTTTTGTATTGGTTCATATGTAAAACACACTTTATGTACTTTAAACACTGGTCTTATGAAATATTCAGGTTGTTTTGTTTTTTCCTTTAGTACATTTTTAAATTTGGTATCATCATGTGACTCATATAATTGGTCACTGGTCAAAAATTCGTGGATATGATTCATGGATATCATGTTAAAATTCATAATAATTTTGCACTCGGAAAAAAATTTGTCGAAATATGATAAAACAGGCATAATATTAAGACAAAAATTGTATAGACTTTGGTCTAGAGCAGGGATGCCCAGCACCTAACTCTTTCCACTCTTTACAATAACTTCAATATTGCAATGATTATTGTAATTCGCCGAGTTAAGTTTTCAGCTTCACCCTTACTTCTTATTACTTTATTGTTGTATTTGCGCACATTGAAGGATTCGTGTTGTTTTTTTGTGTTGAACGAAATCATTTCGAAGGGATACAAAGCCAAACGAAGATAAGCCGAAAGCTAAAGTCCAAAAGCGAAGACGAACTTCACTAAAATTTTGATTCGCTGTAACTTTTTTTTCTACGAATGAAATTAAATAGTTTCTTAACAAAAGTTTATTGATTTTTATGAACTCTTGTTAAATTGAAAAAAAATTTCAAGTTTTGGGGGTGCTGAGGATATACGACGAAAAATTTAAATATTTGAACAAAGATGGATTCCAAGAAAAAAATGTTATAAAAATGGGCTATTGTTTTAATTGAGAGCTATCCAACGGTATACTTCTTTTCACGATCGGGCTAAAACTGGTGAAGTTATACAAAAAAGACTATTTGGGGCAGATTTTGGGTTGAAAAAAAAAAATTTGTTATTATTCCGAAATCCTCTCAACATAAGCTTTCATATTAGGGGCCGGAAATGCAAACTTCTTTTCCCCATATGGGTTGACCCACCTTAATATTCATACCGCATGTAATAAAATGCTTGCATTTTAAAATGCTCAATCTTTTTAATAAAATATATAAACCACTTTCATCCTTATATCATCAGAATCCTCTTAATACGTAGTTTATTTAGCATTAATTTCAAATTTTTTCACCAGTGCCCATTGGAGATACTTGACCTTGTTGATACTTGTTGGGGAAAATTTGAGATTTCTTATTTTTCAAAGCGATGTAACTCAAAAGTTTATGATCTAGTCACTTTAAAAAAAATTACTAGTGGTCTGCCACTAGCTTCTTTCTATTAAATTTTTTTTTCAAAGTTACCAAAAATTACGATTTTTTTCGGTTACTTTAACGGTTTTTTTTTAAATTAAGTAACATCCCAATTAATTTTTCTGATATGCAAGATAATAGGTTAAGGTATAATTAATATTTAGTTTTTCCCTTATTACTGTTTGTTTAATAGGAGCTGAGATATGATTATTACCACAAACTCTATAATATTTGAAAATCGCTCGTGGTTGCTTGACAAACATGGCCGCCAGTTTGTAAATACAACAAAAAAATTTTTTTTAAAGCAGTTCTAAGGTGCTGAAATATAACGAAATTTGTGGTAAAAAAAGAACATTTTTTAAAATAGTCGAGCGACCGAATTTGCTATTTTGTTATCAATCTCGGCGGACTGGCCCTATAGCCGTTTTCTCCGTGTCATAATGGTTTTTTGTTATGAGACCAAAGAATCTTTATGCTTGTACCATAATCTTTATCTTAGTACGAGCGAGTATGAAAGCAACTCGAAAAATTTCTCAATTTTTCTTGGTAAAACTTTTGAAAAGCATGTGCTTAACGCAAAATTTTTTTAAACATTTTCTCATTGTGTTCTCTTTATTAACTCTTATATAATGTTCCAAAAGTTATTCCTGTAACGGCTCTCAGTAACCGTCAGCACCGCCATATTGAATAAATCAGAGAAAAAGTGCTGTTCACACTACTGTCATCACAACGGAAATTTATGCGAAAAAGGTCACAACAGATTCAGTTTATCTTAAGTTGAAAAAAAAAAATCAGAAAGGAAAATTCCACATAAGCCGGCAATTAAAACGTGAGAACAGGCACTAAACAATGCGTGAACCTATTCATGTTTATGTTCGGCAAGCAAATAAATATAATTTTAAGAAAAGAAGCAACAACCAGATCTGATAATTTATATATATACGAACGTATTAATGTTTGTTTTTAATAAACATCAACGTGAAAATAATGAAGCTACAACATATTTCAAAACTAAATCGAAAAACAAGCAGAATCTGTCGACGAGCTGGTTATTTATGGTGGCAGCAGTAACGCCCACTTTTGGTGGCATTCATGGCGTGTATAAATGAAATTTTTTTTTTTTATTCTTAAACACTCAACTTTGTTTTCAGTATTAAAAGCAAAACATCTGTTTTCACCCAAAAGAACTAACAAAAAAAAAAAAAAAACAAAAAACAAATAAAAATTTGGAACTGCATAAATAGCTGAAGATGCTTTCGGCAACATGTTGACAAGTTCATTAGAGAAAAGTGGGCGTCTTACATTTGCATGCAAGCGCGAAAGAGTTATATAGCAGCATGTTGACGCCTTTTAAGCGTTTAAACTTGCCGTGTTCGAGTGTTACAAACCATAGATCATATAAGTTTTTAAAATTTAAATTTATATCTATATCAATTATTTCTATATATAATTTTATCGTATTGGTCGCAAGAGTGACGATCATGTCGATCGTTCAGCAAACAAGCTGTTCACTAGTGCGTTGGCAACACTGCCAGCCGGCGAGGGGCGTGTCCTGTTGTCAATATATTTTATACAACTTGCTCTACATGCATTTTAGCAGCTCGTTGCTTGTTGAGTGGCTATGTTTAATGTCTGATGATCGTAGCCACGGGATTCCTGGCATAGCGCAAGTGTTGCCAATGACTTGACGCTCGATGAAAAATTTTAGTGTCTGTCAAACTGATGACTTCTGCATAGCTGTCTATCGTTCAGTTTTTCTGACTGACTGCCTGTTGATACGCCTTAGTGTCTATTTGATTTTTTTTAAATTATTTTTGTTTTCTTCTTTATCGCTGATCGTGTGCGTCTGTTTTTTCAACGTCGCCTTTAAAATGTTGCTAGTCTATTTCCAGATATTTCTTCGCTTTTAATTTGCCATCATTAAAAGTCTTTGAAGCCCAATTTGATTAATTGATTGGTCCCCAGTGAGATGTCGTTGCGGTCGCTTTGCTTCAATTAAGTCGCTTTTTAACGCTTGTCGCTGTTTATATTTTTGTATTTGAATTTTTCAAGGATGCGTGATATTTTTAATGCTTTTTTCGAAAATAAAGTAATTTATTTTATGCTTATTTTCGAGGCTAAGTTGGGGCTGATACATTTGGTGCATATATTTAGAATATTCAATTTGCAGCATATTACAAAAAAAAAAAAAACGCAAGAATTAAGAAAAAAGAATAGACATTGCATATTATTGTGGGATAGGCACCAACTTGAAAAATAAATTGACTTGATTATAGCGGCAAAAAATGTTAACACAATTTAAAATGTGTGTTATTATACTTAAGGAGTCAAACTATGGCTACCTTTAACGACAGTATAGTTTAAGGTTTTATATTCTCTTGAAAAATGAAAGTGTAGTGTTCGTTGAGTTGATTTTCGTACAGCTTAAGCTTTAACTCGCTAATGCTAAATCGAAAAACCCAGCCTGTAGTTTAAATACACATTAACTTTTAAACCATTTAATTCTCGTACCAGATATAGAAAAATTATCTTGAAATAAACTTTGTTTCAATAAAAAATGTCTGATATGCGCAACCACCAGAGGCTTTCTTAATGAATTTGGCATACATCAAAGTAATGGAGAAAGTATAAAGCTTTTATCAGATGAAATAACTAATAGCGTGATCTAGGTATAGATAAAATGACCAGAAAAAGAAAAGCTGGTTTTTTTAAGTTAAATTATTACAATTATTTTAAGTTAAATTTTTTAAACTATTTTCTACTTGCAGCTTTTTCTTCCAAATATATATATAAGTGATGATATTTCGATTATTTTTGCTTCGTTCACCAACAATACTGTGCGAAAGTTAAAAATATCTCGGAAGTGACATTATATTTCGAGTTGGTTTTTTCGAGTAAAACTGTAGATTAATATTGTAGAAAGATAAAAAGGCTGATATCTCTTTAATTTAAAAAAATGCTATAGAAGGAACAGGGTTGCTTAAGGCAAGCACCCTGTGATATCTACTACAGCGGCCACGCGGAGTAGAACGATTTTGGATGCGGATTTTTAGTTCGAAAGAGAATACGGCACCATTTCATGTGATTAACATGCATGAACCATCGACTTCCCATAATCCGCTTCAAGGCTAAATTCTTTAACACCAGCTTAATATGTGCGCACACTCCGGCTGAAGACAAAGACGATGTGACCAAAGAATTGTGACAGCGAGTACTCTGAAGACGCGTATGGGCGTTGCCCCTGACACGACATAAAAATCGTGTTGCGTCACTTCAACGCCATGGTAAACAAAGAAAACATATTTGTCCTAAAAGTCAGAAAGTTTAGCCTCCATGACAACACTTCCGATAACGGAATGAGGCTGATTGACTTCGCGCATCACGAAACATTAGTGGCACTAGATTCAAGCATCTTGATTAACATAAGACCACCTGGTTGTCCACTGATCAAAAAACACACACCCAAGTGAATAAATTTTTTATTGTCGATGCCAACATGGGCTCGGATCATGATCTTGTCGAAGGCAACCTCCACTAAGGAGCTAAGAATGCTTGTATTCCTACAAGTAAAGAAAGCTAGACGTCAACAAGCAACAATTAAAACGGACAGCCGCAGCCTTCGCTGCTCAACAAAGCATTCCTTCAAGGGACAATATTTGCGCGCAGTGTTTGCATATACCAGTCCATGCATACGACTGCTAAAGAGGTAATAGACAATCACCGCCCTCCCCGAAACCAGTGGCACGACCAGAAGTGTTGCGACCTAACGCGTGATGCTATCAAGCGATACCCTGATAATAGGGGGAAGAGAAACGCCTTTTACGACGGACAAAAAGAAATTTTGGCAGCGACTTAGTCTCACCAGGACACCTTGCTTATCTTAACCCCAAAAATATTCTGTGTTTTATGAAACAATCTAAAGCAAAGCCGCTGTGTTAGCAGAAAATATTGAAAAACAAGTCGGTGACAGAGCTTTGCCCAGAACGTCTTAAGAAAAAGCAATTTGCAACTTTATCTAGGTCGGAAATTATCTGAAATCAAAAGCCATTAAAATTTAATCAAAGTATCATCAAATCCTTCCCCAACATTCTTTGATTATTTATTTTTTTTTTCATTTAAAAATTTTTGGTTGTCATCAAAAGTGTAAACTGCTATTTTCCACGAAAACTTCCGACATTTTGTGGTTTGTGAAACCCTCTTAATGTAAAAAAAAATTTAACTAAACATTGGGGAGAGGTATTTTATGTGTAGAAAATGTGTATCAAGTTTGAAATGAATTTGTCAAGATGTTTTTAAATGTCAAGTAATTTTTAGAAAAATTTTGATTGAAAAAAACTTTTGCCTGACCGGCTGACCCCACGTGTACTGCGTAAGGGGTATATTCATTTTGTCACGACGTGTGTAACGCCCATAAGGAGGCGTGGTAGGTATATAAAAGTATATATATTCTTGATCAGCATCACCACCTGAGTTCATTAAGCCATGTCCATCTGTCTGTCCGTGTGTCTGTCTGTCGACACGATTACAGCCGTAATTTTCTGTAATCTGCTTCTTTTTAAAAAGCAAAGGTCAAGTTCGAGAATGGGCCAAATCGAATGAAAACCACGCCTACCTCCCATACAACCCCAATAATGAAAACTCTATAAAGAGACTAATATTTAAGTTACAGAACTGAAATTTGGTATTTGTGTGTTCTATGATAAAACTGAGATGTGTTAGAAAAATGGGTGTCCACTAGAGTGTATCGAAAATCTGACCCCCAATTCCGGTACTTGTACGTCAGAGCATTAGTCAACAGGGATGAAAATTTGCAGTTTTGTGTTTTTATATGAAAGGAAGTAATTGATAAGCTTGATTTTCTTTTGAAATCAACCATTAATGGGTCTCCAGTACAAAAGTTGATAAAAAATGCACAAAAATGCATTTCGGGGGACGCCAAAATTAATTTAAATAAAAACAAAGTATACCAATCGACAGGATTTTTCATGTACTATTTAATTTTGGTACCGGAATTGGGGGTACGATTTTTCCCATACAAGTCGATACACTCTAGTGTTCACCCACTTACACGCCCACCTCCCATATAACCCCAAAATTGAAAATTATATAAAGAGGCTTCTGACGAAGCTACAAAAATAAAATTAGGTATTTATTCATTGTATATCAAAACTAAGACGTGTAAGAAAAATGGGCGTCATATACCCACGGAACACACCCATCTCCCATACAACTTCAAAATAGAAAACTCTATAAATAGGCTTCTCTTTAAGCTACAGACAAAACATTTGATACGTTTGTATTTTATATCAAAACTAAATCGTGGAAGAAAAGTGGTTGTCATCAGCCTAAGGCCACACCCACTTCCCATACAACTCACTATAGCGAAAACTCTATTAATAGGCTAATATTTATAGCGTTAAAATTTAATTTTTTTATCCTTACGAATCGGCCGTGGGGGTATTTTAACTTCGGCCAAGTCGAAGATATACCTAACTAGTTTTTTAAAAATTTTGTAATTTTTTGGTTTGTGCATTATTTTTCAATTTGATGCAAATAAGCTGCAAAAAAAATCGTTGGTATCAAAGTTTTCCTTGGAATGTACCGGCGACAATATTAATAACAAAACCAAAATTATTCAACGACTTCAAAATAGATAAAATTAAGACAAACAAATTTGTTTAGGAAAAAAACTTTAAGCAAAAATTCAAATTGTTCGATATTAGCGATAATTTATTCAATTTTTTTGAGATTAAGTTCGCAATTGCCGATATTTTGCAATAATCGATTTCGTAATGAGCGATTAAAATTGCATGATTTTGTACAAATTTCAGCTGAGACTTACTTAACATTTTGTTCGTTATGACCGATAGTTAGCAATATGTATGATGTCGTTATAAGCATTACTTACTGTATATGTTTTCCGATGGTATGGTATATAAATGAACGGAATATTTTAGATATGAATCGAAATCCAAAAAACAAATTTTTTTGGTAGTTTATGTGTGTTTTTTATATCATCAAAATCCAAGTTCTATAATAAGATTTTTTTTTTATATTAAATATAATAATAATAATAATATAAAAATAACATTTTATCCTTGTGCTACAATTTAAGTTTATTAGCTGATTTATTTTGAAACATTTTATTTAAATACTACCTTTTTTTATACAACTCTATTATAACTTTTAGAGGTTTTAGAGATTTTGATGAGTGCAACGCTAATATAAAAAAAAAAAGACAAAGTTTTTTTCGACGTTAGCAGAGAAATTATAAAAAGTTCACGGCAATTTTGAAATTCATTCTCAACACCAAATAAATTAAATTGTGACACCAACCATTAAATATGATTATTTTTAAATTTGAATTATATTAGATGTTTATACAACGCAAAAAAGTTGCCAAGAACTTTGCAAATTTCTACAGATGTGTGTGTACAGATGCGCGCCTGAAATCATGCAATGATTTGCCAGAAATCTTATTTATACTTCAACAAAAGCCAGCTTAAGCTAAATTTTTACTAAGATTCTCTGCTTAAAGTATGCTTGCTTTACAATTATCCAGTGTCAGACACGCGTCAAAAGTAAATCTCTGTCAAACTGAAAATCTGTGTTTGTCTGTCTGTGTGTTCAAAACTTGACTTGCAGTCGACACTCGACTTGCCGCCAGCACAAGCATTGAATTTTCATAATATTCTCGAACAAAAACTTTCTAATGCAAATTGAATTTTATATGCTCCCTAGCAAACAATATTTTCGCTGCTTCACTTTTTTACATATTTCATATTTTTACATTTATATGAAATGAATAGATATTTTGCCAAGTGGGCGTGCTAGCTGTCAACAAAAACTTCAATAGCTCAAGTGGGCGTTTGCTGTTGACACTTTGTTAATACACTCAACACACTGACAGCAGCCATAATTGTTTTTTTTTTTTATATTCATGTTGGTTTTTGTTTTTTTTTTTTTTTGGTTTTTTTGGGCTTGTTGTGTTTTCTTTTAGAAGTCATTAAATAAGCTAGGCAAAGCTAGCTCTTTAAGGGTGCACAAAATTGCTGGGTGGTGATGAGTTGTTGAGTGAATTTTTTTTTGTGTTCATATTTATTAGCATGTTATTGACATGAAGTGATTGTCAATGATTACAACAGCAACAACAATAGTAGAAGTTATAATAATAAAAATAATAATCATGTTTGTATAGCAGTGTGGAGTGGGGTTAATTGTGGAGAATGATGGAAAGATTTTTTTAACATAAATGTTGTGTTAAGCAATAAAAAATTAATTGAAAAACGAATGAACTAAGCTAGTTACTAAACTATTGAAACATATATTAAGCTTCAAGTCTAATTTTTGGAATTCGATAAAAAGTTTTGATAATTAATGTTTTCTTTACATTGCTTTTTCCTAAAAAGCACGGATATGTTTCCGGTGTTTGTAAAGTTATTGGTTGCTTACAAACAAAACGCTAAATAAACTTAAGCATCATTAAATTTTCAAGTTTTCCAAAGTTAAGCTCAATTTTAATGTTGGTCTTAATTAACTTTCTCCTCAAAGTGCACGCCTACCTCTTTAGCTACTAAAACCAATATTAGTGTAAGCCACATATCGCACGTTTTAGGCTTAAAACTGATCATCCCAATTAACTAATCTCTACGCTGTGCATAAATTAAATTCTAAACCTGAAAACATTTTTAATACTGACGTGAAAAAATGCGACTTATAAAGTCGTTAAATACTTGATCAGCTCTGTTATACTAACCGACCCTATAATATCCGTTTGTGAGAACCAAAATGTGAAGATCAAAGCAAAATGCATTATCGACCAAGTTGGATTGTATGTTTGATATAAAGCTGTGATTTGTCATCATAAAAATAAAAACCAATCGAACGACCTGATGTCCTAAATGAGTTTCGTGAAAAACAAAAAAAAAAAAAACATAAATCTAAGCATGAGAAGAAAATTTATTTTAGAAGGTGCGTATAGAAGATATAAAAATTTCACGATGGCGGTAAAGTTCAGAGCACAGCAGCCGTCAGTGAAGCTGGACAGAAGTTGGGTTATCAACATATGTAAAACTGTTCACATTTCTTATTTTCATCTACAAATTATTTCAGTTAATTTTTCTTTTTTATTTTCTATCTTCCTGTTTTTTATATTTAAAGTGTGGATAGCCCTGGTTCAAAGCACAACGGAAGTGCTGCTTAGCAAACCCACTAAACCACAAGCGTTGAATCAAAACTATCCTTTTTTTAATTTAAAGTTAAAATATGAAAAAGTGAATTGACTTTTTGTTCACTGGGTAGACCTTTTATTAGCTTATAGACAGGCTTCCGCAATGCCCAACATATTGTCGAACATTATAGCATTTTATTGATTGTTCTAAAGTCGTCATGTTTTCTATTTCAACCAGAAAACTAAGAGCGTTTTTCTTATTTTTTTTTTTTTTTTTTTTTTTTGTCAATGATTCTCCAGTTCTTTTTTAACTAGCCTAATAAAACTACGTAGTTACCTAATGTGTTTCTTTTTTCGCCGTTCTAACAGCATTCATTCACATTTTATCACACGCATGTTCATTAAAGGTGCTCTTCTTCTTTTCATTCACATACTAAAGGTACGCAGACTGCCTGTGCTCAATTTTAAAAGTCATTCTCAATGACGGATATGATTGTCAGTTAAATTTTTTCTATTTGTTTTTTTTTTTTTTTTGTCATGTCCGCCGCTTTTGTTGTGGCTCTAATTGGGTCATTATCATTGCTATGGCGTCAAAGGTTTTACCTACACACATTTTGTTAGGTGTTTAGTTTGTAGTTCAATAATAATAAGGTCTAACAATAATGTAATTGTTGACAATTATTTTCAAATTTAAAATAACTTCATTCACAAAACCATGTAGTGTAATAGAGTTATTTATTAAAAGGTAATTTAATATAATTCAAAGTTAATGAGTTTGAACTAAGTTATTGTCTAGACATGTTAATTATGTGTCATTTGAAGAAATCCACTGAATGCACTATAAGTTTTAAGCATTAATATTTCAAAACTATTGAATGCTCTGTGTACTGTGTTATTAACTTTCAGTGACTTCAAATTGCCTTTAACAATTAACTCTATCAATATTGAGTAAAGTTTCTGAAGTAGTAAATTTTTTAAAAAAATTAAACAACGGAACTTAATTGCAGGTCCGTGTAGCTTATCAATACCATTTAAACGATTTAATACTCGGACACTAATTTCAAGTCAAGTCAAGCCATTTTTTTTAACGTAAATACATCGCAACAAAAAAAAAAAAAAAAAAACAACAAAAAACGGAATGCAATTTGCAAGACAATTTAAATTAAATTTATGGAACTAATCAACTTCAAAAATTTTAGAGCTGTAAGATATTTTCTAGTACCTCGAAATTTTTTAAAATGTAAATCAATTCCAAATCAATTATTCTCGATTATTTGTATATGGCTTAAGCCATTTAACATTCTACCTTCTCACAAACTCTACTCATTAAATGTAAAAAGTATTGTGGATTCACAGTCATTAGAATCATTGTACGTATCAAGCCCCCAATTAAGTGAGACAGTTGAAAATAAATCCGAACGGAAATAAAGTGGTCATTTCAGCCAGGTGAGAATGTCAACTGGTGGGGAATTCTCCGATGTGCGGGGAATTTCGAGTTGATCGGGGAATGGGCTCATATTTTCGGGGAATTTTATAATCCATCTTAGTTTTAATAATTATTTGCGGGGAATTTAATATTTTATCTGATATTTGCGGGGAATTTGATTTTTCATTAAATTTTTAGATACAATCAAAAAAATTATAAATAAAAATAAAATCTGTATGACATATTTTCAATCAGTAAATTTATAAAAAAAAGTAAAAGTTTAAATTTTGTTGCTTTATATAAATTCATTTAACACATATATAAATTAGTTGATATAGTTTTCCTTGAACCAATTGACGGCTCCATTCAAATAACCAAGTTTTTCAGGATGACCGCTGAATTTGTTAAATTTTTTAATAGAATTTTTTTAATAAATTTGTAATAAAGTTGTAATTAATGCAAGAATTTACATTTCAACATCATTAATATACCACTCGAATTAGCATACTTTTTAATCGGAACATTGCCATATTTTAGCTTCAAAATTTAAATTTTTACTTTTTAATGTGTTTTCTTTCTCACAATTTCAAATAAATGCCTACATTTATTTTAACATCTTTCCTGAATTAATGTTACACCGAAAAAACACTGTAGTTAAATTATAAAAGTTGGCTTTCAAGCATTCACCAAACTGTCGAAGCTCTTGGCTAAAGTAACATAAACTTTTTGTTAGCTTTACTAGAACATTTTTCTTGGTGTACGTATGTGTTCAGTTAAAAAAGCATATAAATATATTAATTACATTGTTTTTTGATAGGGAATTTTGAGTATTTCTGCCGGGAAAACCACAAAATGAGTTGGCAACATTGATTTCAGCCCTTGAAAGGACTTTGACCGAACTTTTAATGAATGTTGTCAAATGTTTGTATACAATCGATTGAGAACTGGACCTATTTGTTTTATGCTGTCTTCGAACGGCTCAGAATAAAGTTTATTCTCTGTGGTTTGTCGTTGTCTGCAGAGAGGTTTTAAGGAAAAACCTTTCTGTGTTAGATGGTGAATCGAAACTTGGTCTATCGAGATTCCTTGGCTCACATGACAAACACTTAGAACGAACGGCCGAGGCTGTCACAATCAAGAAATCCGACAATCAAAACTTAGATGTGAAGAATGGTTTTCATCCGCTTATGTAAACGCCAACCTTTCATATAAATAGTGTTGGCAAATTTCGTAATAAATCATTCCCGTTTTTTTCTTTGAATTTTACCGTTTTTCCGTTTTAAAAAGTATGTATATAAAAAGAACTAAATTCAGAAGTTTTTATTTTTTCTGATTTTTTTATTTCATTTTATTCCAGAATAATAACATGTTATGGTGTGAAAATAAACACGATAATGCAAAAATTAATTTTTTTCGACCCATTTTAAAACATCCAAATCCGTAACATATGGGCATCTCCTAGTGGCACGGACGCGACATTCGCATGGTTTTTATTACTCGAAAAACAAGAAAGAAACAAAATGAGCCGATATGTATTTTAAGTGTTCTAACGCAATGAAAGAGTGCTACATTTTATATTGGTGAAATTTAGTACAAATTAGTACAAAGTAATAAGCAGTCATTCTATGGAACGGACGCGACAAAAAATATAAGTTTTTTTAAGCTCGTATAGAAATATGCAAAACTTAGTTTGAGAACTAGTTTTGAGAACGTGTTTTTATATATAATACACATGTTCATGGAGGTCATAGGATAACTATTCTTCGTAGACTTATGAAATATTAGAATTATCCCTTAACTTTTTTTAAAAAGATATAGCACGAATACAGACGCGACAAATTCTTCCAACAGTAGTAAAATACAGTAAAGATGTTCATTATAAATGTTAATAAAAATACATAATATTAAGTTAAATTCAAGTTACATAGCAGTAATACACGGTTAAAAATCGTGAACTAAATTTTAAACTTTTTGGATTACATATAGGACACGACCAAAAAAAGATTAGTTATTAATCCAATGAAAAGTTTTAAATATTTTAATCAAAAAAGGATTTATTTTTAATCCGCAAAAAGTTCAAAATTTCTTAATCCAAAAAGGAATAATTGTTAATCCACAGAAAGTTAAAAATATTATAATCCAAAAAGGATTAGATTTTAGTCCAAAAAAGTTTTAAATATTGTAATCCGAAAAGGATTACTTTTTAATCCACAAAGGTCTTAACACTGTTTACAGTAATGTATTTAATAATATTTTGGTTCAGATTTTAATAAAAAATTTGTTTCATTTAATTAAAAATAATTTTCGGATGCTTTAACAACATTTAGAATTATATTTAGCTTAAATTTCGAAGTAGTTGTAGTTTTCAATCTTATACCTGAATTACAATGCGGCACTGGCAGCATCAGTGGCAGTGGCATTGATCAGCTGTTATTTTAGGAAAACTGTTGATCAATGGTAAAACTTAAATAGCAGCACTGGCAGTAAGCAGTACTGCCGAGGTTAGCCCTATTTCTAAATTCACTGCCAACATGCAAATAATTAAACTACTAAGAAAAATTCTACATTCACTGCTTTTGATGCTGACGCTGCCACTGCTAGATTGTAATTTGTAGGCAGTACAATACGAAACAGCTGATCACTGCCGCTGCCACTGATACAGCTGCTGCCACTGCCACTGCTGCATTGTAATTCAGCTATTAAATAACATAATTACTTTTTCCTGAAAATACTACCTTAGTGCAAATTTGTAGTCCAAAAATAGTCTTAAACTTATAGCGTTTTCTTTTCTCAACGAAAAATTCTGCTCTCTAAAGATGCAGAATTTTTTCCATTTTGACCTGAACCCAAAGAATTCTGACCTTTTTTTAGATGAGAATAGATCACAAAAAAAGCAAAATTTTTTTTTAAAGTTTTCGAGTTGGCACCCGTTTTGAAAAACTTCAAAAGAATTAAAGATAAAAAAATGTTAAAAATTCAAATTCAAACATTTTTTCCCACTAAAAAATATTTATATTTTTTGTTATAGAAAAATTTTCACGTTTCCCGTTGAAGAGTTCAATCTTTTCTTTACTGTCAATGGTAAAGCTTACTATTTTCCACACATGTCATTTATTTTGTTTATTCAGTTGGTAGCATTTCAGGTCAGAATTTTTCGAACCGTCGAAGTAGAGAGGGCAAAAATTCTGCAGTTTTGCTACTTTTAAGGTCAAAATTTTCGAGAAATGAACACGATTCAATTTCAAAGGTCAGATTTTTATTTGAGAAAAGAACGAAAAACTTTTTTGAGAAAAGAAAACGGATTAAAAAAAATTAAACTAAAATATGGAATAAAAAATAGTACTTTTAGGATTAAAAATTCCTTTAAACCAAAGTTTGGATTAAAAACTAGTCCAAAATTTTTAACCGTGTACTTATCAAAATAAAAAAAATAAAGCTTTATTTTGATGTTTTTCTTCACTTTTGGTGGACCTTTTGGGAGATGCCCATAAACATTTAATGTCACATCTAAGAAAATGATGTACCTTTAAAAAATTTGAAATATAACTACATTTCACGGAGAAAATTCACATTTTGTTCATTATCTATGCGCAAGGTGCCTTTAGTTTATATCAACTGCACTGGATATAAGGGCTATCTAAGCATTATCTATGTACAAAGTTTCTTTATCCATGAGCAAGTTGATGATACATCTTACATTAGTTCGTATAAATAATGATTCTATCTTGCTCTAAATTTATGCACACAAATGCTTATTTTATGATCAGTTTCTCTAAGTCGCTAAATGTGAGCAAATAGCTCATTAATAACGAGCAAAAGGAATATTGTCTGAACCGAATTCTCTCCGTGTTTCTTTCAGGTATTTGGATTCAAAGCCATATGAAATAGAATTCTTTCATCATTAGGAAACTTCTTTAAAATTTCTTTTTCGGAAAATTAAACTTATTTAAACTGATTTTGCTGTTTTCAGTTTTCAAAAACTTTAGGCAGAATTTGTTGTATCCCTCAATAAAACAAGACAAACTATAAAATATGGGGTCTTATAAATCTGTAAACGTTCAGATCGACGAATCTGCTCTTCTTGTTCTATACCTTGGTCAGCATCCTCAAATACATCTTCGGTTGCACTGGTATCTGGATCATCACGAACGTTGTCATCAATACCAACCCCTTCAGATTCTTCATTGCATTCACCAGAACAAGCGACTTCAGTTGACGGTTCAAACTTATACTCAATTTCCCCTGAATCGGCAATGGATTGATCGTTTTCAATGCTAACTACAAGTGATGGTAAATTGTTAGTGACAGGTATTGACTTATAGTTACCTAACTGATGTTCTATGAAGACAACATCTCGACTTAAGATGATGCGTTTTGTAGCAGGATCAAACAGTCTGTATGCCTTGGATTCGGTGCTGTATCCAAGAAGAATACACTCGACTGATTTAGGCTTCAGCTTACTTCGCTTCTCTTTAGGAACGTGTACCATGGCCTTACACCCAAAAATGCGAAGATGATTCAAATCCGGTATAGTCTCAGTCCATAATTCCTCAGGGCTTTTGACGTTGCCTCTGCAAGGAATTCGATTAAGAAGATATGCTGCTGTCGTAGCAGCTTCAGCCCAAAATTTTTCGTCCAAGCCAGCGTCCAATAACATACACCTAACGCGATCCATTATTGTACGATTAAGCCGTTCGGCAACGCCGTTTTGTTCTGGCGTATAAGGGGCAGTTTTTTGATGCAGTATGCCGCAGCTCTCGATGAAATGTTTAAATTTAATATTTACGTATTCAGTTCCATTGTCTGTACGAAGCACTTTTATTTTGCTGCCGCACTGGTTTTCGACAAAATGTTTGAACCTTATAAATTCATTAAAAACATCAGATTTATGCTTAATAGGGAAAACAAAACTTTTTCGTGTGCAGTCATCTATAAATGTCACCAGATATCGTGCTCCAGAAAATGAATTTACTTTAAGTGGACCCATTACGTCCGAGTGCACCAGGTCCAGCTTATTTATAGCTCGATTTCCAACGCTTTTAAAAGAGTTTCGTGTTTGCTTTCCTTTAATGCATGTAATGCATTTGTGGTTGTTATTCTTAGCAAACTGCACACCTGTTGACGCGTTTTTTACAAGTTTTAAGTTTTCGTCACAAATATGCGCGAGTCTTCTGTGCCAAAGATCAAAATTATCAGTCACTGACAGCGCCATTTCATTTTTGTTAGGGTTTGTTATACAATCCAGATGATATAATTCATCTTTAACAGTTGCAGTTGCAAACAAATTAAACTTGCTGTCATAAATTTCACACATGTCACCATCGAAAAACACTTTGTTACCTTTCTTTGCAAGTTGACGGACCGACAATAAATTCGCACATAACTGTGGTATGTATTGTACATTTTTTATAACCGCATTTGTTTTTGTCTCACCGACTTTTAACTGCATAGCGACGTCGCCTACGCTGTCAACAGAAACTTTTGCATTGTTAGCAACAACAATTTCCTTGCTCTTTACTTTTTCAATGTTTTGCATTATTCGTTTATCATTGACCATGTGCGACGTCGATCCCGAATCCACATACCAACAAATGTTTGAATCGTTGTTGGTAGCAAGAAGAGAACGAGCAAAAAGAACTTTTGTTTCGTGTTGCTTTTTTGCGCTATTTCCTTTTGCTTTATTCGGACAATTTTTTGAGAAATGTCCCTTTTGCTTACATTTATGACATTTGAATGCATTGTTGTGTGTCGTCTTATTTTTCGATTTTGAATACAAGGCGCTTTCACATTGATCAACATCGAACTTTGCGTCTTGCAACAACAAATTTTTTACATTGTCGACTGTAAGCTTTGCTTGCGAATTTTCTACAGCCATAACTAAAGAACGAAAATCATCGGGCAAGCCAGCAAGCATTAACGATGCTGTAATTTCTTCATCAATTTTTAGGCCGGCACTTGATACCTTCAGTGATGTCATGACCATTTTATTCACATAGTCTTGCATTGATTCGCAGTCGGAAAGCTTTAAACGTACTAATTGCTTTAAAAGTTCAACTTTTCTCGTAAGCCCGCTGTCTTCATAGGCTGCCATTAAAGCATCCCATGCTTCTTTCGCAATCACTGTTGTAGCTATGTGTGCAAAATTTCCAGGTTCAATCATCAAGGTTATTTCCGCAAGCGCTCGTTCATTGAATTCCAAATCCTTCTCATTTGGTGTTTCTGGTAAACCTGTGCTCACCACCTTCCAACATCCCTTTAGGACGAGGTATGACCTTGCATGCCGCTTCCAGATATCGAAGTTCTCGCGCCCCCTCAATTTCTCGAAAGGAAATGAAAGCGTGTTACTCGAAGTCATCGCGACAGTATTTTAACGCAGATTTAACGATTAAGCAAAATCACTATTAATTTTAATTAAAAAATTTCAACTAAATTTTCTTTCGCAAAAATTAATGAACGCGTGTCAAGAGGCCCATAACCTAATAAAACACAACCGTTTAGTTTAAGATCATAGAAGAGAAGAAGGTTTTATTGTTTAATTTCTTTTATCATATTCTTGACATACCTTAAGTGTTGCCATACTATTATTGAATAGTTATTCTTTTACAATAGTTACTATATAAAAGCCGATAAGAAATATATGAATTTAAAAATATAAGGTGTAAGTTATATTTGTTGCTTAATATTTAAATGAATATTGAAATATTATACAAGGTTAAGGGTGTTCTACAGTCGATGTAGACTGACCTTAGAGTTTCCTTACTGGTGCATGCATTTCATTTCATTTATTTCTTGGTTTTGCTTTATTGTACAAAAACAAAGTAGTACTGTACAAAAACGAAAAGTAGCAGATTAAAAGAGATTGGTCAACGGTCTGAATTGAGCAAAATTTAAATAGTTCCTTCATAACTTCATTATGTATTAAATTTTTTTTATATGCTTTGGCATACTTTCAACCATATTTCATATTATTTTAGTCGGAATATTTTGCCATAGCCGTTGCATACGTTGCCACAGCTCTTCCTGTATCAATGCGATTGTTAAGTACTGAGCCAACAGTCTTTTCACGATTGACCACAAATTTTCAATACGATTAAGGTCGGCATTTACGCTGAAAATTTTGTTTAGTAAGCCATTCTTTTACAATTTTCGAAGTGTGTTTAACGTCAACATTTTGTTGAAATATGACTTCTTCTTCAGGAGAGAAGAAGGCTCTAATCTCAACAAAATCGTTAAAATTGGTCTCTAAGATGTTTATGTAGTAATATTTCTGTATTATTATAATAGTCCAATATGCTACAACACAGCTTGCTTCATCATTTGTTTAACTTGAGGGTCTTAGAATGGCATCTCTTGGTCGACGACAGAAATACTGCTTTCCATCGGACTAAGAGCGATTAAATTTCAATTTCATTGATCAGATTTGTCATGTGATAGTCTAATTTTTGTGTTGTTTGCCAAATTCTGACCGTGCCTTAACATTCTTTATCGGCAATTGGGTGGTAACGTCATGGTGTGGGATTGCTTAAAGTGACTTCAAGAACCATTGGAAAGAATTATAATGGAGAAGGACAACCTGAAAATATTAAAGACCAATTTTCCTGATTATGTTGGATCACGATCACACGATGGATCATCTCGGCATGACTGTTCAACATTGTTTAATAAATGTAAATATAAGAGAATTTTTTCGACTCAGTACAGACGGCAAGAGTGGCCCCTTGATCAGTGAAGTGTAGTATCCGACAGATATTGAACTGTTACATCCAAAGTCCGACCGAATGTTGGGTTTCGGTTTCGTCCAGTTTGGGCCCTTTTAATCAGTTTCGGCTTGTGGGCATCAATATGGCTAAAACCGAATATTCGGTCCATTTATTTCAATCGCAGATGTGAGTTGGCTTCCATCAAAACTTTTAATGGTGTTAAGTAGAACAAAAACGTGAAATTCGCAGTCATTTGACTTAGCGTCTGAGTTGGGCCGAGCACAAAACGATAAATGTATTTTGTTTTGTTTTGAAAAAGCAGACAAGCTCTTATTTTTAGCTTATAGTATTAAGATATTTACCTTTAAATACTAAAATATTCCTGAAAGTGGTATTAGAAATGATTTATTTATTTATTATTTTAAAGTCAGTTCAGTTTCGGTTTTGGTTTCGGCCGAATATTATAAAAATGGCCGAATTTTGGTTTCGGTTTCGGTCAAAATTTTGGTTTCGGTCGGACACTAGTTACATCGTTACGATAAAGATCATTTTTATTGCCAAAAAGAATGTTTAGTATGTTTCAAAAGAGAAGAACATTTTTGCGCATGTATGAGAATAAGAAAATAATTTTGTGTTCTCTGTCAAAAAACAGTAAAAAACACACACAAAAACATAAAGTTCAGCAAACAGTACAAAAAGAGCGATAAAAGAATTTCTAGCTTTAGAAATAATTTCTCACTGCGCTACGAAAAATTAAACTAAAAAATGTTCTTCTCTTTTGAAACGGGCTATATCTGTTGATGTGCGTGGACGTAAACCTCGACATTGTCTGCATTACCATTGGAATTTCCATTGACTGCTGAGAAGATCAATAGTCCTCGGTAGAATGCAAGGGACAGTTCCCTATAGCAGAAAAATACAAAATAATCTTTTCAATAAAACCATATAAGAATAGAAATCAGTCTTTTTCGAGGCTGCGAATTGGTGGGTCTCAGTTGAGATATGATCCAAAACCTTGCCATCATAAGAATAATTTGACTTTGAGAATATTTCTATGGACAAAAGATAGTTCAGTTTTTCACAAGGCTTGTTTTGCTTATGGGTCTTAAGACATAATCTTATGTCTTCTTTTTTCTGTTCCTGAACCATTTTGTTTCATTCCAAATGAACTCAATGACTTGTAGCTGACCCGGTTTATTTCAAGGTGGGGCAGTTAATATACATTATAATGAAAATGTTTCATTTTTTAAAAAGGCTCTTTCTAGCCATTAATTTTAAAAATTTAATTTTTTTCTATAAACATGATTTTAATATACTCCATAATGAGACTTTTAATTTCAGACCAGAAAAATGAATTGCCCTAAGGATTGCTTAAGATATTTACTTAAGGTTCCAATTTTTTTTTTTTTTGTTCAGGTTGTAATATAACTTTTTATGTTCTATTTTCATTTTTCAGTTTTAATTAAAGTTTCCCTATTCAACTGTGGCAAGCTTACCTTATTGGCAAGAACTATTAAATAGGCTTCACTAACCTAACTCAATAAGTTCCACTTATTACTCTAAGGAATAAAATTCAATGCCCTATTCATGGAATAAAGATTAGTCAATGGAAACCCTACTTTAAACCTAATCAATCTTTTTATAAGCTGCATCATATTGACAGTTCAGTCAATATCTTCTTCTTTTACATGTAAGCAACATAGCACATTTACAGCACTATGGGCCAGCAGCGTGGCCTACTCAAAAGTCCTGCTTCATTGAATGTCGCTTTTATCACAACGTCAAGACATAAAAACCTGTCACCGCTTTGCACGCTGCCAATAATATATATATTAAGTATTGATATAAAAATATATTCAGGTAAAGCTCTTCTGCAAGCATTCATATTGATGACTATAAAAGATGGCACAAAAGTGCGACGTATACCGCCTATTGATAGCTGGCACACTTACGCCAACACACATAGGTTTCGATAGAAAGTTCAGCACATAACTTCTAGCATAACGGCTTATTGCTGGGGATTCGAAAATCCTTTCGTAAAAAATACAAAAAAAATAACGAAAAAAACTAAATTCAATAAGAACTTTATTTCAATTTGTAAATAAACTATGAGTGGATCTTATTTAATTTACCGTATAATAAACTAATCCGATCACGAGCGTTGCCACATATTTGTGGTTCGTTTTTTTTTCTAAGACCAAAATAAAAATATTGAAAAGACAAAAATAGCAAGCAGCCGTAGAATAAGAAAGAGAAAAGACAAGCATGTGAAGCAGCCGCAGGGCTGAAGGAAAAAAATAAAATAACAGCAACAACTGGCAGTCTCAAGGACCGATAGAATATATTTATACATGCATACACACATACACATGCTTGTACATATTAAGAGCGTATAAAAAACTTGAAAGACATACATATAAAAGCTCTGTCGCCAGATATTATATTAGTATTGGTTGAGAGTTCTGCATATTTGGTCTGCAGACACAAATACACATACAGTTTTATGTATGTATGTTTGCTTGTAAATGCAAGCATGTGTCTTTTGTGTCTGAGTGCGATATAAACCAAGATTAGCTTATATAATTTGCATATGAACACCAGCGCATTTCCGTTTCCTTTATGCGTTATGATGCTGTATTTTTCTTTCATTTTCTTTAAATACAACTAAAAAATGATATAAAAAAAGAAGGTAAATTTTATAGAAAAAAAAAGCAAAATATTAAAAATGATAAATTTACCTTTTGTTATAACACATGAATGCGAAAAAAAGGTAACTTTGTCTTGACAATAAATAACATTCATTTGCATGCATATCACACAAATACTAGAGGCTATAAAAAAAACTATATTACCAGGATACACTTACGATAAAATGGTAGTCAAAAATGATACGGTACAGTAAAGTGACAGAAATTTATTTGAAGAATAAACCTACTTTTTATGTTTTTCGGTCTTTTTTTATGCCGGCAAGTATATCATAGTAGTGAGGATTGGCAGAGGTGAAGGGAAGAAAGTATCACATTATTTTTCACTCAGTAACTCGCTGCTAGTCACATTTGTTATGGCATTAAATTTTTAATAAATTCATTACTTTCTTTAGTTTTGAAATAAATACTCATCATAACAAGACACACACATTTAATTTAATTTGACGACATTCTTTTATGTTCTTGCATTCTTTACACTCACCTCTCATAGCACTAGAAATTATTTTGTGCCCTCCACACATCTATAATAATATTTATGCTATTTTGCCACCACATTCAAATCTCTCCATATATCACAGGACGCCCAGCTTTAGTATTATTCAACAAAAATATTTTTTCAATGTTTGGTTGCACTTCACTAGTTCACATCAGCACTCAACGCCATTATCATTATCACCATCATCTTAATCATCATAATCTCCATCATCGTTATCATCATGAATCCACCATTCAACAACAGCGCTTTTATCAACTTCATCAAATGATTTCAATGAAATTTTAATTCCTGCTGTTGTGAATTTATTGTTATGTTCTGCTCATGCTGTTGGCAATATTTTGGCTGATGACTTTGGTCGTGGTGGTAGTGTCAGTCAGTCAGTCAGTCAGCCAGCCTGCCAGCCAGTCAGATTCAGTCAGCACGTGTGTGGTAGAGCCTCCTGAAAATAGCTGCAAATGAATAACAAGCAAGTGCAATCGTCAAACAAAGCGTTTCAAACTTTCAGTGTTGCATTCATTCAGCAAATCTTTGTGCAGATCTGGCACTTTATGTTGCTGATGTTGTGTTGTTGATGATTAATCATGCACTTCATTTGCCCAGAATTCTCGGCACTCTGATTAATATGGAACATGCACGATTTTAATGCCACTTTATGTTGTTTTTATGTCGCAAAGTAAAATATGTTGAAAAATTGTGTTGCTTATTTGCTGAAGGTGCTAATGGAGATTAGGCGGAAGAGCAGAGTCACTAATTGGTGATATTTTCCAGCAGCCAAAAGAATTGAGTTGAGTTAGTGCTCTTGGTTAACAGTTTTGAAACAACATTTTAAGACATATTTAACATATTTAAATTATCTTATTTGTTTGAAGATACTTTTCATAAGAGATGAACAGTATTTTTAACGCAACAGTTTCTTGCTTATGAAACGCACAAGAAATTCAGAGTTCGACAAAATTTAAATTTCATTACCCTACGGTGAAAGCAGAGTCAATTGCCTTAAAGTGACCGGTTCTGTGACAGTCCTTATTTTTAAATGTGTTTTGCTTCATTTATCGTATCGTTACCAATAGGTCAGTGGAAGTGCGCTAGACTGTCACGCGGTGGACGTGGGTTCGTACCTCGACGGTGTAAGTATCAAAAATTTTAATTAAATAATTAAAATTCTAATTCCGTTTCATAAACTGCTAAATCAAAAATAACATTTAAAACAAGTTAATAAGCACCTTGAAAAAAATGGGAAAATAAATTTTTTATTTGAAAAAGAATATTTTAAACAAAAAAAAAACTTTGTGGTTTTGTCGGGGATTGAAACCAGGTCAGTTGAGTGCTAAACGTGAATGCTAGCAACCTCGGCTAAACATGAATTTACAAAACATTGATTTAATTTCATTTACAACGTGCTTATAAGTGTACTGTATTCTATAAATAGACCGGCTACTGATTAGGTCCAAAGGTATCTATGTCAATTGACACCTGCCGATATATTTTTGAACCTGTTCTAAGATTGGTCCCAAGGTATCTAGCTGGTGTCAATTTACCCCTGTCAATGACAACGCCATGTAAAAGGAACCGGTTGGTTTCGTAGTTTGGTGGCAGAATTGTAAGTGATAGAATTGGGACCGGTCACTATCACTTTGTCACCTATCACATGATAGGTTCTGAACCGGTTTTTTTGTCCGTAGGGTATAATGTTTGAACTTTGCCATATCATAAACTCAAAAAATAAATTTTATTTCAGAGCAATAAAATAAAACTCAAAAAATGAGTTTTATTTAAGACCGACAAAAATAAAACTTAAAAATAAGTGTTATTTTCTGAGTAAAAAAATAAAACTCGAAAACAATTGTTAAAAACTCATTTTTTTAATAAAACCAATAACAGTAACGGTCCTTGATTTCAGACAATAAAAAAATCGGTGAAAATAAGACCTTAGCGTTTCAAAAAAGAAAAATGGATCAATTACACCAACAAACCCTAATTGTTGGGTTATGGACACACCAGAAAATTTTGGGATTTTTGGAGTCCCATATTTTGGGACACCACAATTTTATTCACGAAAACACCTATCGCGAAATGAGCCTCAATCTTCTCAGCATTTCTTGGAAAAATCAGCATCCTGTACCCAATCGGCCTATATTCTGCGCTGTCCATGTTTGATATTCTTCAGTTCTTGTATAAATTCAACTTTCCATAAATGAAAATTCAAAATCAGAATAAGCCACTACGAGTCCTAAGGCACCCCAATTGTTGAGTGCGCCATTGAATTGACAAATTTGGGTAAAGTCAGACAAACTTCCTCTTGCAGCAGCAATTTTTTCGGTGGAGCGTACATTTCGAAGACGCACACGCCTTTCAATATCGATGACCGATATACTTTCTTCAAATTTCTTTAATATATTGCAACTTGTTCGCTCAGTAAGACGATTATGACGACCATAATATTCTAGTGAAGTGCGATACGTGGCCATGGCAGATTCACCACTTTTGTAGAACAATAAAACAATTTTAATGCGTTATTTGGTGGTAAACTTTACATATTGTACAATGACAATCCTTTAAATACACAAAACCAATGGCTAAACTTTCTGAAACCTGAAATTATAAATAAAACCCTGCACAAAATATCTGAGGATAACCATGAAGAAGATAATGAACATCTCTTAAAGAAGTTAGGAGAGCGTCTATTGACGGTGGTAGGGTTAGTGCGTAGGATACTACACTCAGGGAAAAAATGCTATTTTATCAAACAAATCATGGGTTGAAATAACAGATTTCACTGTTAAATACCATCCAACAAATGAAACTTTCAAATCAACAGTCGCTTGACTGTTGGTCTACGGAACACGAAACCCGTATAAAAACTTATTTATTGAAATTTTATCACTGCTTTGAAAGTTCATGTATGGCCGAGTGTGCTAACGTGTGCGTCTAGTACTCGAGTGTCCACGGTTCAAATCCGGCAAGGCCAATAAAAATTTTTTTTTATTTGAAATATTTTTTTTGAATAAACAATGAAATTTGCATTTTTTTTTTGCAAGGTTTTAAGCATTTTGTTTTGAAGGTTAATTTTGACCAAACAATTAATGAAACAGAATTATTATTATTTCAATTATTAAATTACAAGTTTTGATACTTGCACAGCTAGGGTTCGAGAACCCACGTCCCCCGCATGACAGTCTAGTGCACTTCCACTGAGCTATTGGCAACGATAACATAAATATAGCAAAACACATCTAAAAACTATTGCTTACAAAAAATAGACAATTTAACAAAAACACAAAAATATTTCAACAGATGATTTTAACAGCACAAAAATACTTTGAAACGTTCATTCAACAAAGAATATTTTTTATTTAAACGCAAATCATTTAATCGAACAAAACAAAAAAAAAAACAAATTGGCCATTTCAGCCCTTGAAAGGACTTTGACCGAGCTTCTTATGATCAATTGTGTTGTGTGTGTTATTAAATGTTTGCACACAATTGACCGAGAACTGGACTTACATGTTTTATGCCGACTCCGAACGGCTAAAGTTCATGTTGTCAAGAAGCTTTACATGGCATTATTTACTCTCTGAGGTTTGCCATTGTCTGCAGAGAGGTGGTGACCGATCAGAAAAATTTTTTATTGAAAAAAACTTTTTGCCGCGGCTGGGGATCGAACCCGGGCTCCGAGCATGCCAGGCCACACACTTAACCTGCATGCCACGGTCACCACAATCTTAATCGAACAGTGTTTTTAAATAACAGTGGCCGACTGTTAATATTACAGTTGATATTTTTCTCAGTGTAAGGAATGACTAAAGGTCAGTGGTTGCACTTTTTGATATTGATAGTCTAGATTAGATCTATGCTGGTGTGCCGAACGGTCTCTAGGGATGCTATTCAGGTTTTGCATTGCATATAAAATTTTGAGGGGGTCGCCCTTGCTGGTGCCTTATTTATGTACGGACGCTAGATAGGGATTTATAGTCTGTCGAAAGAAAGGATATATTTTTAGCTTTGAAACAAAGATTTCAAGTGTCAAAACTATTCAGTCAAGTTTAGATTGTATTTTATTTAGTGAAACAAGAGAAAAATGTTCGAAAATAAAGTGTAGTGGAAAGCAACATCCGAGTTTGAATACGAGGCAAGTGTTATTTCTTTACCTCAGTCAACTCAAGTTATCCCAGCAGTTTGTTTTTATTGATGCATTTTTAGTTTCAGTTGATTATAAATGAGAAAAGAATTAAAGAAATGCAAAAGCATCGGACCATTACCTGGCCTGGACTCAAACCCGAGATCTCTGAGTTGATAGCCAAGCTGGCTGACCACTCGACTATCAAAGCTGCTATAATTGCGCGCTTCGTCAGATGGAAATATAGAAAGAGTCAGAGTCCGAATAGTACTGGTTACCCACCAGTTTTTGCGTAAATCAAAATTTCGAGGATTGGCCACAGGTGTTGTGTGAACGTACTCTTTACGAAGCCATATGACATTTAGGTTCCATGGTCATTGTTCAGGTAGCAAATGAAGAGTTTGTTGCTGGCAATGTGCTTGCATTTAGTGAGCAAATTGCAATATTGAACTATTTCGCATGTCAGGTATTTGCGAGACGCCTTTACAGGTGATTGCTTATAAATAGGTATTTATCTGTTTATTAAGTTCCTCGATTCGTCTTGATGGATCTTGTTGAGGTGTTGTTTTTGGCAGCACAATAACATGTTGGTTAGCAGGCCAGATCTATGATGAACTCAAATGGTAGTAGTTTGCTTAACCAAGGACTTGAAAAGTGTTCCCATGGGAAGCCATTGGCTCTTGGCTTATGCCAGGCTGACTTGTTAGGCTGGCTCTCCGAGGAGCTTCGTAGTGATTGTGGCTTGTACCCTAATCTATGATAGAGCTTCTGCTGAAATTAGAAGTTGCATTTTTCAACTAGGTGCCATATCTCTTGGTACGCAAGAGGTGTTAGATAGGTCTCCACAAGTTAGGAATGTTATCGCAACATTAGCTATTTTGATTCCTTTGAAATCTCTATGTGTCGGTTCTGTGCTAAGAGCACCGTGAAATTAAGTCTACACGTCAGGTGTCTATGGTTAACAAATTTGCATTTTTCTGCCCCAACAAAGATATTAGACTGTACAACAAAAAAAACAAACTGTTTTATACCGTTAAAATTTGAATAAGGCAATTTCTTTAAGTTTAAGTTTTGAATTTAAAACTGTTTTTTTTTGCATAACTTACTTTTGATGAATGCAAAAAGCAAAATTTTTTCTAGAAACCTGTTGTTTTAATAAAAATTCAAATGAGCCCAATTTAAAAGCTTTTCACTAACTAAATTGCATATTGATTACTCTTTAACGCCCAAAATGTACCTGAACATGTGACTCTCGGCAATGGCTAGGGTTGGTGATACCTGGGACGGAAACTAAATTGTACACCCCTTTAGAAGTTTTTTTTTTTTATAAAAGAAGTCGATGAATGTTACTACATGTTTTCGAATCAACCTCTACAAAATTGACATATTTTAGAAGAGATTCAAAAATAAACAAAACTATGCTATCCATGAATATTTGATAAAAGATGTATGAATCTTAAATTTTCACAAACTTAAAGAATTTTCTCTGAATTGTTCCAATATTTTTGTCTACCTGGCTTATAAGTTGTGAGAGAAAAATTTACTATCAGTAAACCACACAATATCACACACACACACACACACTCACAAAATTGGCCATTTCAGTCTTTGAAAGGACTTCGACCGAGTTTATTATGATCAATTGTGTTGTGTGTGTTACAGTGTTGGGTTTTTCAGTACAATTGTACTTTTTCAGTACAATTTCATAATAAAAAGTACGTAAGTACCACGAAGACATTTTTAGTACATTTTCATACACTTGGTCTTCGTCATATCGATTTTCTTTGCTTTTTTTGTATTTCTTAAAGTTTTCAGTACCTTTTTTGTGAATTTTTACAACCATATTTACAACAGTGATGATATTTGATAATTTTGGAGGGGAGTTTTTTTACTCTTCTGAAAGTACTTTTTCGGACGTGAGAGTACCTTTTTTAATCTATATATAAATAGGCGTTAAGAACAATTTTCTCTCGTGTTCCTCAACCGATATTGATAATTGTTTTTTAAATGAATCAGAATGCGGAGTAGAAGTGCACCAAATATTTTTTATCTATAATTATAAAAAGACAAACAAAAAATTGGTCGAATTTCGACCCCAGGCGATACTAGTATTATTAAATAAGCTTTGGTTTTGTTGCTGAGGCACTAGGGGTGGGACAGTAATACTTGGAGATCTTTAGTAACGGGATTTTGATACCCAGAAACCTTATATTTTGTGAGGTTCGACAAAAAATTGGTTTTGAAAAAAAAACAAATTCGGGGTGGCGTGGGGTTAAGTTGTGCCGCATCGGTGTTAAAGGTTGGTGGGAAGTGAAAAAATAAGCCGAATCATCATAACTATCCAAGTGTTGTCCCTAGAGGGGTGAAATATTCGACCGACCCCAAGAAATTTTTTTCTCCGAAATTTTTCAGGAACAAACCTGTCCTAATATCCTGGTTTTTTCTTTCCAACATTTTATCGCAACATATCTACCCTATATTTTCAACCTTTAAAGGGGCACCTAAATTGGCTTCCATCGCTCCCTAATTCTTAAGATTATAATCCTAATTATTAGATTCTTTCCTAATATTACGCCTCTTTTTGTGGCGTCGTCGACAACGTGTAGATTACGCAATATTTCTTGCGCTTCTTGGTAATCTTCACGCTCAGTCCAGGTTTTTGGATCGGTAGCAATCAAATCAATTGAAAATTCGAAGCCTGCGAAAATTTTGCTTTCTCAGGAATGACTCAAATATTTTTGTAATTCCTGATTCACTTTCTCATGGCAATTGAATATTTTTCACACCTCTTTTAAGCCAAAAATGTTAACTGGACGAGCACGTACTTGATTTCCGTTTCTGCCGATATCCTAGCTATCATCTTCCTCGTCTTCTTCGTCGACATTATCTGACTCTATCATCTCGTTCTGTTCATCGTCCGTCTGAAAATCCATCTGAAAATTTTTTGATCGGATAACCCAAATAAATACTGTTAAATTTATCTTTAATCTTCTGTTAAACCGAACAATTTTTCGGTTTCAATATTGAGAACAAAATCTTAATCATGCGTGACGTTTACTTTTTTTTGATGATTAGTGTATCCGAAAGTACTTTTTTGGGCTAAAAGGAAATAAGGACTTTCGAAAATCGAAGGAGGTAAAAAAATAGATATCCACTACAAAAATCATCCCTGATTTACAACACATTCAAACGAAGTGCCACCCTGATCAGCTCTACTATTTTATTTTTCTATAACATGATCGTCTCTTTCTAGCACGAAGGCATTAATGTCAAATAAATTTAATTGCTTGAAAACTTAATTTTTGGGCCGAATGTAGAGTATTATATATATTTAACTATGTATGTATATTGAACTGTTTGTTCATTTCTATTAATTTATTTTACTTTAAATAATATATTTAATACATCAAAAAAGTTTATTATTCATGGAGAAAAAAAAAATAGTACAATTTGATGTCAAAAAGTACAATTTTTATTTCGATTTGGTACAATTTCGGAAAATTCCTTTCCCATCCCTGGTGTGTTATTAAATGCTTGCGCACAATTGAACGAGAAATGGACCTACATGTTTTATGCCGACTCCGAACGGCTAAAGTTCATGTTCTCAAGAAGATTTGCATGGCATTATTTACTCTCTGAGGTTTGCCATTGTCTGCAGAGAGGTGGTGACCGATTTTTAATTGAAAAAACTTTTCGCCGCGACTGGGGATCGAACTCGGGCATAATTGAAGAAAAAATAAGACCAGGAAGCAAAATTTTGACAAATAGGTTACCCTAGTGACCCTGAATACCTATTAATATAAATATTTTTTCGAAATCAACAACCATTTTCTACATAAAATTTAAATAAAAAGTTAAAATAATATATTAAAATTAATTTATAAACATTTTTCATACTTTTTATCAATTTCTTTATAAATCTCCGCTTGGGCTTTTATAGACAAGATTGAGGGCTCTAAAATTTGAGTGCTTTATAAATGCACTATAAACATCTCAGTATCACAATATTACAGTGATACCAAATTGACATCAGAAATCTGCTTCATTCTCATTATCTACATATTTCCCAAAGCAAACTTGCCCAGGTTGGACAAGGTCAAGAGTCATGAATGGCTCAAAAAGAGCTGGCAATTCCAAGAAATCTGTTGATTCTTCAAATTCGGTGATTGAGAACAAAATTTAATTTCAATAATTAGAATAATTTTTAAGGAACTGTGCATCTTATCTTCTCTTTAAAACTGTATTTTTTATAGTTTTTGTGGGTTGATTTGAACATAATAATAATTTTTTTAGTAAAATAAAGGAGTCAGAAAACCATCTTAGAGTTTTTAAAAGACATCTTCAAAATAAAATTTAAAAAAGTCGGAACGCCATAAATTGTCATAAAACGCCATTTATTTAATTTAAATAAGAAATGTAATAAATTCAAATCAATATAATTTTTTTGAAATTTTTTAAGCAAATAAAAAGTTTATTAATTATTTTTAAACTAGTAGTTCAAGTAGTTCTAGTAGTTCAAAGTATACCCAAAATATATTAATTTTCATAATTATGTTCTAGCAGGTTAACAGCTGTAAATAAGGTTTGTTTCATGATATATAGTCTCAGAACGTAGTTATCACAAAATCTTAAATTATATTTTTATTTTTGACATTTATGACATGAACATGTTTTTCTGACAAGTTCTGGAGAAATGTATTGCTTACAAAACAACTGACGCCTCCATTCATCATACTGTGAACATCATGCAGGTTTTCCAAACTTAATGGTTTTAGAAATGTCTTCTATGCTAGCAAGTTTGAACAAGTGCTTTTTTATAAAACTTAATGGGATATACAAAAAAAAATGTTTTTACATTTTTCCTTTTGTACTCCATCTTAATATAATGGAAATTTTAATATAATTTATGTGGAAATTGCACCCCTAACCGATGAAAAATTACATATGGAAAAGACTTGGGTTTTAGTGTGAGCGTTAATATTGAACAAAATTTAATATAAAGTTAAAGTTGGTTTCAATAAAAACGAAGTCCTGGTGATGGTAAAAAATATTTTCATTCACTTTTGCACCCTCTTGATATTCAAATATAAAACCGAAGTCATTGAGAGGTGTTCTTTTTATTAAAAAAATCAAAAATTATGTAGTAAAAAGTTCTTTTGCCAAATTTTGAACCCCAGTTTGGCGTGCACCCGGGGCGGACCACCTCCACCCCCCCTTGCTACGCTACTGACTCTCGGTAATTTTGTGGCATTTAGGTTGTGGAAAACCTAAGGTGTGTTTTTTTAAACCTCCCCCAACACCAACTCAAGATGAAGAATAGCTTTTAAGAAAATGCTTAACCTCAAATGATAAGAAATGTAGAAACTTAACTTGAGAATTAAAAATTTCTCAAATGTTAGTGGATTTTTTTTTTTCTAGTGCTTACTGGTTGGTTATTATCTCACTTTCACGATCATGTTCCGCATCAAAGTTTGCATTTCTTGCATTAAATGGTATAGTTAAATCAGCATACTTTCTTCTCTATTCAAAAATTCGGATCCAAGGAAAAATCCATCATCGCTTTGGATCTTTGTTGTCAAAACCAAATTAAGACTATAAATTTCTGCACATTTAGCTCGATCAGCGTGGTACCATTTTATATACCATGAAGAGTGAGATTATTAACTTTAAGGACTTTTTGATTCAATTATTAAAAACTGCTTTGAAATCGATGCTCTTCGGCCTTTATAATATTCATACAATAGAGAAACGACCAACTTAACTAATCCATTATAGACCCAAAAGCAAATGCAAAACAACGTTCATTGTCTAAATATGGGGCGATACGGATTTCACCGGGTCAACAAGTTGGACCACTTTGGAATGCGTTGGTCGAAGTTGGACTCCTCAGCCACAATATTTATTTTTGAAATTTTATCCACACAAAAGAATTGGTATTTCGCTTATACGCGATATTTTTACAGATAGTTACGCATGACGGCTGAACAGAAAATGCATTTCTATTGAAAAAAACTTTTGCTCGAGGTGAAGTTTGAACTCGGAATTCCTTGGTTTGCATGCCATATGCTTAGCACGCACGACCACTTCCGTTTTTTCTTTATAGTTCAGGCGAAATTTCGTTTTAAGCCATTTTATTAAATTTGCTATATTTTTCTGTTGGGTGTCGTTCCTTTTTTGGCCTTTTCAAATAGAGATTTTTTTACATATCGGGGTTTATTTTTTTTTTTAATGCGTTGAACCTTTTTTTGTTTTAAAATTTTTTCATTTGAATCTAATAATTGTTTCTTTGTAATTATAAAAATTGTTTTCGTTAGACAGTGTTAATTTGTAAACTTTTTCATGTAAAAAAATTATTTATTTATTATTTATTAATAATAATTTTTTTTAAAATTTGACTTCATATCAAATACGCGAAAAATACGTTAAAAATGGGTTTTACCAAAAATTTAAATTTTTATAAAATGCAAAAATGTTCAATACTTTTAACCAATTAAGAAATATGATGAGTTAAAAAATAATCTTAGGTATGAAATTTAATTTCTGTTCCCGCTGACATGAATAGCTGAAAACCTTCAAGTTTTATAATAATAAGATTGAATAGATTGAATAGATTGAATAAGATTATTTTCATTCATTTGATAAAAATTATTAAAAATGCACTCATGGTATTTTTTGTTATCAACTAGCTCTGCTCGTTCACTGTTCTTAATTTCAGTAATCTTCTGTATTCTTTGCTAATTAAATATAACTTTAAACTTATCTTATCTGCTTAAACCACCTGAATTTAACTCATCCACCTGATTGTACGTAAATCTTAGCTAATTACGTTTAATTATTGTCCTTTTTGCACAAATTGAAATGACATTTGCTCCTGCTGTTATTGCTTTCGTTGCTGCTTCAACTACTTCTCCTGCTGCCACCGTTACTACTGCCGTTCGTAAGAAAACGGATGTTCATTAATATTATCACAGGATAACGCAAACAATCACTCACATTATGCGCCAGTGCTGCACAAAAAGCAGGACACCAAAGCCGGCAGGAGGTAAGCATATCCTTTGCAGGATGTAGAAGTCAATTAACGTTACGCATACGCATCCTTTAGTGGTGCGTTATTGTTTTTGTCTCTGTGCTATTTTGGAAATAATGAACAAATAATATTTGATTTATGCTGTTCTTTTATTAATATATTTTGAAGGATCCAAGAGGAGCGTGGAGTGCTGCTGTGGGCATTGGTGGGCAGCCATTGCTAGGATTTGATGCTAAATTAATTATTTTTCGTCTTGCTTAATTAAATATGCTACTGATTGTATAAATATGAAATTTATAATAAAGTATGATAAGCAGATGTGCTGCGGACAGACACTTCATGATATATTCAAACTGTAAGTGTGGGTGTGGAAGGACTGGACCAAACAATTGCTGTTTATTGCTTTTCTTTAGTTTGTTATAAATTATTCAAAGGTATTGTTGAATTGCCTAAGCATACTTTTAAACACCTTATTGTGCTTATAACATACTTTGTTAAGGATTTGAAAAGGATTATTTTATAGCTGCTTGCCTATTGGCTATTGTTTTTGTTAAGGCTCGAAGGAAGGCATTTAAATATTGTTTGTCATTCGAAGATAAGCAAATGTTTTGTTTAGCTTCAAACAAAATTGTAAGTAATTTTTAAACTAAGCAAGCATCCTTTTGCATATCTGCTGAGTGGCTGATTATTTCGTTGTCAAACTAATTCAACTAAACGAGAATTAGACAACTTCCTGATCTCCAACTGACTCTCCAACTATTAACAACTCTAATAATATCTCTTGCTGCAGTATTTTCATTGGTTTAAATACTTTAATCCTTGGCTCTAAATTTCATCAAGTTTTAACTCTGTGTATCAGCTGAATTTGTAAAGTTTAATTTATACAGCACACTTTTATTCAGAGCAGAAGTTTTTGTTGAAATTAAATAAGGCAAATATAAGTTAAAGCTTGCTAATTTGTGAACATTTGGACAAGGGAGTAAGTCAGTTTACATACAAGACTAAATCTAGCTAATAATGTTGAGTGTAACGAGGGACTTGGCAAGACATGAACTGAGTCAGTACCAGTCGCTACCGTGCTTTTTAAAGTTTTCTGAATATTTAGAAAATATTTTCAAATGTACAGTTTCTAAGTACAAAACAGATTTCCTTTTTTTTTTAAACTAAAAAACGATGTTTTCTCTTTTGAAAAATTTTATTTTATGAGTTTTGAAATATTATTATTATTATTATTATTATTATTATTATTATTATTATTATTATTATTATTATTATTATTATTATTATTATTATTATTATTATTATTATTATTATTATTATTATTATTATTATCATTATTATTATTATTATTATTATTATTATTATTATTATTATTATAATTATTATTATTATTATTATTATTATTATTATTATTATTATTATTATTATTATTATTATTATTATTATTATTATTATTATTATTATTATTATTATTATTATTATAATTATAATTATAATTATTATTACAATTACATAATTCCGTAAAATGTGAGTGCGGAACGCTTAATTTTTTTGATAAATTTCAGATTCTCTTTTTTCTCTTTTGTGATTTATTGAAACTTCAAAAACTTTATATTTTTTTTTTCATTTTGAAAGTTTTAGTTCTACATAAAATTTTTAAACATATTTAGTCGTACCTACTATGGTTTCAGTTTAATTTTGAGGTATTTATAAGTATTTGGAACTAAAATTATTATTTGAATAATTATTTGAATAAATAGGTCGTAAAGTTTTTTTCACGCTCTTTCCCGCGAGGGTCGTGGCAATTCTTCAAGAACATATATTTTCGGTTTTACTTAAGTCTATGAATGGCACATCCACTAAACTTGGTACAAACTTACTATTTAGACGTGCCCTTCGACTGTTAAATTTAAGCGATCCTTGGAAAGGTTATATGGCACCGCCCACACAATTCAATTTTTTGATATCGAATAGATTTGGAACTAAATGTCGTCTAGCAATGAAACTCAGTACAAAGTAACTGATTGGTCTGGTCGTCCAATTATAAAACCGGCATGGGCATTGGAAAACGGGACGTGTCTCCGCCCATACAATTAAAATTTTTGATTCAGAATAGCTATGGAAGTAAATGTCACAGAACATTTTAACTCAGAATGGAGTTACAATTTGATGGTGTCCTGCTACTGAAAAACTAGAATGAGCATTGTACAAGGGGTGTGTGTCCACCCATAAAAAACACGGTTTGGAGTAACTATTTGATGATATCCGCTACTCGGACATATTTGCAAACTAAAACGAGTATTGGACAAGGGGTGTGGCTTTACCCATAAAATACAATTTTTTATATTTAATAGCTTTGGAAAAAATTATCAATGAATATTAAAACTCAAAGTGGAGTTACTATTTCTTGATGGCCTTCTATTGGCAAACTGGAAAAGGCATCAGGAAAGGACGGCAGCATCACGCGGGGTACCAGCTAGTTATACCCTTAACCGGAAAGGTCAGGGTATATTAACTTTTTGCACACGTTTGTAACGCAAAGAACGAAGCGAGTCCGGTAGAGAAAAGTATAAATTCTTGATCAGGGTCACCTCGTGAGTCGAGCTAACCATGTCCGTCCGTCCGTCCGTCTTTCTGTCCGTCTTTCTGTCCGTCTCTCCGTCAGTGTGGTTTCTGTATACAAAGGATAAAAAGAAAGAGTTGAGATAATTACATTGAGTTGAGATTGAATGAAACTCGGTATACATGGTCACATGGACCCAAGGATCTGCACTATTGAATATTTTTGGAATCCGCCTACGGACACGCTTACCTCTCATACAACGCAAAAATTAAAAACTGCATAAATGAGCTCATAATTAGCCTACAACAAAAAAATTAGGTATGTATGTATTTTATATCAAAACATAAATGTCTTCGAAAAATGGGTATCAGCCGCCCACGGACACGCCCAGCTCCCATACATGTTTAACGTACAGAGATAAAATTTGGAAAGCATGCATTTTATATCAAAACAAAGACATCTTCAAAAATTTATTGTCATCCGCCCACGCCCACTTCTCATACAACGCAATAATTCAAAACTCAATAAATAAGCTCAAGTTTAACTACTGAGATAAAATTTGGAACGTATGTATTTTATATCAAAATAAAGACATCTTCAAAAATGGATGTCATGCGCCAACGGACACGCCCACCTCCCATGCAAACAAAAATTAAAAACTCAATAACTAAGCTCATGTTTAACGCACAGGAATACAATTTGGTACGTAAGTATTTTATATATCAAAACAAAGATGTTTTCGAAAAATGGATGTCATCCGTACACTGACACGCCCACCTACCATTCTACCCAAAACTTGAAAACTCAATAAATAAGCTCATGTTTAATCTACACAGATAAAAATTGATACGCATGTTTTTTATAATAAACCAAAGAAGATTTTGAAAAATGGACATAATTTGCCGATGGATACGCGTACTTCCCATACAACCCAAAAATTGAAAACACAATCATTAAGATTATGTTTAATGTACAGGGATTCAATTTCGATGGTTTTGAAAAATCCATTCAAAAATAGTACGTTATCCGTCCACGAACACGCCCACCTCCCATACAACCCACAATAGCGAAAACACGATAAAGGCATTAACATGTGAGCTACAGGAATAAAATTTGAAATTTTTAAAAATGTTTGTACATTTTTCATCAAAATTGAAATGCATATAAAATATGGTCTTTATCCGTTCACGGACATGCCCCATTTCAATACTATTATTGTATTTTGAAAAAGGAGAACAAATTTACGTCCTCCGCATGCTAGTCTAGCACACTTCCACTGAGATATTGGTGGCGATAAAATAAATACAGCAAAACACATTTAAAAACCATTGTTCCCATTCTGAGATATGTCGAACCAGTCCTGTGATAGGTTTAATAGAACTGTCACAGGACCGGTCATGTTAGTATAAAATAACTTTTACACAAGTATCGCAACTTTAGAAGCAGTATGTCTCTAAAACTCAATTTCCTTCAAACATTGATTTTTTCAATCAAATCCCATTTAACCCTTAATATTGAAAATACTTTAAAAAATTACTGCTTTAATATTTCAGTGGAAATACCCAGTAGAAATTGGTCTAAAAGTTTGTTAAACATGTCCTTTTTCACCGTAGGGATATCTGGTCAAAATGACAGTTTAGTGCTTTTATGCATTGTACTCGCTTTGTTATCAAGATATTTCGTTTTTTATAATGTTTCAACGCGCTATATTTTTGTAAAGTGTGGTCCCTCAATTTGTGCGTCCCAATATTTCCATCCACTTTTTTTGAGATATGACGTTTCTAATGTCAATGGATTCCATGTTTCAGTTTTTAGATCTTCTCTAAGTTTCATTATTCCTTTATTTCTACTGGGTATGTATTATTGAGAGATCCTTAAGAGAAATTTAAAAATTTAAAAAAAAGTTGTTCAAAAATTCCTTGAGTTACTTGTGTAAGAATTCTACTGCTTTTTTTATTCATTTATTTTTTTTTATTATTTTTAAAAATATTTCTGTTTAAAATTGCCCCAATTTTTTTTTCATTTCATTTTGTAATTTAGAATCAGCTAATTTTTTACCAGATATATTTATTTTGAAGCGCAGTGAAAGCTTTCCAACTGAAAGTTATTTCGAATTCTCAATCAAAAAGTTTTGAAACAAAGTATTATCAAATAGATTCCATAATAGTTTCTTTGCTGCCCACTATTGTGCTATTGTGCTACAATTTTTCGAGCCAAGCAATAGGTCTCGAAATAATAAATAATAAAATCTTCAAAATAGATTTCAATGTATTATTCTAAACTTTTTACACAATTCTTTATTTCGATGTGCAATAAAATCCTACTCATGGCTGCGGATTTGAAATAAAGTGAAAATGTCCCGCGAGACACTTGCTCCACTTTGTCAGAAATTTTTCAACGCTTAGCCATTAAAATGCAGCCACTGTTGTTGTTGTCGTCGTTGTAGCGGCTGTTGTTGTTTTTGTTGTTTTTATTGTTGCTGCCAAAGTATCAAAATTTGCATAGTCGTAGCGCATTCAAGACGTCACCAGGGCGCATAATTCACAATGAGTGATTCTTAAATCGTCCATTAAGTGCGACATTATTAGGCAGTAGAATGACAGCGTTGAGGACTGGAGGATACGACAAGGGCCACGGTACACAGCAAGAGACAACCGCAGTCTGTATGAAAAGCAAAGTACGAAAAAATAATATCTGTATATCGTATAAATAAAAAGAAGCATTGTAGGCTATTCTCGCGACCGACTCTGTTGCTCCTTCCGACGCGCGTATTAGAGCTTCAATTTTTTTTATTACATATTTTTACTGTTGATTCCTTAGGGACTTTAGCTAATTAACAACAGCAGCGCTTTATTGCGTTCATTCTCATTATTGTTTTCATGATTGTTGTTGTTGTTGTTTTTGCAACTGCAACTCACTAAATTTAGGCCAACTTGCAGCTCATGAACGCGTTCCAGCAATGAAGACGTTGTCGATCTCAATGACGTCGTCAACATGGAGCATCAATTTTTGTTTTATTTCTTCTTGTTTTCTACCCTTGGCACGCCAGCCAGCCATCCAGTCAGCCAGCCATTTAGGCAGCCACTGTGACGCTTGTCAGTCACGTTGTTGCATTGGTACGTTAGTCCCTTGGCTCGATCGTCTACGTTGTTCGGTGATATATGATTGATGTTTTCTTGATGACTTTATAACTTTGATATAAATACTGCCTTCATAATTCCCATCATACCGAAACCAGCGCGTCCCTCTATGTAGGTGGAATCAAAATTTAATTAGTTTCCATATAATTCCAGCCTCAATCTCCAACACCCTGTTCAGCTCATCTCATCTTCATTGCTTTTGTCTTCATTAAGGAGCGGCATCATGTGAAGCATGGCCACCACAAGCAGCAGCGCAACGAGCGCTTAATAATTAAAATTAAAATTTCCTAGAATTGTTTTTCGTCTGTCTGTGGCATGTCTGAGGCGTGAAGTGTAAGTTTTTTTTTTGTTGGTTTTCCTTGCTTATTTTGCATTCAATAGTTTTATAATTACTACATTTAATTTTTGTAGGTGCTGCATAAGGCTTATAGCGGGCTTTGTATTGTTTTTTGTCGGTTATAAAAGAATTCTGTTGAGCAACAGAGTTTGTTCAAATGAACTTTTGCGAAAAGTTTTTGCAACATGTAGCTATAAAAAAATTGGTTTTTGTTTCAATAAAGAAAGAACCATATATATAAAAGAGGGCAAGCTTCTGAACGAGTTTTGTCAAAGAACTCAGAAATATCATTTTATCTATAAAGAAATAACAGAATCATTTATAGGGCTCATCGTTTTAGCCATATGAGTTAACAAATCGGTTCGGAAAATTTTGTAAGTTCATTCTATAACTATATAAAATTAACACCGGGCTTCCTTTGGCCATCAAGCAAAAGATGTGCGTTGGGTTTTAATAAAACTATTTCAATGAAAAGTTTAAGAATAAATAAAAGAATGATCCCCAAACCTGATGGCGAGACTACCGCAAACGAAAAGCTGATAATGATTTATGGATATGCATCTGCAATGTCCGGACCTTCAATAAGAAAGGTGCCTCTAACCAACTGATTGATATCTTGGAAAGATATAATTCTGATATCACTGCAATCCAAGAAATACGATGGAAGGGACAGGGTTGCTTACGGCATGCATCCTGTGATATAATACAGCGGCCATGCGGAGAAGCAATAGTTTGGATGCGGATTTGTAGTTGGCAGGAGAATACGGCATCATGTCCTGCGATTCACTCCTGTGACCGAACAACTTGCCATAATCCGCTTCAAGGCAAGATTTTTAACATAAGCCTAATATGTGCGCACGCTCCGACAGAAAAAAAAGATGATGAGACCTAAGAACATTTTTACGAGTGCCTTGAAGATGCATAGGAGCGCTGCCCCCGTCATGACATAAAAATCGTGCTTGGTGATTCAACGCCAAGGTGGTAAGAGAAAACATATTTTGTCCAACAGTCGGAAAGCTCAGCTACCACGACAACACATCCGATAACAGCATGCGGTTGATTGGTTTCACACAAAACATGATCGTCAGTAGCACTAGATTCATGCATCTCAATATTCACAAGGCCACCTGGCGATCCCCTGATCAAAAAACATGCAACCAAATTGATCACGTTTTGATTGGCGGAAGACACTATTCCAGTGTACTAGACGTACGCACGATTCGTGGTGCAAACATAGACTCGGATCATTATCTTGTCGCAGCCGAGATCCGCACATGTCTGTGCGGAGCTAAGAATGCTCTCAATCCTACACAAAGAAAGCTAGACGTCAACAAGCTGCAGTCAAAACGGACGGCCGAAGCTTTCGCTACTCGGTTCTCATTCCTGCTTCAAGAAAGAACTATTTCGATCGACGATATATGCGGACAGTGGACGCACATATCCCACTCTATGCGTACGGCTACCGAAGAGGTGATAGGCTACCACCGCCTTCACCGAAACCAGTGGCAGGACCAGAAGTGTTGCGACGCCACAGCAGAGAAGGACACCGCGTACAAAGCCACCCTGAAGTCGGTTGTAACGCGTGCCGTTATGGAGCGATACCGAGAGAAGAGGAGGGAAGAGAGTCGCATTTTCAGGCGAAAAAAACGACAGGCGGAAATGCGTATGTGTGAGAAAATTGAGACGCATGGCGACAGGAATGGGACTCGAAAATTTTTCGAATAAAATAAGACGGCTGGCCGATGGTTTTAAGACCGGAGCCTCTTCCTGCAAGGATGAGAATGGGAATGTAATGGAGGGAGCACTTCTCTAGTCTTTTAAATGGCGACGCTGACAACGTTGAAGTTCCGCTGCCCGACTTTAACGAGGTCTTAACAGCTATAGCTCGGCTTAAAAACAACAAAGCCACAGATGCCGATGGCCTACCGACTGAGCTGTTTAAGACCGGTGTCGAAGCTCTGTTTAAATGCATTCACAGATTTCTATGCAGAATATGGTCGGAAGAATGCATTCCAGATGATTGGAACCTCAGTGTGATCTGCCCAATCCACAAGAAAGGCGATCCCACCATTTGCGCCAACTATGTTATTTATTATTTATATTTTATTTATTTTTTATATTTATTTTTTTTTTTATTTATTTATTATATATATCAAATAAGTTTACTATGAAAGTATGTTATGTAATATATGACAGACGAAATTTCATCAAGAAAAATTTCTTCATACATAAGTACTTACAATATTGCACATTTTGAGTGATGTTAAATTTATGATTTAAGTAAAATTGATACTTAAGAAGGTCTTCGCGGGACGCAAATTTTTAAGCTGAAAATCAGGACAACCCGCTTGGAGATCGACACCTGGCAACTCTATTATCCAAGCCCGTACCCAAGGGGGGATTTTATGGATTCAGACCCCCTTAATAATTTTATTATGTTATTATACGAATTGTTAAGTAGTCTACAACAGTAAACAGCTCGATTTGATGAAATAATAATTAAAACATAAATACATCACATAAGCTTAAAAGTTAAAAACACAAAAAAAAACAAATTGTTCATTTCAGCCCTTGAAAGTACTGTGACCGAGCTTCTTATGATCAATTGTGTTGTGTGTGTTATTATATGTTTGCACACAATTTTCCGAGAACTGGACCTACATGTTTTATGCCGACTCCGAATGGCTAAAGTTCATGTTCTCAAGAAGCTTTACATGACATTATTTACTCTCTGAGGTTTGCCATTGTCTGCAGAGAGGTGGTGACCGATCAGAAAAATTTTTTATTGAAAAACAACTTTTTGCCGCGGCTGGGGATCGAACCCGGGCTCCGAGCGTGATAGGCTACACACTTAACCTGCATGCCACGGTCACCAAATTTGCCAAACTTAGAAGTTAGTTATATTAAAAAGTCAAGATATGTGAATCTTTTTGATTTTAAATAATAATCTCAAAATAATAATACTAACGAAACGGTTGTGCAGATGTCAAAAGCTGAACATAAAATATAATATAAAGCATTCTAATATATTTAAGAAAATGCTGCCTTTTGTGGGATTCTTTTGTAAGCAATAGGCATAAAAGTTTAGTGATTCTTTGTGCCCTCTATGATTATGATTGATTTTTTAAGTATATCTTAAAATTTTTTTGATCTTTTTTGATTTGAAATAATAATTAAAACATAAATACATAACATAAGCTTAAAAGTTAAAAACACAAAAAAAAAAAAAAAACAAATTGTCCATTTCTTTGGTATTATTGAAGCCCTCTTTAGTTTTGTTCAAAATATTTTTATATATTTTTTCTAAAATTTGTGATTCGTGAAATTTATTTGTGCATAATTTTGTGCAAATATCATAATTTAGCTTCAGGCCTTACTCACATTACTCATGGTTCATGAGTAGTAAAATTTAATGCATTGTCTTATAGCAAGATATGCAAAATTTATGCTGACAAAACCACAACGAGAACGTGATAATATAAATTTGATGTTGTTTGCTGCTTCCTTTTAAATTGCCATGTGCAATGGTATAGTAGGTGCAATTAATTAATTAAAACCAAGACACAACAACTCAACTTAAGATACCGAAAGAGCTTTGAACTTATTGCGCAGGCCAACTAACAATGGCTGCCAGCAACTGTCAGTTGGTAAGCTCGTAAATAAGCAGAAACAAACACAACAACCAACAGCAACAACATGTTGACAGCAGCAGCAGTAGCACTTAAATCAGCCTCTAAAAAGGAACACAAACAAACTATTTGAAATCTCATCAGCGCAGCAGCGGCTGACGCGGCTAATTATGCGAACCCAAAAAGAAGACCGACTGACATGTGAAAATCAAGTCAAGCCCAGAGCTATGTAGGATGTAAAACGACCACGCGTCTCTCTATGAAAATGCCAAGTTTTCCCCGCTTAATTATGATGTCGAAAATCACATTAATTATGGCGGAAAGCCGCAAAAACTCAAAGCAAAGCGATCGCATTCGCTTGGATTTGCATGCGATTTTTTTTTTTCTTCCGCCGGCCTGCCATATGTCAACAGCACCAACATCAGCCGAAACGTCAACTCATTAAAAATGTCTGTCAAGTGACAGTTGGCTGCAGCAGTGCTATTTCTAAGCTGAGCGGCAACAGTCACAGCAGCAGCTTTCAATTAAATTGCGATGAGATTTTTTTTTGTTACATTTTGTTGACATCTTTTGACTTCAAAGGCTTAATGATGACAATTGCGAGAATTAATTTAATGCAAGAAGTCATAACAATTTTCGATTAAGTGACATTAAGCAAGCCAATTTTGACAGTTCCCATATGACAATTTAAGGGAGACTAAAGTTAACATACATAATTGAAAGCAACTGAAAAGAGTACAGAATGAACGAAGAAATTTTTAATTGAAAAAATTAATAGAACTTATAAAAATAATGAACATTATAAAAATTTAAAAAATATAAAAAGTAATAAATAAATTTTTATAGAAACTAAAAATGAAATTTGTATAAAACTTAAATTATTTTTGTTTAAAAATTAACAAGAATTGGGACACATTTAAGCCATCAGATCCACAGCGTGCTCAAATTTTGTAACTCAGAAATCTTAACGCAGCTAATTTTCCAAAGGAAATCGAACAGAATGTGACATTTATAGGACAACAGCATATTCATAGACAAAACAACATCCTTTTATTGCATTTTTTTAAGAAATCAACAATTTATTTATTCTATATCTTGGCTAAAAATACCAAAAGCCATGAGATGCGATCGTTTCAATGCATTGCATTGCAAGCGCGTGAGCGCTATTGAACTTGTCAACATAACTCACGTGATATTGTTTGATCAATGAACTTATTGGGACTGACGTTCATTGGTTTAAAAACAAAACCAAAATTAGAACAGAAATTTGTAAAAAACTGCTTTAAAAAAAAAATTTAAATAGAATTTTTGAAAATCCAATATTTAATTATAATTATACAAAAATTAATTTATCAAATCGAAATAGTGGAAAAAGTGTTGTTTGCGCGGTATTGCCTTATGACCAAAGATATATTTGTTAATAATTTTCTGATTCTATTGAAATGTTTCGGAAATATTCTTACGATAATAAAACGTACGAGAAATATATAAAAAACATATTCGACCAACTGTTTAATTCAGGTAAACAAAGAATAACAAAAATTATTTCTCCACTTTGATGTTCCACTACATGTTAATACCAATGTTAAAAATCAGCCATTTTTAAAGCATTAACTTAAAAATAAATCCACCAAAGCCAGCTTCAGAACTCGTTAGCATAGTACCAGGTTCAGAACTTTATCATTAAAAAACATTTATGCGTCATCTTTTATGCAACTAATGCGCTTCTGCACTCAATTCAGTTGCTGACTACGTTAACATGATGATTCACCTGATTGTAATTGTAGTCAGTCGTCAGTATGTTTTCAAAAACATTTGTTTTTCTTACCAAACTGCTTGTGACTACAGTCAGATTGAAAGAAGAATCACTGGAGTTCCTAAGAATTTCAAAGATATGTCGAAAACAAAAAAATTAATATAAGACACAAAGCCGTCGAAGTCCACAAAGCCAAGAAACATTGTTAGCATATGATGGATGGATCGAGTATGGATGGATGGCTGGATGATGAGCTTGACTTTATGCACAAATATGCAGTAGAAATGCTTGTTGTTGCCGCATCATTATCATATGAAATCCGTTACTGCAAAGACGATTTAGCAGTATCATCATCATCATCATCATCATCGTCATCGTGAATTGATGGCATCGGATTGTTATGGAACAACTCAATTGTATTATCGTCATCATTCTCATTTGATGCTTTACTTAATTATTTGCTGATTTCCATCTGATTAATGAGTAAACTCTGATATATAATTGAAAATATAAGCCTATATTTTTTGAGGATGCGAAAACTATTGAAAATTTTTGAAAATTATTTCTATACTATACCCAGACCAAGGTCCGTAGCCATGGCGGAGTTTTTCGGGGTTTAAACCCTTCCATAGGTACGGGAGAGTAAAAAGCAAAACTCAATTCTACTCAAACAAATACAAGCAAATTTTAAAATTTTTCATTAAAAAGAATTATCTAGTCAGATTTAAAAAAATACAAAAAATTCACTTTTTACTTTAAAAGTTTGTTATGTAATATATGACAGACGAAATTTCATCAAGAAACATTTTTTCATACATAAGTACTTACAATATTGCACATTTTGAGTAAACATTTTCTTTAAAAATTCGAGTTCCATTTTCCAGCTGATGCCAAATATTATAAGTATTAAAACTCATAATCAACGCGAACGGAGAACAGTTTCATTTCAAAATTGCCAAAATTGTGTGGACAGAAATATGTATCTACACTCAGAAAAATATCAACTGTTATATTAACAGTCGGCCACTGTTATTTCAAAACGCTGTTCGATTGAATGATTTGCGTTTAAGTAAACAATTTTCTTTGTTGAATGAACGTTTCAAAGTATTTTTGTGCTGTTGAAATCATCTGTTGAAATATTTTTGTGCTCTCTTTGAATTGTCTATTTTTTCTAAGCAATAGTTTTTAAATGTGTTTTGCTACGTTTATATTATCGTTGCCAGTAGCTCAGTGAAAGTGCACTATACTGTCATGCGGGGGACGTGGGTTCAAACCCTAGCTGTGTAAGTATCAAAAATTGTAATTTAATAATTGAAATAATATTCCTGTTTCATTAATTGTTTGTTAAAATAACCTTCAAAATAAAATGCTTACAATCTTGCAAAAGAAAAAAATTGCAAATTTCATTTTTTATTTAAAAAAAAGTATTGAAAATAAAAAAAAATTTGTATTGGCTTTGCCGGATTTGAACCGTGAACACTCGAGTCAACCGACTGTTGATTTGAAAGTTTCATTTGTTGGACGGTATTTAACAGTGAAATCTGTTATTTCAACCCATGATTTGTTTGATATAACAGCATTTTTTCTCTGAGTGTATGAATGAAAATATATATATTTAGAATATTTTACTTATATATTTTAGGAAAAACTACTTCAAACCGTTTTTGTTTCAAATTTTATGAATTTATGTAAAATTTGTCGAACTGAAAGACGTCATATTGGAGCATCGTCTGTATTATTTAATTCTATTCGTTAGCAGCGAACTTACTCGAACTTTACTTGAAAAATTTCTTCGAGCACGAAACTCGAGTTTCAAACAGCTGATTGGCAAAATTATAAAATTGAATTTTTGCATTGTGTTTTGCAAAAATGTATGCAATTGTTTAGAAAATTAATGAAAATAGTTAAAATAACCAAAATGAACGCTTACTTATGTTGTTTAAAGACAAAACCAAAGAAATTAAATTTTATTGTTTTCAAAAAACAGATGTTGTGCTTGAAATTTACTTGAAACTGTTTTCGTACGTTTTGACAAATTTTTTCATATTGAGAGATAATCAAATACTCTCAATTACTCGAACTTTACCCGAACTTTACTTGAAGTGCGTATGGAAACAGACCTATTATTTCTGAACGTTTTTTTATTTAAAACTACCTCACCAACCAACATTTTTACAATCATCATAACAAAAATGATATCCGAATATTTGGATAATCTTCGTAACACAAACCAAGGATTATATTGGGATTAACTGTACCGAATAAGTTTTGTTTATATATGGAGCGTGAGGCGACTTTATGTATACAGGACAAAAATGTATAGATAGGGTGCTTTAGAATTTACTTTTTTCAAATTATTAAGGTCTTATAGCAAACATTGATAGTATATAATGCAAATATAATATACTAGAAAATTAAGAACTATCAATTTTCCAGCTATTCCATGGGCTCCAAAGTATCGTAATATTCTAAATACTTAAAATTAACTAAAATTGCATGATTTTGGCACGATTTTCTTAAAAAAAACGATGCATTACAACAAGTAGTTTACCAACATCGGTGATAACTTTAAGACGGTAGCACCAATAGCTTTGATTTTGATCTCATTAGGGGTTGTCCATACAAAAACAAGGAAGAATCATACATATTTTTGTGTCAAAAAATATTTTATAAAGTTTTATGAACAAAATTAAATCTAACTTGCAACCCTTTTATACATCGTCTTACTATGCAATTTTCATTTATTATAAGTATTAAGAATATTACGATTCTTTGGAGCCGTGCGATAACTGGAAAATTTATAGTTCTTAATTTTCTTTTTAGTATATTACTTTTGCATCACATACTAATAAATTTTTGCTGTAAGACCTTAATAATTTGAAAAAAAAGTAAATTCTGAAGCACCCTAATCTATAACTAATAAAAAACATACATATACAACGTATTATAATAATATAAAGATTTTAAAAATAACGGGAATGTGGTTCTATTTGTTTATATATGTATTTATGTAAATATTAAAAGAGTTTTAGCGTATGCCATACTCGGGCTAGACCGACTTAAGAGTTTTCATACTTGTTTTTAATAGTCGAAAGAATATTTGATCATGTATAACTATTATTTTTTTGTTAATAATAAACCTTAAAAATTTTGAAAAATTTAATAATAAGTATGTATGCTTCTTCACACAAAATAAATAATATATTTTTAAAAAAATCACTTCCAATAAAATTCTCTTAATACAAAAATTGGTGATGAAGAAATGACTGTGATAGTTTTTTAAAAATTTTAAAGACTTGCTTGAAAAGCATGGTTTCACCTTATTTTGGGTCCATAGTGTTCGGCAATTCTGCATACAAATATTTTTGTTGAAAATGTAACCGCCAAAGGAAAAGAGTTTTCAGGTTATATCCTCTATTTTATGACCTAGGATTTGTATCTGGCTGGCTTTTTCTGTAAGATTTCTTTGGAAAACTTGTTCAGAGTGTATCAGGCTATTTTCTTAGTCAAAACACCCAATACCAAAAAATACTACCAAAAATACTACTAAGGTCTTGGGCACCTTAAGGTAAAAATTCCAAAATTTTGTATCTTTTCTCTGGCTTTTTCACAGCTTTAAGACTTGCCAAACCTCTGAAAAAATATTAAAATACATACGCAAAAAAATTTCGTGATAAGGTAAGAAGAAATAAGAAGAAATTTCTTATGCGTTTTTTATAGTTCACCACTAGACGTTTGAATTTGCTACATGACGTCTATTTTCTACAAGAAAAATATTACTTTTGTTATTCTAAGCTAGTTTTGTGAACATATCGAACAATATAAACTAGTATGTATTGGGTTCTTGAAGACCAAAATATAGCAAAAATTGCACTTTTTCCCTCAAAATTCTCAAAACTTATTCTCAAACTACTCATATGTTTTTTTGTTTCTCTTCGTAATTTTCAACAATTAAATTGGAACACAAATCAGCTAGCAGTAAATTAAATTTTTTCCAGAATAACAATGTTCTTAAGAAGCTGCAATCAAGCAATACCAATTCATAATATTTTACAAGATATTATTAATCATATAAAAGGAATTCGCATTTAAAAAAATTTCAAAAGTTCTATTTCTGGTATGAGAATTATTTGATAACTTGTTTTTAAGTAGTTGTATATTTTTTTTTTATCAAAACCTCCCCAAGGAAAATTCTTGTTAATCCAGCCATGAAGGACTGTGATTCCACCATGTTGATCCAAAGCTTCAGAGGATCAAAATGGTGGAGTTTTAACTGCAATTTTGGATATATCAAAAAAATCATTCAGCGCACATTTGAAAACATTTGAAAAATTCTTAATTTTTTCATTTGATAAAATAAATTGCTTTTTTTTATTTTTAGAAAATCAAATTCATTTCAGTGAAACAAGAAAAATGTAGTCAGTAAATCTGTGCCGACAAGGAATAACAGCTAAGCTCATTTTGAAAATTTTAGAAGAGCATTTTTCAGATTGAAATTGCTACCTTATATCAGGGTACCCTGACTTTTGCTGGTTAGATTTGATGGCCTTAAGTATTCAATTTTGAAGGAACAAACATACAAATTTGCGTACAAGTGTTTTTCCTTGCGAAAAATCGCAATGAAAGTAAAAACCTCACTTTGTCCTAACTCGACTTCAGCGGTTATTCCTTGTCGACACAGAAATGTCCCCACAAATGTGCCAAATTTCATGTGGAACGAAAACGAAGTTATTCCTTTGGCAACGTAGTTGGCTAATGCATTGCCTAAAACTAAGTTCAATACTCAGGACAATAGAAAGTACATTAACATCAACCGCCCTCATATTGTAGGAGAATACAACCGAAACATGAGTGGTGTCGATTTTATAGATAGAAAGAGTATTATTGAAGAACTTAGTTTTATTATTGAAGATAAATATACTACTTATATTGAAGACTTAGTAGAAAGAGTATATTATGAAGAGTTGTAAAATTCTAATACGCAGCAAATAATGGTAAGTGCGAATATCCAATATTATGAAGAATCTTCACATTTCGCCACACTTAGTCACATTTCGAAATCTAAATTTTCAAGATTAATTTTTCAACATTTTTCACATTTACGCTTGAGAGATAAATTTGTGAAATGACCTTCTTATCCGAAAACTTTCTAACTCAGTAGGCTTTGGCAGAATATATAACAATTGGCATTACTTGTCAACTCTTTAAAGTTCTTGGCAAATATTAAAACATTTTTAAAAAATATAATTTTAATTATTTAAAAATTGTTCACATTTTATGCCGCTAAGAAGAACATCATCAATCATCGTTAATACATTTAATTTTTTTTTTATTTCTAATTCATAATTTCGAAAAACTTTTCTTTGGCATGCAAAGCAGTTTATGAAGCATTGTATTTAAAACACTCCAACCAACATCAACCTCAAACCACAATTGTGTGTTTTTTCTACACTGACGGCTAAAAAATTGCTTACACATTCTTTGTTAAAAGTGTTGCTGTACTCAATATTTAATTTTTGTATGTGCTCTGATGATGAAGTGAAGTGAGATGAGGATGAAAATGTTTGGAAATTAATTACTGCACTTAACAGGCAATTTTGCTGGGACTATGACAATCATAATGATGATGATGGTGATGATGATGATAATGGTGATGAGGATGTGTTGAAAAAAGAATTTTAGAGAAGAAATAAACAATAGCTCGAGAATAGAAATAGCTTAGTGCGTAAAGTTATAAATATGTTATGTTTCTGCTTTTTTCGTTAATTGTTTTCGCTAAACTGACACTTCTATTCATGTGTATTGGCATTTTTTTTTTCAAAACTTGTATTTGTGAATTTAATATTTTTAGAATAAAAACATTAATTGTTTTAGTTTTCATATCAAATTTGAATAAGATTTTATACTTTATAATGCTTGGTTTTCACTTAGTCATTTTTTGCTTGACATGAAATTTAAAAGTATAAAAAAATCACATAAATAACATTTTTTTTTTTTTGCAATTTTTGCTATAAACATATGAAGAGATCAAGTTTTTCCTATTTTTCGCCATTGTCAAACAGAAAAAAAAAAATGACAACGTGTTGGCATTTTTCATGTGACTGACAACAACTGACCATTAAAATTGAAATAGTGAAAACCAGGCTTAAGATTTTTCTTATATTATAGATTTAGAATTTTCAAATAATTTAAATTTCTCCATTAAAATTTATTGACATGCGCTGTCAAGTTTATAAAGAATCTAAAGTAGCAAAGAACTACAGCAACAATAAAAACATTCATACCCATGCTTATCTTAAAACACGTCAGCGCCATCTAGTTGCAACTTTTCAGGCACCTAAATTGTTTTAAATTAATTAATTAGATGCTTACTCAGCGTTTCGCATAGAAATAAATCAAGTTAAACGTTTCGTATTTCTGCGCCTTGCATACAACGCTGCATTTTAGTGCACTTAAATGTACATGCCACACCCCTTTCCGTCCTGTGCTGCTATAAAACTGGCGAGTTATCACCCTAAATAAAACTATACACTTTATTTCTAAATGCAATTAATTGCCAAAATGGGCAGAATAATTGTTGGTTTGGAGAAGTCGTGAAGAAGAAGTGTATTAAAATAGAACTTTGCAAACTTTTTAGGTCAGAGAGAAAAACAAATTTTAATAGCATCACTTGCAGAGAAGGTTGAAACAATTTTGTAAATTAAGAATGCACTTAAAATCATTTCAATGCCTTGCAATAACTTTTATTGTAAGGTCAACACAGACTGTCAAACTTTATTTTTTCCGATTCGAACCAAATCTAAATGTCACCGTTTTTTTACATATTTTAAAAGAAAAAAAAGAAGGGTCTCCAATTTGAGTGATATAATTTCTAAGTGACGCTTCGTCTATTTGTGATATGTCACAATCTATCATTTCTTTGTCATAGTATTCAGTAATGTTTACAATTTCATCATGGAGAGATATAAGCAAAAATAGCGTTTAGAAATTATTACACTTTTTTATAAAAATAACACTGTAAGTAAATTTCCAACTTTTGAAAAGACACACAAAAACGCCCAGACAATTCAACTTAATTTTTAATCGTAAAATGTGGTGGCTTATTCCGTTTTTTCCAATTTGATAAAATTCTCGAGATATTCGGGATTTATATTTTGTCACTCTTTAAATCTTGTTTAAGCTGTATTTTTCATTTATATGTACACTAAGAGAAAAAGTAATGTAGTCAGTACAAAGACAGCTATGTAAAATCTATGCATTGCAACTTGTATGGGAACGCAGTGGGTGCAGTATACGTATTCTCAATCAACGTGTTATGCAATTTTATACAAAAACTTTACTCACTATATAAAATATATATGTATACTCGGTACAGCGAACGTGTACACGTCAATGAATATAATAAATGTACTCAATACATAAAATATAAACTCAGTACACGTCCCCTTTACGATTGTAGTCACACATGTATTCAGTTCATAAAATATGGAGTCAGTACATATACCTGTTGCACAACGGCACACGATTTTGCTGTTTTATGTCATTCGTTTTTTAATTTTTAAATAAGTAACACCTCCAAAGACTAAAAAATCAGAGCGGGAATGAATTTATCTACTAAAACAAAAGCGATGATTGGATAAGAAATAAATGGCTGGGTTTCTCTAAGTAATTGCCAATTATTTTGTGAAATCTAGTCATTTCTTTATTAAGTTATTTGTTGAGAGGGTGATTTAGGCACAGACATGAACTGTGTATATATTCAATACATGAAATTATGATTAAAAAATATATAATGAACACGTTATGCATGTACACATTGCATTAAATTATGTTTTCAACATATATAATGAGTTAATTATGTATGTACTCATTACATAAATGTATGCACTAAAAATATGTAATGAGCAAATTTTGTATGTACTCATTACATAAAATTATGCATTTAAAATATGTAATGAGTAAATTATGTATGTAGTCATTGTATAAAAGTATGTACTCCAAATATGTAATGAGTAAATTATATATATACTGGGTACATGAAAATTGTTCGAACATACTGTACTCATCGCAAATGTTCTACATGACTGTATGTCATGCACTCATTACATAAAATTGTTTGTAACATTTTGCGATACAGTGTGAATATACCCACCAAATACATCCATGAATAAGTGACACATATTGATGTGTTGAGTATATAACCGCTTAAAAGCATTATGTAGTCAGTAGAGATTTCAACATGTAGGTACTCAATACAAAAAAAATGTAAAATTTTGTGTGCAGAAAACTATGCCATGAGTACATTAATTTATGTAGTGAGTCCATAGGTTTTTGCCTCTGTCTAGAAAATGACGTTGAATATAGTATTCTTGTGTGGCGATAGACCAGCAGAAATCGGAAAATAAGAACGTATATATCAAACTTCATTCGGTTTTAATGTCTTTTCCTCCATATATAATAAAAATATAGCTCCAGCAAGGGTTTAAATGTGGCGAAGTATAAATCGCGAATATCTCGAGAATTTGATCTTACTAGAAAAAACCGAATATGCCACCGTATTCTACGTACAAAAATGAAGTTGGGATGTCTCGTGTTTTTTCAGGTCCCTAAAGTGCAATCGTTCTCCAGCACTTGCAGCTTTTCGTGCACTTTTGCCATTTTATGGTCGTCATAATCGTCCACCTGTGCTCGCTATTCGTCGAATTGTTGCAAATTATGAGCGTAAATTTTATGAACTGTTTAAAACTGTTGTTTTGTTGCCAATGTTTAAGTGCCAATAAAACAATGAACCGCTCGAAGTAATGGAAATATTGCTGCTGTTGAGGCAAGTATTGCTGAAGCTCGCAATTTTCGATTCTAAGACGTTGTCAACAATTGGACTGTCTCAAACCACAACCTGGCAGATTTTGAGAAAAGATTTGGGATTGTATCCGTATAAAATTGTTATCACTCAAGAAATGAAGTCATAAGACTACCGTAAAGATTATGAATTTGGTGATTTTGTCTTGGAACAACTTGAACGATTTTTTGTTAAGAAAATCATCTTAAAACATCAGCCATTACATTCATCTCAATCGACTTGTGGTTTATTGTGGTTTTTGGTCTGGTGCGTATCATCGGTCCGTAATTCTTTCGAAATGATGCTGATAACACCGTTACTGTCAATGAAGAGTGGTATTGATCGATGCTAACAAACTTTTTATGGCCGAAATTGGAAGACGTTGATCTTGACAACATCTGGTTCCAACAAGACGGGGCCACACAGCACGTGTAACAACCGAATGGTTGCGAGAAAAGTTTGGAGATTCAATTATTTCAAGAAATTGAATGAAATCCAAGAAGTTGTAATAAACACCATTAGACTATTCATTTTTTTTTTTTGTGAGGTTGGTCTTTAGCAATAAAACAGACTCTTGTCAAGCTTTAGAAGTTAATATTGAACGTGCTATTCATGACATAGATTTACTTGATTTAGTTGAAAAAGTGCTCGAAAATTGGGTTCATCGAATTCTTTCCTGCAAAAGAAGACAAAAGTGGACTCGATTTGAAAGACGATTTATTCAGAACTTAATTGTATCGATCGCACTTCACATTAACTCTTTCAATGGCTTGGCTAGAATAATCCTTGAACATTTTCCCAGGATTTAGGTTATAAAAAGATTAAAAAACATTCCTCTGATTTTTACATGTGCTGCTTAGCTTTTGCCAGGCTATCCAATATATTGGACAAAATTATTCAAAGGCTGTAATATTAAGGTGTTCTTACCTTGTACTAAAACAACAGGAGACCAAAGCAAATGTGTTATTTATAAATTATAATATTATTATAAAAAAATTATGCTTTGCACACCAATGAAAGTAACCACTTTTGTTTTCTTGCAACATTTATCAACAAGCGAAATAAAAAAAAATTGAGGCTTCTGCTGGGCACAAAATCGAAAATCCAACTAAGATAAACATTATTAATGTAGCTCTAAATTTATTTTTGTCATGTCGGTTCAACTTCATTTCATAGTACCAACCTATTTGATTTTAAGAAACACATTAGAAAATAAAAGCAAAAATTATTTTCTGATGTGTCCAATATAATGGACAAATCTATTGAAAGGGTTAAATAAAACGCATTTGAATTTCCTTGACAATTAGCAATTTTTTTTTTTAAATAAACTATATCACTCAAATTGAAAACCCTGTTTTTCTTCATTTTTTTTTTTTTAAGAATTTTAAGAATACTATATTTATATCGAAAAATTTTTATTCAATAAAGCTTCAAGTCTAATGGGACAAAACGTGGCTTGTGTGACTAATTGAAGAAATAACATATTTATGAAATTGATGTAAATACATATCTGTGCATATGGTAAGTTATGGAAACCTATATAATAAGTTATGGACCTTTATCCATACTAAATTTTTCAGAAAATAAACTACAAATAACAAAGTTAGACAAAGGACGTAAATGGCTTTGAGTCGTATCTTTTCACAAATACGTTTCAATTGAACTTAAATACTTAAAAAATAGTTCCCACGTATAATTAACAACGTTCCAAATTGTTATTTCATGTGAATTCCATTTATAAATGACCATTTAAAAGCGCTCTTTTGATTTTTTTATATTAATTTCTTGTATAACATTATTATTTAGTATTTATTGATTGACGCTTCTTTAGATCGTTGTTATTCTGGGAAAAACTTCATTCATTGTTCGCTGATTTGAATTACAATTTTACCTACTTTATTTTGGAATATATTTCATTGAATTTCTTATCAATTCACAAAAAGCCTTTCAACGGTTCCATTAGCTGAACATTTACATTTGTAATCTCTTTTTCAAAAAATTTTAATAAATTCAATTTTTTTTTTTTAAAATGTTCCAAAAGATGATTTTGTTGAACAAATTATTTAAACTCAAAAATGCATTTTTGAATGACTTTCATAATTATACCATCCAGTGATCAGAATAATATTGATGTTGTTTCATCAATTTTTTTTTTATTTGATGTCTCAGATCCTAAACTCGAATCCGAAGAGCAGATAGATCTGCTGGAACTGGAATAATACTTTTTAAGATACTCAATGTCTAAATTTGTTTCTACATCCTGTATTAGCTCGGCGACAAGACCTGTCTTAACATGTTGTTTCTATTTAAGTTGTTATCAGCATCAACATTTTTAGCGAACATTTTTAAAGAAATTTCACAGAATATAAATTAACAAGGCAACAAACAATAGAGGTATTCGCGCTGTATTGCAAAACCCATGCAAGGCGTAAGAATTGCAAAAGTCAGAATCTTGCAACCCGTGCAACGACCTAACAACAAAATACAAGTGATAAAAGTTTCGCAATTTGTACAACACTGATAACCATGTTTTGGGTGGACGTGCAACCGTGCACTCTGATTGAGGCAAATTTGCTCATTTTAGTTCGTGTGCGTTAGTGTAAGTATTTAAATTTTTTTGTTTTCGCCTGTCTGCAGCATTTCTTTTAATATTCACATTATTAGTGCTTTTTTCATATTCACATTATTTGTGCTTTTGTGCGCTCCTGCAATGTTGCATATTTCAGTATTGCAAGGTTGCACTTTCACTAATTTTGCATCGTTGCTATACTGCGAGAATACCGCTAATATTTAAATTTAAACAAAAAAAGTATTGCATGCAATACATAACAGCACCGCCTACAAAACTTTTTAACTATTTGGCAAACTTTTTATGTTATTGTAATTTTTTTGCCTCTTAAATTTTGTTTCAAATATTGGCAACAATGTGAGGGGAAAAAGTGTTTAAATGTAAGACAGAGACAGCAATAGAGCAAACATGCTGCTTGTAAAGGAAGAAAAAATATTAACATAAACAGGAAGTAGGTGTTACACAACAATAACAAAAATAAAAATAAAAACTAAAACAACAACAACAATAACAAAATGTTGCACTTGAACGAACGGCAGCAGCAGCAGCAACAACGGCAGAAAATGGCGCATAAAACGGCTTTAATGCAAATTTTGTTCGTTAATGAATTAAAATGTATAAAAAAAAGAAGTTGCACATTTATACGAGCACGTAGATGCACGTTAACCCTAAGTGCAACAATAACAACTTGAACTAAATAGCGTGCCAACAAGCACTCCATTTTATTTATAAATTTATTGCTTGTTTTTTTGTGGTTTTTTTTCTTGTGCTGTTTCATTGCCTACAATATGGCGCAGCAAGAACAACAGCAACATTTGCTACATTTACAACACGCCTGTCGACAGGTGAAGCTCTGCAGCACTGAAGTAGGCCTTTTATTGTCGGTATTGTTGTTGTTGTGTTATTGTGGCCGCCGGCCATGATTGACTTATTACCATGTCAGAGGCCAGTAAGGCGTTGCCAGCAAAAAAAAAACAAACAAGCACCAACCAGCAACCACCATTTAGTGGACACAAGTAAGCGCGTTAGTAAGTCATTCTTTTTACTTATTGTAATTAATTGTTGTTGTTGCTCGCAGAGTGTAATGCTTTTATTTTCCTTTTTTTTTGTTTACTAAGAATATGCGCGACCACACACACAATATGGCGTACAACAGCAACATGTCGTTGTTGCAGTCACTACAGCTGCTACAAGTTTGGCAATGAAACCTGTTAAAAAAAAATTTATTTTTATTTTGTAACATGTAAAAATGTAAAGTTTTTAAATGGCCTTCAGGCAGTAGTTCACAGATAGCAGAGGTCAAAGTTTGGCAACAACCACAAGGCATGAAAACGCATGTTCAATGCAAAACCCACCTGACCGCCTTCATTGCCAGCACATGTAAAATTGCCAAAAGAAATTGTTAATCAAATTATTGCAATCTGAGTTGTTGAGTTGAAAATTTTAAAATTTTAAAAAAATGTAAAACAGTCTTTAATTGTAACGCTTTTTGTATGAGATTTTAAAAGATTTTACTATTTTTATAACGTCTAAATTGCATGCATATCAAATTGTTTTCCATTTTTTCAACACACTTCAGTTTTAATATGAAATATACAAATAGTGACTTTTAGTTTTGTAGCTTAAATATAGGCCTTTTTTGGAGTTTTCAGTATAGTGGGTTCTATGGGAAGTGGGTGTGTGCGTAGTCAGATGACGTCCCACGATTTAGTTTTGATATGAAATACAAACGTATAAAATTTTTGGCCTGTAGCTTAAAGAGAAGCCTAATTTAATAATAATAAAGAATTTTAAATTTTGGGGTTGTATGTGAGGTGGGCATGTTAGTGGGTGGATGGCGCACATTTTTGTAACACACCCCAGTTTTGACATAAGATACACAAATACTGAATTTCAGTCTTGTAGCTTATATATAAGCCTTTTTATAGAGTTTTAATTGTTGTGGTTGTGTGGGAGGTAGGCATGGTTTTCATCCATTTTAACACATTCTCGAACTTGATCTTAGTTTGTTAGAAAATAGCTCAAATATCGAATGTCAGTTCGATAGCATCAAAATTACGGCTGCAATCGTATCCACAGACTGACGGACATGGCTTAATCAATTCAGATGGTGATGCTGTTCAAGAACAGATACATACTTTTCTATACCTACCACGCCTTCTTATGGACGTTACATACGTCATGACAAAATGATTGTACCCCTAACGCAGTACGCGTTAAAAAATACATATTCGTTTAAAGGCACCAACTTAATTTTCAATAAGAATATTTAATTTCTTATTATTAATTGGTCCACCATTTTGAACCGATAAAGTGCTCTCAATTACGTTTCAGCAACACATCTCCTTGCCGATCCCCTTTTGACACTCTTTCAACTTTCTATTTCTATCTCAGTTTTTCGAAAGTTATGGAAGAATTCGTACATAATCCGTACGATTGTATGTAATTCGTACAAAAAAAGGACCTAAAAATGATATTTCTAGTTACAGACCTTTTGCAAAACTGCCATGTACTCCCACAATTTTGAAAGCATTATCTACAACATTCTCTTCTTCCATTGCATATCTATCTTTCCTCCTAGTCAACATGGTTTTCTCAAGGGGGTAGATCGACTACCACCAACCTCAGACAATTTATTTCAAACTCTTAATGCTCTTAATGCATCACTTTCAAAAAATTCAGAAATTTCTTCAGAATTTATTGCTGAATCAGGTGTCCCTCAAGGTAGCCACCTTGGTTCACTTCTGTTTATTTTAGCAATTAATGACGTCACACACGTCATTGAACACTCTCGTATGCTGATTTATGCAGACAATATGAAAATATACAGAAAAATAAATACTAAAGATGATTCTTACCTACTCCAGGCTGATTTGAAATCCTTTGAAGTTTGGTGTTCTAAAAATAATATGTTTCTCAATCCTAGTAAATGCCAAACTATGACCTTTTCGCGAAAAAGGAATAATTTATTATTTGATTACAATATAAAAGATACTGATTTAAGTCGTGTAGAGGTGTTCAAAGATCACCCTTGGTGTATGCATGGATCCTAAGTTATCGTTCAACATTCATATTGATAATATATGTAAAAAAGCGTCTTCAATGCTCGGATGTCAACACTTGAAGTACGCAAGTCAAGTCTGCTCCCCAAGTTATAATGTGCATGTTGAACGAATAGGAGGATCCAAAAACGTTTAGTTCAGTTTGCTCTAAGGGGCTTATGTGGAACTGATATTTTAAACCTTTCTCCTTATGAGGATCGTGTAAAATTATTATTAAGAATGCAGTCACTAAGTGAGCGAAGGAGGTCCGCAGATATCGTTTATTTACACCAACTCATGACCGGTGTTTTCGATTCTCCGGAAATTCTTTCTCTCATTAATTTTAACTCTAACCGTAGAAGCAGTAGAAACGCTAACACTTTAATTTATTTACCTTTTAGTAGAACGAACTATATGTTAACTGCTCCTTTAAACCGCATGAGTACCTTTGTTGACAACTGTAACGTTTTTGATGTTACCTTGTCAAAAGGTCAACTCAAAAGTAGATTAAAAGCTATTCTGTAATTAGATCTATGTGTGCATGGTTAGTAGTTACGTCCTGTCCCTGAGCCCAACCCAATTTTTGGTGGGTAAATTTTTTCCACATTAACTTTGTTTTGAGCCACTAGATTCTTATACTTAAAAAACTTTTGTTGCTTTGGATTGTGGCTTCAAATGAGTTAATGCTGAGAAAGTGCGAAAAAGCTGTAGAAGCTGAACTCTTTTTGGTTCTCCTGAACACCTTTTTTGCCGTTTTTTTGAAAAACACCTTTTCAAAAATGACGAAATATCGACTTTTTGGGGTCTCAAAACAGTTTGTAAAGACCAAAAATTTCCAAATTTTTTTTAAGCCAGTATTTGTGTACTATCAGTATCTTTAATTTTTTACTTATCCTGGGTATACATTCTGAAGAAATGAAAAAAGTTATACTTATGTTATATTTTAAAAAGAGTATTACATTCAAAAATATAAAGATATCGCAAAGTTCTTTTAGATCTACTCTAAACTATAAATTTGTGTACTTACTTTTACAAATTCTATTATTGTATTTTGTAACACACGTAATTTTGTCCCACTCTTTACACTGTGTGGCGTTTCATTTTTCGAACCGTTTTTGTGATATAATATCTTGAGCTGCAGACATCCGTATATTTTATGACCAGTATTTTCTCACTGTTGGCAGGTGTGGGTGGTCTCTCTGTATGAAATGATATAAAATTTATATTTAATTTAAACGAGACAATTTTGGGCATGAATAAAAGTAGATTCAATGCATTTAGCTGCAATATAATTCTATGCGTGTTAAGAAAAACAAAAAGCTAAACCTACCGAGGTTTTCAACCTTTTCGTTACATAAACGTGACTAACGTAGTTTCACTTCAAAAAATTTCGGACTCAAACCATTGTGGAGTAGTTTGTCAGGTCTCTTACTTCATTCGGTCTGTTAGTTTATGCTCAAATAATTGTTTTATTTTTTAGTTTTTTTGTTCATTTTCATCTGTTTCTGCTTTTGCAATTGAACTTAAAGAATGAAAATTAATGAACGAATCGTTCAATTGAACTAGTTCGTTCGGGAACTTTCCAAGTTTTCTGATGAGCATTTTAACGATTTTTCTTTTGATTGTGATTGTTACATTGCTTTCACTCCCCGTTTGATTCGCTGCATTGCTGTGAACACAGCTAAAGAAATTTATCATCAAAAAGCTAAACCTTCCAAACATCTGGTAATAAATTAACAATTCACTTAGTTTCTTTAGGATTTTACATCAGTTTTACTCCCGTTTAATTTGCCATGTTGCCGTATACGTGGCTAAATTTTATTGGCGATGATAGGGTGATTATTTCAGGAATCAAGATGGTGCTTGTCATGAGTCTCAGCTGTAATTCACTTAAAACTAAATTCTTTTTTCTCATAGGAGTTTGCTTTTCAACGCATTTTTATTTGAAACATTGTTATTGGAAGCCTTTGTAATAGAACTGTTACCTTCAGGACCTCTTATAGTTTCTTCCTCTGGAGAATATTATATCCAAAAACTTTGTTGAAACTTCATGCTTCTCACAAAAAATATCGTCTTTGATTTTAAATACAACATTCAGAAAGGCTTTGTCAGAAAGAAGTTTTGTCTTTGGCCAGCAGTTTTCCAACAAAACTCTTTGCAGCGAAATGCGTTTTCTTTGGTCTTTAAAATTTTTTTCTCAGTGAACTTATACTTAAAAAATATCACAAAAAAAGTCCCTGGGATAGCTTCTTAGAAAAATGTTGCTATGCTTACCACAATTTCGAAAATATTTTATTTGCTTTATCGTTGCCACATCAACATAGTATACTCCTTTAATTGCTACCAAACCATATTTTTATGTTCAACCGTTCACTATGGTTGACTCCGGTAAGCAAAACCGTGACCAAATAACGTTGGATATTCCACTAATATTAATACTTCCTTAGCAGAAACCATTTGTTTAAAGATAATAACTTAACTAATAACTAATAAAGATAATAACTAAATAGTTTTGCTACCACAATCTTCTTCTTTTGTAAGCATTACGTCACATAAAAGAAAGCATTTTTTGTCATACAAACTGAACTCAAAAGTATGCGAAAGCATAAATTTCCTTGTTTATTTAAACTTTCATACTTTTTAATGCTACCAACAAATTCACAACATTTTATTGTCGTTTTAGCCTAGTTGTAGCGTGTCCTTGTTTTTGTCATATATATGGCAACAGAAAGATTTACCCGCATACCAAGTCAAGTAAGACGTTATTAACCTAATTAATTCTTGCGACAACACATGGGCTTGTTTAAAAGTTTTAGAATCGCACACTTTGCTAGTGATTAATATAAATAAGCTAACAAATTTACGACAAACGACAACACTTTAATGTTGCATAATATTTATAGAAATTTATAGTTTTACTGCACCACTTTTTTTTAAGATTTAACTGTCTTACACGCTGCTGTTGTTACTGTTGCGAATTGCAAGAAGCAAAACAACATTGATATAACTTTTGCTGTTGTTGTGAGATATATTGTGAGAAATAAATTGTTGCATACCTTTAGTATGTTTGTCAAAGGTATTTGCTATGATTTTATTGTGGTTGTTGTATTTACAAAAACTAACATGCCAGAAATTTTAGCATCCTTTCGCTTTCTTTAATGTGACACACGAGTTTCTCTGCTTTTGATGTGTGCCGCTTTTTTATTCCGCTTGATAGCGTTGCCAACACGTTGCATAAAATTGTGTGGTTTGCTTGGGCTGACGATGCAGTGTATGCGATGAAAATAAAATAAAATAAAAAACCAAAACGATATAAAGAAGAAAACGCAGCCATCGCAGCTTTGTAGCAAGGATGTGTTGCAATTCAAAGAAGTGCTATGAGAAAAAAGATATCCTTGAAGAGCCTTAGCACAGAAATTCTGCACTGCTAAGAGAGAAAAAATGAAACAAAAATAAACTAAGAAGCATGAAAAATATTTTTACAAAAAGTCGCGAGAAATGGCGGAAATTTAAATATAAATAGAACGTAAAAATGCAAAATTTTCAAGTGCGGCACAACGGTGAAATTTTGCGTTATGTCGGTAATGCAGCGTGCTGTGCGCTACGGGCAATGCAGATTTTTGCTTTGCAGAACTTTAACTTGCCTTTTTTTTTTTTTAGTTTTTGTTTCGTTTTTATTTTATTTCATGCACTTGTTCTTTGTTTCTCTGTATAAATATATATGTTTGTACTACATAAAGTTTTTTTTTAGAAATTTTAGTGTTCCTTGTAGTTTTTTTTATTTTTATTTTATTCCTTTGCCACTCGCATATTTTGGCAACAACTTCCGGCCGTAACGCAGCCAATGTTTGCTAAAGCATATCTGTCTGTCTGCTAGCGGAAATATATTGAAATTTATGCATAGCGGTTGTTTTTGTAGCGTAAACAATGCTACTCTGCTATTCTGCTGCTGCGTCGTCCACAACCACAACTGCGGCTTTGCTGCTGTAAGAAGAATGTGCGTTTGCGGAAACCTAAAATACAATTTAATACCTTTTGTAAAATAATAACAGTATTTCTTAGTGTTTTTTGGTGTTTCGTATTTTTATTGTCGTTTGTCGAGCATTGCAAAATAAGTCGGTTTGCAGCTCTGCCGCGAATCTTTTGTTGCTATTATTTTTGCACTACCACTAGGTTTTGAGGTTATGGTAAAATTAATATTCAAGGTGGTCAGTGTTTGTAGAGGAAAAGTGAATTTTTAGCTATTGTATACGCACTTGATTAGAATTTTAAACTCTTATTTTTAAAAATTTTTGGACAATATTTTGTAAAATCTTCCTTATGAATTTTTTCAGAAAAGTATTTCAGTTTTGGCAACTAATTTTAAATTTGATTTATTTTAGGTCAGTAACAAATGTGAGAATTTTTTTTTGGAAATTATTATAGGTAAATAATTGTGACAAGAACAAACAAATTACTCTTATTACCGAAGAACACATTTTTACCATTCAAGAGAAATTCACCAAACAAAGTGAATTTATTTGTAAAGATGCACGTTCATCTAAAGAAGGCTCTGAAGTAATTCTAAAGGTGGAAAAAGGTCACCACCCTGCACACGTCAAGGTTTTGCAAGGTGTCTCATAAAATGAACATGACTCGAAAACAAAATTAACCAGCTTTCAAAACCACCGCAGATTGACCATCTAGTAGTCCGGATCTTAACATACTAGACTACAATTTGTGGATTGTTTGAGAGAATGTTACTTAATTACTTGGTTTTTCAGATGAAAATTGCTCCTTAATATCAGGATACCCAGGCTTTTTTTGTTTAGATTTGATGGCCTCAAACGTTTATTTTTCAAGGTACAACCATAAAAATTTGAGTACTAGTGGTTTTCGTTGCGAAAAAATGCAAAGATATAAATAACCTCATTTTGTCCTTACTCGACTTTAGCGGTTATTCCTTATCGACACAGAATGTATGTTCAATGATATTTTTGACGAAAGAAGAGTTTTTTTATAAGTAATGTCAAAATAAAACAGCTGATTCATAAATTATACAATTTTTGTTTTTAATTATGCGTTGTTATTTTCTATTAAAAAGGAGCAATATAACTTCGAAGAGGAGTTGGGCAATAGTAGGGAATGAAGTTTTCATCCAAATATGGGATGAAAACAAGCAGAGCTTTCGCATACCAAGAAAAAACTCATGTATACGCAGAGACGCCAGGAGCATTGTCAGAAAAATAAACTCAATTCTTCTACGGTATCTCTGTGTGAACAACTGTGGTTATATGTTACTTAAAATTAATTTAACTCTCTGTGTAGACATAGCATTAGAAAAGAGTTTAGTTGAGTTTTCTCCTGCATAATTGTATTGGAAACGCAAGCGTTTTTATTGAGTTGCAAAACGCACCTTTGTACTGGAAACGCAAACTAAACTCTCTGTGTAGACAAGTTATTAGACCGTTGTTCGAAGTGGTAGGACTATTTTCACGTCATGGGCCGGGCAGTGATCATGCACGTCCTCTAGGCTTGCGTAGAACGACTTGACAGCATCGTCCTTTTCCTCCGTCAGGGCGTGAGCGCAAACTAGGCTCGTGTGGGAGAGTTTCACATTGATGCGGATTGTAGCCTTTCGGTGTCTGGTGTGGACCGGGAAACAAGATTGCGTAATTTCCGGCTTATGACGAATCCGCATTCAAATTCACGCTTCTACGCATGGCAGCTGTAGTAGATATCGCAGTCTACTCTCTTAGAGCAGCCTAGTCCTTTCCATCGCGTCTTCTGGATGGCGGTGATGTCAGCCTTTATTTTTGCGAGGGTTTCTGCCAGTTGGACAGAGACACCTTCCCTGTAAAGAGTCCCTATAAACATTTTCAAAAATGTTGAACATTAAAGCCTAGTACTATGCTCGATCGCGTGAAATTTCACTGTCAACAGCCATTTATTTGTTGCGTGAAAATTTTGACAGATATTTTGTTGCGAACGAACAGCTGATGATCAGCTTACAAACTTCTACAAGATGTAAATTAACAGCCACAATTTATTAGAGAAAAAGCAGAAAATCATTTAAGTTCTTTAATTTTCATATTTGTGATTATATAAATACAAAATAAATATTTATACAAGTATGCACGTCCTTTGTTGTGGAGCAGAAGAAGTCGTTAGTTTATGGCAGTCTGCAAGCTGCGAAGTTTTGCGACCACCAACACCGCGCAAAGATGCATTACAATTTCCAACAACTACAATTATTCATTGCAAAACTTTAGAAATAGAAAAATAATATCATTTTAATTAGAAACATTGATCTTTTGCTTGGACTTTTGTCTTAAATGAAATGGCAATTGTCACTTTTCACGGCAAAATAAATGGTCGGTTCAATTAAATTGCCGTGAAAACAATGTTGCTAGATGCATGTTGCGGAATATACACTCAGAAAAAAGCTTATCGGAATATGATAAAAAAGGCATCATATTTAGAGAAAAATGGTATAGACTTTGCTCCAGAGAATGCTATTCTCTAATTTCGATACTGAAAATTCTCTAAAAATGGTAAAAAGCTTCCATGAAAAAGAAAAATATATCGTTTTTTGAGAAAAAACTTTTTATTTTTGAGAAAAGATTTGTTTTTATTGAAGAAAATACTTCTCTTAGTGAATTTTTTATCAAAATATAAGAAAAGTTTTTCATTTTCAATAAATTTTTCTCTATAAATGAGAAATTTTTGTGCGAGAAAAATACTTATCATTATTAGAGACATTGAAATATTTCCATTTCCTAGAAGTAAAGAAATATTTCTTCGAAAGTGTGAAAATGTATTCTAATTTAAGAAAATTTTATTTGAAAAAGAGAAAATTTCTATATCGAAAATAGAGAAATTTTTTACCGGAGCAAGGTATGTGTTTTTTTCTCAGTGTAGTACTAGATTTTCCGCAGCAAAGCATAGTACAGCTTTGATGAAAAAGTTGTGAAATGTTCACGGTTGTTTCACAGCTGTAATTTTTTATATGGAGATTTGAGTGGAATTTCACGTGAAGCCGAACAGAGTACTATGCTTAAGCAAAAACGGTACCAATAAAAACATAAAGTCAGTTTTAAATTTAAAAAATAGCCAGCTCAGAAAATACATAGCTTTTCCATGTATTTTATTTTAAAACTGGCTACTTTTTTGGCATTCAAGTCATGTTTGAACTTATTTATAATTTAAAATTATTTTAAAATTGAAAAAATTGTACTTAACATGGACGAAGAAAGTTTATTCATGGGCAGAGAAATCCTGACGGACTATAGTGCTGTACGAAAACTGCCATATTTACAATGGATACCTAGTTTGGCCTTGACTCACCACCCATGGTAGACTACTCAAGCTTATTAAAGCTCTATTGGCTGCTACCTTTAAGATAGACCTCTCTGCACCTGTTTGCAGGAGCCGACAATCCATGAGCAGCGATCAGGCTAGAAACTTTACTCCTTATCTTGTACTTCTGCCTAATTATTTCGATGTTGTTTTTGGAGCTGTCCAAGACACTTTCTATCAAGGCACAACTGAGGACGGCCTTGTGCTCCCCATTCTAAGATTATAGCTTTGAATTCATAAGTCACAAGCGAGTAGATTGCCCCTAAGCTCTTGTCCATATGAACGGCGTAGATCTTGTGGAGTCAGCAACTCTGGACGTTCTGATCATATCGATCCAATCTGATCTTCGAAGGAAGCGGCCAAGTGCCTAGGTTTATTAGAACGGTGCAAGAAATACTTCACTCCAGCTAAACTTCGCTTGATGAGGTAAAGCTCATATACTAGCCCAAAATGGAGTACAATCCACACATTTCGGCAGGGCCTTCAGGATCTTATTTGGTGCTTCTGGGCCGAAATCAACGTCGTGCGATAGATTTGATAGGGCAGAAACCATTTCTTCCTCTTTCTACTCTCTTGGGCATCGACCCAATGTTGGTTACCTAAGCCTTTTGTACAGGTATTACAATGGGAAGTGTTCAAGAGGAATTCATGGGCTGACGCTCGTTTGTTTTCTACACCCACTCTGGCAGCTCTCAGGGCTCATCTCTATATTGACTTGATGTCCAATAAAACATCCTATTACTGACACAATTCGTTCTTCAATTGCTACTAAATTGTGGAATAATCTCCCTGCGAGTGTCTTCCCCGGAAGTTTCGTGCTGCACGTATTTAAAACACACCTTCACTAAAACTACTCTACAATCCCAACCTCCCACTAATCTAATACTCTTCTCTCGAACCAACGCTATGTTTACTCCATTCATACTAGGCATTCTTTAAGCGTTGGTCAAGCCTAAAAATAAATTTTTTTTCTCAATTTCCTACTTGTCTGAAATATTTTTTTTTTCGAAAAGCGATAAAAATCATTTGTTTTTCTATCAAAATTGACAGTGTTCTCTTCTTTTCTGAAACATCCCTATTTTAGCAAAATAATGCTTGACTCGTTTTTTATTGGTAGCAAACAAAAAGTGTGGAGCTTTAAAAAAGTAGTCAGTTTTAAGTAAAAACGGTTTTAAGAGAAAGTGTGCAGCTCGTTATTAGTAAGGCTGTGTTTTTCGTTTGTGGTGGTCGTCAACGTAGTAGGGGTTCATTTCCGAGGCTGGATTAGTCTTTATTGGGCAGTAGTAATAAGGTGGGAACCCTAGTTTCAATAATGAATTGACCAACTATTCTTTAAGGTCAATTTTTTACTGGGTCTTTCCACTGAAATACCTCAAAAACTCGATAAATTTTGAGTTTCTCGATAACATGAGTCATTAGATACGATTTTCTAAAAAAAAAAAGTAAGAAAACTTATATTCTTATAGTTTTAATAAAACCTATAGTCCTTTTAGTTTTAAGTAAAGATGGAAATTTTTGAACAAAAATTCATTAAGCTTGGAATGACTTCCACTCTTGTGAGCATAATCATAAGCACATCATAATGCATCACTTGAATTTAAGTAATATAAATAAATGTCATAAAAGCTAGCACTAAAATTGATTTAGCGCTTTGAAACTAATGCCAAAGTGAGTAATTTTTTGTTTTTGCCTCTCATCCACACTTCAAAATGGCACTGCAATTATTTGCCTTAGAAGCATGAAATTTTGTGTCAATGATTGCGTGATGATTCATCAGCATCGGCAGTAGCACCAGCATCGCCATCACCATCATTACCATCATCATTATAGTTAACATAAGAATCATTCGTTATAACCAAACATGAAATTAAATTCAAATTCAAACATTATTCGCCCCTCACTTAATATTTAATCCAATTAGTTTATTCAATAAATTAATTCAGCAGCGTTTATTTGCATTTTATTCAATTAAATTATTTAGAATGTTCTAAAATTTTATCAGTTTTTTTTTCAAAACTGCCACAGCAAATATTTTAACTAAAAGTAGCAACAAGAGCCAAAGAAAAATGTTAGTATAATAATTGCTGTACAAAATAACAGTTACCAACGGCTTTAAGTTGTAAAACGAATCAAGCACCTTCTTTGGGGTTCTTTTGACCGGCAATATATTTTGTTAGAAAAAAACAGTCATACAGAGAGAGTATGTTTTAATTCATATGAAAATGGAATTTCCAGGCAAAGAACCTTAAGTGGAGTGTTGAAACACACATGTGTCAAAAATGAAAAGTTATTTCAAAACAAGTACTCAAAAAAAATCTTGTTTGAGAAAATCCTCGAGTTTGATTGATAGATCGTAGAAAGTCTACATCTTGGTTTGAGTTTACTTATGACCATATTATACTGATGAATTTTTAGATGGTTAATTTACAGTGTCTAGTTTGGTTGACTTGTTTTATGTAAATCAGTTTTTACAACTGTCCTTTTTGCATAGCTTTATGTTTATATATTTTAATTTTTTTTTTTTTTTTTTTTTTGGTTTTGGTTTTCATTCTGATTTGTTTAATTGAATATTTATCAATTGTGAACCTCTCGCTATGGATTATTAAAATTATATTATAACCAGAATTTATGAAATATGTGCACTCTAAAATAATGCTTTTACCAGATTGTGTGCACTGAATTTAATAAGGTGCATAAATTATGTCGGATTTGGCTTGCCGAGTAGTAGCAGTCTATGGGAATGTTTGTGTGAACATCTGTTTGAATTTTTGCCAAAATAAATATGAAGCTATTTATTTAAATCAATATTTGATGATTAAAACATATTGAATTGTGGGGTGAAAATTTTGAATAAAATAATTCAGGAATGCTCATTATATCCTAAACCTGGACAGGTATGGGTATGTTAACTTTGTGAAAACGATTGTGTCACCAGTAAATAAGCAAATTCGGTAAAGAAAACTATTTATACATATATTATTGACCAGCGTCACCTAATAAGTTGATTTAGCACAGCCTCTGTGCTATTCGTAAACACAAGAAAAAGAAGGAGTTGAGATAATTATATGCATCAAAGTGCACATATTCAGATAGACCTAAGGATCATCACTTCTAAAAAGTTTTGGAATTCGCCTGCAAACACTCCTTCCCCTCATAATTCCATACAAAACCAAAATTAAAAACTATTTTAAAAGTCCTCTTTTACACATAAAATTTGGTTAGTTTGCATTTTATATCAAAACTAAGAAGTCTTAAAATAAAAGTCGTCAAACGTCGATGAATACGACCATCTCACTAACGACCCAAAATAAAGGGCGTTTTTTTTATGAGGTTTTTTTTCAATATGGATTACTCTATTGTCTGACAGTTTAAAGTGACGTCTCTACTCAGTATTGTTTGGCAAATCATCATGAATAGGTTAACGCCAGAACAGCGCTTCCAAATCGTGGAAATTTATTTTCAAAAACAGTGTTCAATTAAAAATGTTTATAGTGCACTTCGTGAATTTTATGGTGCACATAATCGTCTGTCTGAGAGAAACATAAGGAACGTAATTATCAAATTTCGGTCTACACTCACTCTTTCTACAAGGTCTACACGGATGCCAAGCCACCGAGAAGAATGAGAAGAGTGCGTACAGAAGAAAATATTGCTGTCGTTGAGATCAGTGTCGAAGAAAACGACAATTTATCGATTCGTCGTCGTGCGTAAGAACTTGGACTTTGTCCATCGACTTTATGGAAAATTTTGCGTAAGGATTTGGGTTTGGTGCCATACAAAATTCAATTGGTGCAACAATTAAAGCCACACGATCATCAAATGCTCCGTGAATTCAGTAATTGGTCGCTTAATCAATTAGACGAAGATCTGCTTTTTTACCGCAAAATTCTCTTCAGTGATGAGGCGCATTTTTGGTTGAATGGATGGATATGTCAACAAGCAAAATTGCCGTATTTTTTTATTCTTATGGTTCATGACCTCACGTACTCAAATTCATTCATGTTAAAAATATTATTTCGATTAGAACAAATTATATGAAAGTGGGAGGATCTGAGTTTCAGGAATAATTTCGAATAAGTTTCTGAATGCAATAATGTTTTAAAATCAGAATTTATTTAAAACATAACTTTCGAGTCTAGAATAAAAAGAAAATAATTGCCCAATTTTGTGTTATCCCTTTTTCAGACGGATAGAGAACTCTAAAGAAGTGATGGGCACACTCTTAAGAAGTGATGGGCACACTCTTAAGAAGTGATGGGCACAGCAGAGAAAAACGAAGATCAACTTTACGTATTTTCTCGCTATATTTAAAAAACCAAATTGTGTAAAGAAATATTATGTCAACAACAGCAACTGACCTAATTTGCTGCCAAAATAAAAACAAAGCAACAGCCGACACGATCGAATGCCACACGAAGTAGCTTACAGTGAAACTGTGTTAATGTCGCGCAAGCAGCATTTTTTTTCCAAACACGCAGGTTTGAGGATTGAAACTGTACCCTTCCCTGCTCTAAAGTTAAACTTTTCTCTTTTTAAGAATGTTTGTTGTTTACTGTTAAAGAATCTAAAGGCAGATTTAAGAAATGGGAAATAAATTTTGGAAATAAAGAATGTGTTCTTATTTTGCATAAACTTTAAATTAAAAGAGGTTTAAAGTACTAAAAAGAAACTACTTGTCCATTTTAGCCCTAAAAGGAGTTTGACCGAGTTTCTCATGTTCAATTAAGTGTTTGTGCACCATTGACCGATAGCTAGATCAACATCTTTTTTGCCCACTCCGAAAGGCTAAAGTTCGTGTTCTCAAGAAGCTTAACATGGCATTAATCACTCTCTGAGGTGTGCCATTTTCTGCAGAGAGGTGACGGCCGATCAGAAAATTGTATTTCCTTTACAGATAAAGAAACTTTTCCCGAGATGAGGATTGAACTCGAAATTCATTGGATCGCACGCCAAATACTTACCACTCACAAAAATTACAGGAAAAACATCCTGATTTCAGCAGATCTAAAATGAAACTATTCGTGGTGATTGTAATTATCTCACAAATTCAAAATAAGCCAGGAAAAAAATACTATCTTTTCACACTTGAGCCCTAATTGTGCGAATAAAACAACAATGGTGGATTATTATTCAGTTTTTACTTTAACACCTCTAAGCATTTTTGAAAGCAGTTTGGATTTCCGATTTCCGATCAAATTGGACCGACACAAAGCACATTTATCCCATTCAAAATTGGTACAAAAACAGAAGGAGAACAGAGCTCCTATGATAATCAAATTTTGTGTACTTAGTTAGTTAAAACTCATTAAGATAAATTGTAAAAATTCTTGAAATCGGTCAGTTCCTTCCTTGGACCTATATTAATTCTTTATATCATTTTGTATGGGAGGTACATACAAAAGTTGGCCGATCTTAACAAAATTTTGTCAAAAGGCTAGAAAATTAGAGAAATAGATATGCACTGAAAATGGCAAAAATTGATGAGACCTAAGGGGTACCTCCCTTGGACCTATATTAATTTTTTACATGATTTTGTATGGGAGGTACATCGTTTACTCATAAATATGATCATTTGTGTTAATTAAATAAAAATCGTGTTTTAGGCACATTCTGTTTTATTAACAATAGAAAAACAAGTAAAGAAAGTCTAAAGTCGGTCTAGGCCGACTATGAAATACCCTAAACCCACTTTTCAAAAACAAAAAATTTGTATTGTAAATGGGCGTCTCCAAGGGCGGATGAAGCCTATATTTCATATGCATTTAAATGTTGATGAAAAATTTACACATACCAAGTTTTATTCCTGTAGCTCACAGTTAATGCCTTTATTGTGCTTTCGCTATGGGAAGTGGGCGTGTTCATGGACGGATTACTTGCAATTTTTGAACACACCTTAGTTTTGGTATAAAATACATGCATACCAAATTGAATTTCTCTATGACAAACAAAACCTTATTTATTGAGTTTAAAACTTTTTGGGTTGTATGGGAAAAAGGCGTGTCCGTAGGCGGATGACGTCCATTTTTCAAAACCATCTTTGTCTTGTCATAAAAAACATACGTGCCAAATTTTAGCTCTGTAGGTTAAACAGAGGCTTATTTATTGCGTTTTCAATTTTTGGGTTGTATGGGAGGTGGGCGTGTTCGTGAGCGGATGACATTCATTTTTCGAAGACATCTTTGTGTTTGTATAAAACACATACACATCAAATTTTTTTGTTGTAGGCTTATTATGAGCTGAGTTATGCAGTTTTCAATTTTCGCGTTGTATGGGAGGTAGGCCTACATAGCTAAAATTTGGCACATATGTTTTTTATGACAAGACAAAGACGTTTTTGAAAAATGGACGTCATCCGCCTACGGACACGCCTACCTCCCATACAACCCAAAAAGTTTTAAACTCAATAAATAAGGTTATGTTTGTCATAGAGAAATTAAATATGGTATGTATGTATTTTATACCAAAACTAAGGAGTGTTCAAAAATTGGGAGTAATCCGTCCATGAACACGCCCACCTCCCATAGCGAAAGCACAATAAAGGCATTAACTGTGAGCTTCAGGAATAAAACTTGGTATGTGAACATTTTTCTTAACATTTAAATGCATATAAAATATAGGCTTCATGCGCCCACGGACACGCCCATTTACAATAAAAATTTTTTTGTTTTTGAAAAGTGGGCTTATGGTATTTCATAGTCGGCCTAGACCGACTTTAGACTTTCTTTTCTTGTTTTTTTATTAACAATATGTGAAATAAAAAAGTAAAAAATTAATGTGTGCATGTTATAATATTTTCATTAAATCCGTATAAGAGTTAATCCTGGAGCATTAACGGGAATGGTTAAGTCTATTTTTTCTAAACTCTTTGTACCTTGCTAGCAATGCCTCTTCAGACAACGCTCCGATTGGTAAAGAAAATGCTGAAATGACTTCACATCCGTGTATTAGTACTTTGTGAACAGTGCTCGGTATATAAAACCAGCTAATAAATTTCTTAAATTTTTTTTAATAACAATTTGAAGTTATTCATATGTATGGGGCAGCCACTTGCCAAAACTCTCAATATAATAGAAAATTTTTCTATTAATGTTTTGTTGATGCCAGTTATCTGTGAGCTTTGTTCAGCGTTATAAAAAAAAACGCCTAGCAGTGTTTCCGTCGTTAGTTGAACCATATCCTGGATTTGGTTTGTCGGCCAAGAAACCTATTTTGATTTTAAACTCAGCTTGAATTCTTTTTTGTTTTGCGCTACCAATTCTTCATTATCTTAACCTCGTACTTGCCAAGTCTTGTCTAGTAATAATATTACAAAATAATAAAATTACAAAAAAAGTTTCGATAAAATCAAAGCTTCTTTTTTTCGTAATTTCCTTTCAAAATTTTGAATATTTTTCTATACAAAATTTACTAGTTTTCGCAAGAAGTAATTTTATTAAATTTCTATAACTTTCTTGGTTATAAAAAAAGGGCAAATAATATTTTGGAAGTCAAAAGATAATAATCCAAATAGAATTACAAAAAAGTTTCAACAAAATCAAAGAATCCTTTTTTCATAATTCTCTTTTGAACTTTACAACATTTTGAATATTTTTCCATACAAAATTGACTAGTTTTCGCAAGAAGTCACTTTTTTAAACTTCTATAACTTTGTTATTTATGAAAAGAAGCAGATAATATTTTGGAAGTCAAAGGTTAATACTTCAATTACAATTACAAAAATGTTTCGCTAAAATCCAAGAATACTTTTTTGTTATAGTGCATCAAAACTCGCAAATTTTTGAGATTTTAGGTATTTTTTTTAAAGTAAGAACATTTTTTTTTACAAAAAAATACATGCTCAAAAAAGTTTCTTTCAGTATCGAAATAGTCCTTTCAGTATCGAATAGTCCACAAAGCCCTGAATATCTTTTTGTAAAACTGCAATTTTTCCAATCACAGAGGTCATCTAAATTTGTTGTCCCTAGGGTAAACTATCTAAACAGCAGTCGATTCTTTTTTGTCAGCACCATTAGAACTGGCTTCAAACGTGCTTTATTTGAGTACTTTAGCTCCTTAAATCAATAAGTGTATTTTTCCTCTTTACTCTATTTTTCTATCTTCTCAACTTCCAAATTCTCTACTCTATTTTCAGTCATATTTACATATTTTAAGTCATTATAAATATATTAAGTCATTTAAAATGATTGTAAGCTTATTTTATAACATGTTTTATCCATTTCATTTTCGCTTGTGAATTCTTCATATTATTTGTCTAAAAATTATCAATATTATTTATCTAAAAAAGTTTTGAATCAATCTTACTTTTAATTTGAATAATTTGTTTACATTTATTTATTCTACTATGTTAACCTCTTTGTAGTACTATAAAAGACTTTGTCTTATTGTACACCAATTAACTTTAATAATAATTATAATTATAATAATAAGTTCTTCTGACAAGTAAAACAAAAACAAAAAAAAAAAACAAAATACATTTTAAAATAATCGTCTTCACTGATTTTTCAAAAAACACAAGCTAAATTTTTTTCAATATTAACTCAATTTTAAATAACTTCATTTTCTTCAAATGAAGATGTGTAGTATAATTGGATAGCATTTCTTTAATATTATATATATTTTTAAAAATCTTTTACATTTTATATAATGTAATAATGTGGTTTAATATTGTATACTTTTAAAAACAAAATGTTTTTTCCATATGTCAGAAATTATTTTTAAACATTAAACATGCCATGAAATTTCTGAGCTGGTTAAGCATAAACTTTTGCCGTTCTATTGAATGCGTGGTGCTTTTTTTATATAGCTCAGGACACCGATGAAACTCGAACTTTGTTTTAAAATGTAGCCTTTTCAGGAAAAAATATGTAATAATTTCATAATAATAAAATTAACTTTTGTTTTAAATTTAACTTTAAAAACATTTGTGTTTAACATAAACTAGATTTTTTCAAGCTCTATTTAAAAAACATATTCGTTTGATATGAACACAATTTCATTTAGTTTTAACTCATATTTCCCTCAGTGTACTAAGAGAAGTTTTTGAAAAATAATCAATAATCACGGTACTGTATTCTAACAGCAATGTTACAAAATTTATGATTTAATCCACCAATATTAAAATTTTTAAATAAATTTTTTTTCAAAAAGAAAAAATTTCGAGTTTTGGGTTGTAATCTCTTTTTTAAATCAGGAATACTATGTACAGAATAATTATTTTATAAGTACTTTGATATTCCAGAAAAAAATAATTTTATACCTGAAAAAGTTATTTCATCACATTTCTCTCAAGAAAGTGCCAAATAAACATCTCTCTTCAATAAAATAAACATCTGCAATATAAATATAGCCCTGACTAAATAAAAACAACAATATAGCTTATCATATATTACAAAATCGGCTTATTTGTAACTGTCAAAACTAATAAGCAAGTATACAAGTGCAAGATTGATAACAGATTATTAAGTAGCAGGTGAATAGAACGATAAATAGAGCAAACTGTCCGGGCTACATTAAATTGAATCGTTGTGTAAATAAACGGAGCTGTCTGTAAGAAAGTGACAGCTTTGACAGCAATAACAACAAAAAACGCGCTGACAACCACTAACTGCTGTCCACCATAAATTATTAGGTTTTTATGTGTTTGTTTTTATTTTGGAAATATAAAAATAAAAAAATATTTTACTCCTCTAACCATTATTCACCTGTTTGACCAAAATTCAAAGGCACTAAATTTGTTAGATACTCGATTTCTGCTCCCAATATCATGCGCCGGATCTAATTTCTACAAACTGTCAACGCTGCACTTTTTTATAGCGACAGTTAAAGAAACAGATAGTTGATGGCGGGGTAACGTACGTTGATGAAGTGATAAGAAGGCAAGTTAAACAAAGAACCTTCATCGAAATGTCAACATAAGCAAACAAAGACATTTATTGGTGCAACAATCAACAAAAACAACAACAACGCGAACTGAACAGAACAGCTCAACCTGGCAAGAAAAAAAAATTAAGGAAAAAAAAACCTTAAAAAAAAGATGCATCCGATTAGGATGCAGCTAAACGAGCTGCTGCTGCCCATCGTACCTTCGTACAAGTTACTAAGTGAATGACAAACACGCGATTGATCAGTTGCTGATTTTGTGTTACCAGGAAAAATAAATATTTATTGTGCAATGTCAGGTGAGCTGTCAGTGCTATTGTTATTGTTGTATTATAACGTTTAAATCATTGGCAGGCATTGCAGAAACTGCTTTCAGTCGTCCAACCTCTAACATAGTTCATAAATTTAGTTAAAAAAATTAACTGCAATAAAAACTAGTAAGGTATATCTTCGACTTGGCCGAAGTTAAAATACCCCCACGACCGATTCTTAAGGGTAAAGAATTAAATTGGAGAGCTTTTCGTTTGAGACTTTAGAAGATTTTGTTATTTTTATGTGTCTAAAATGTAAACATATCAATTGCTTTCCTGAACCTTAAATATAAGCATTTTTATAAAATTTTCAATTCTGGGGTTATATGGGAGGTGGGAGTGCTAGTGGGGGGATAGCGCCCATTTTTCTAACACACCTAAGTTTTGACATAGAATACACAAATACCGAGTTTCAGTTTTATAACTTTAATATTAGTCTCTTTATAGAGTTTTTAATTTTGGGGTTGTATGGGAGGTGGGCGTGCTTGTAGATGGATGACGCCCATTTTTATAACACATCTCAGTTTTGACATAAAACACACAAACACTGAGTTTCTGTTTTGTTACTTTAATATTAGTCTCTTTATAGAGTTTTCATTTTTTGTGTTGTATGGGAGGTAGGCGTGGTTTTCAGCCGATTTAGCTGACCATTTTAGACCATTCTCGAACTTGATCTTAATTTTTTTAAAAAAAAATTAAATATCGAATTTCAGCACAATATCTTTCAAATTACGACTGTAATCGTGTCCACAGACAGACAGACGGACAGACAGACGGACACACAGACAGACGGACATGGCTAAATCAACTCAGGTGGTGATGCTGATCTAGAATATATATACTTTTCTATACCTACCACGCCTCTTTATGGGCGTTACACACGTCGTGACAAAATTAATATACCCCTTACGCAGGTCACGTGGGGGTATAAAAAATGTATCTTTTTCATCAAGGAGCTTTTCTTGCAAGGCGTTTATCTGCAAAATTACTCCTGGAGACAAATCTGAGTGCGAGATTTAAAAAAGTTGTCAGAAGACTTAAAATTTTAATAGAGACTTTGAACGTTTTGAGAGATATACTTGTATGAGGTGCGTCAAATAAACATGGACGGAACACTGAAAAAGTTGCCAAAAAGGAAAATTGATGACAAATGCATATTGATTCCTACAAACGAGAAGGTTTAGGTTTCAAGTTTAACAATTATGAAATGCTTTTTAGGAGTTGTAATGTCCTGGTTATTATCAATTATTGATTATAACCAGAAGGTTAAGGTTTCAAGTTTAACAATTATGAAATCAATTATTGATAATAACCAGGACATTACAACTCCTAAGAAGCATTTCATAATTGTTAAACTTGAAACCTAAACCTTCTCGTTTGTAGGAATCAATATGCATTTGTCATCAATTTTCCTTTTTGGCAACTTTTTCAATGTTCCGTCCATGTTCATTTGACGCACCTCAAACAAGTATATCTCTCAAAACGTTCAAAGTCTCAATTAAAATTTTAAGTCTTCTGACAATTTTTTAAATCTCGCACTAAGATTGTGGACTCAATTATTGATAATAACCAGGACATTACAACTCCTGGTTGTATTAAAGTCAATACAATAAAACAATATTCACTTTTACAAAGAAGTTCTAGGGAATTGTCCGAATTTGAGAACTTTTTCAATATTTGAGTTGATATTTTTTTAAAAAAAATTTTTTCTTTAAATTTTCTCTTCGTTACCCAACAGGAAGTAGATCGATCCGTCTTCGAAGACCTTTCGGGACATGTCAGGTTCTTGCAAGACAGATCGATCCATTTCCATGGGTGTTTTCGAAGACATTTTCAAAGAAAATTTCACTTTGGCTTGCAAGACATTTTAACAAAATTTTAACGCCAAAGAGAGATTGTGGGCAATCAATGACTCTAAGTGAAAGAGAGTTAAGTTGGCTTCTGAGCATTATGAATACTATTCCTCAATTAACTCAATGACTTGTCGATACTCATGAAATATTAAAAAATTATTGGGAATCTTAAATCACTTGAGTACTGGTAGCGCGGCATAATTTCACGGAATCGCATGAGCGTTTGGCATGTTCACTCATGTTGTTATTGTTTAGTATGTGCTGTTTGTAGGGTTCCCAACTGTCCCGGATTTCGCGGGACGTCCCGCATTTCAGCTAATTTTTTAGCGTCCCGCGATAACCTCTTGCGGGACACCGTTTGTCCCGCATTTGAGAACTTAAGATTGTTTGTATATAAATTTCCAATTCGACTTAAAACACAGTTTCCTAAACCGTTTAATTTTATTATCAAAATAAATTTATAACTCGTTTCAAAAGAGAAGAACATTTTTTAGTTTCATTTTCCGATGCGCATTGAGAAATTATTTCTAAAGCTAGACAATTTTTATTAGCACGCAGTTTCTTGTTCTTTTTGTACTGTTCGCTGAACTTTATGCTTTTTTTGAATGTTTTGTACTGTTTTTCTTTATATTTAAATGCGCAAACATTTAGAACAAATGATCGCACAAGTACGGTGTTGCACCGACGGCCTGCAGCAACCTGCATCTTGAGAGAGAAATAAAATAAAAAATAAATTATTTTCTTAAGAAAGAATTTTGATTTGAAATTACGGATGACAAAATATTTTTTTACGCACATTTTTTTTTTAATTTTGATTGGTTGATTTTGAAAAACAAAAATCAGTACTTCCGTTGTGCAGTTGCAATGAACAACAAAATTCAGGAATATACTATACATTAATTTTTCTTCATTTATTTTTCTGCTCAGAGAATATTCAATTTTATTTTTAATGTCGACCAATCAGAATGAAGAACACTCCAAATTATTTTCTTATTCTCAAACATGCGCGAAAAAGTTCTTCTCTTTTGAGAAATAGGCTATATCATTTATTTTTCAAACATTTTATTTATTAAATCGATTTGGATTTATTTTTTGGTTTTTTCATGAATTGGACAAGAGTTGGAAACAGATTTAAACAATATTAAGGAACCAAGCGATAGTGTAAAGGCATTTTTGATACCATTTATTTCTCAAAGAATAAAAGGAAATATTTAATGAAATAAAAAATTGCATCTAATGTTGTCCCGCATTTTTCAGCCAAGTCCCGCATTTTTGATGGCTCCGTCCCGATTTTGTACTTTTCAGAGTTGGCAACCCTAGCTGTTTGTGTGTATATGTCAAAACCAGGGACCGTACCCGTTATGGTTTTTATCAAAAAAGTCAAATATGAACTGTTATTTTTTAACTTCAATTTTTTTCGACAAAAATAAAAGTTATTTTTTGCCTTTTTTTTCGGTCAAACATAACAGTTACTTTTGACTTTTATTTGAACGGTCAAAAATAATAGTTATTTTTTGCCTTATATTTTTTCGGTCAAAAAAATCAGTCAATTTGTGTTTTTTCAAAGGCCATTTTACTGACTAAAAAACTATCGATACCATTATTTTGGTCTCATCGGTGATTACGTTTTACATATGGTATCAATAGTTTCTAAATCGGACAAGCAGCCTTTAAAAAAACACTTAAAGAACTTTAAAAAAGTCACAAAATAACTGTTATTTTTTACCGATAAAATAAAAGTCAAAGGTAACCGTTATTTTTGTCTGAAAAAATAAAAGGCAAAAAATAACAGCTAATTTTTAACTTTTATAGAATCAGTTGAAAATTTAAAAGGCTCTAAATATTCGTGAAGCTGAGGCCATTTGTATCATAATGGTATATATGAAAATGTCCTTCGACAATTTTTCCATTGTGTCTTTTTCATTCGAAAATTGTAAAGTAACAGTTATTTTCGGTCCCTGGTCAAAACTACATGGCTACATTACTTTTTACGAAATAAAATAAAAACTAACCTTAATTTTATCATTTGAAAATAAATGTATTGCCACTTCAGTAAACTTAGTCTAACTAAATAAGAAAACCAGTGCTGCCACTAATGAAACATGATTCAAACAGAAAATACTAAAAATAAAGGTGCTTGCATCAAATTGCACATAACAAGATAATTTTGTTAGAACTTAAATATGTGTATTGTTTCATTATTAAGTTACTAGTGTAAAAGCCCGTCCTACGACGGGAAGCAACTATTTAGAGTACAAAATGCGACAAAAAAATTTATTGGATTTATATACAAAGGTTTTTATTTGAAAACATGTTTATTAAATTATTTTTATAAAACTTCCTTATATACAACATTTCTAGTAAAAAAATTCTTGAAATATTAACCTTGTCCCTTGCCATCTATAATGCTTAGTTTTACATCACCAGCCCGCTAAAACTGCCATGACTAAACCAGTTCTTTTAAAAAAACTCCTACTTTTTGCAATATTTGACCTTGCAATTTATTTATGGTCATTGAAAATGTCAGTTTAACTGGAAATTGTCGCCTCCGGAGAGTGAAAGGCAAATCTGTGTTTGTTGGGGCCAAATCAATTGTAGGTATGAAAACTATTTAATGTTCGCCAGTACGCCTGTCAATACCTGTGCGATGATAAATTAAGTTTTTAGGTTTTTCAAAACTAACCACCTTCCATTACAGATATCTCTTTTGGTATGGAAATTTCGAAGAAGTATTATAATACTTCCAATTTTGAGGTTTAACTTATGCAGTGGCATTCCTGAAGGATAAAATTTATTCAAAAACTCGGCAGGGCAATTTTGTTTATCGCTATCATCACTGTCTTCAATTTAATCCGTGCTCAAATCTCTCACTGTGTCACCAACTAAAATATTTAGAACTTGCTCGTTGACTTCACTTCGGAACTTTTTGGGTACAGGATAGCAATTTTGGAATAATGGTTGATGATATTCGGACTCAAAGTATCGCCAAAAATCTATTTAACCCTTTCAATGGACTTGTCCATTATATTGAACACTTCGGAAAATTTTTTTTTTTTATTTTCCAAAGTTTTTTTCTAAAATCAAATAGGTTAGTGCTATGAAGTGAAGTTGTACCAACATGACAAAAATAATTTTAGGGAGATATATAACGTTTAACTTAGTTAGATTTTCGATTTTATGCCCAACAGTAGCCTTCAATTTTTTTATATCGCGTGTTAATAAATTTTGCAAATAAAGTGAGTATTGTGATTGGTGTGCAAAGTATAATTTTTTTTTATAACAAAAAAAAAAAAAAAATTGGCCATTGCAGCCCATGAAAGGACTTTGACCGAGCTTCTTATCATCAATTGTGTTATGTGTGTTATTAAATGTTTGCACACAATTAACCGAGAACTGGACCTACACGTTTTATGCCGAATCCGAACGGCTAAAGTTCATGTTCTCAAGAAGCTTTACATGGCATTATTTATTCTCTGAGGCTTGCCATTGTCTGCAGAGAGGTGGTGACCGATCTGAAAAATTTTTTATTGAAAAAACTTTTCGCCGCGACTGGGGATCGAACTCGGGCTCCGAGCGTACTAAGCCAGACACTTAACCTGCACGCCACGATCACCATAATTTTTTTTTTATAATAACATTTGCATAAATAACGCATTTGCATTTGTCTCCGGTTGTTTTAGTTGAACTAAAATATTATAATACAACGTTATCGTGGTTTTTTCCATTATATTAGACAGCCTGCCAAAAGCAAAGCAGCTCATGTAAAAATCAGAGGGAAGTTTTTTAATCTTTTTATTGCTTAAATGATGGGAATATAAGCTCAAAAAAATTGTCCACGATTATTCTAGGCAAGCCATTGAAAGGGTTAATAAGCGAACCTTTACAAACAAAATAATCTGGAATTTCTATGATATCTTCATTTCCATTTCCTTACTTGAGTAGCCAATCGCTAAAACTTGGATCAGAAGACCGAACATTGTGATTTAATTCTAGCAATTCCAATTGACACCAACCACACCAACGTCACTGAATGTAATAATTGCTGTTCAGTTTATGCAGACCGAATAGGTTGCGGTTCTGTTAATTAAGAAGCACTGTAATAGCAAGACATGATGTTTGATGTATAGTAGTTGAGGAAAATGACGATAGTCTTAAAGTACAAAGATTTCCAATACGTAATTTAATAACAGGTTCTGGTCCATTGTGAACAGGTCTTAAAAGGTTTAGTAAGTACAAACATTTCAAATGGATAATTTTACAACAGGTTCTGGTCCAGCCTAAACATGTTTTACGATATAGAGAAAAAGGTTTAGTCAGTACAAACATTTCATATGGATAATTTTCTAACAGGTTCTGGTACAGGCTGAACAGGTTTTACGATATAGGTTCTGGTCCAGGCTAAACATGTTTTACGATATAGGCACGGAGCAGGACGCTTGCCTTTTATATATTAAGATGTTTAAATTCATCAAAATACGACTTAACCAGTTGTGCTAAAAAAAGTCAACATTTTTCAACACCAATCTGGCAATCTTGCTAACACAAAAGCTTATCAGCTGAAACAGAGAGAGATATTTAAAGTATCACTCAGTTATTACCTACACTCTCTTCACATGAACCTAACTCAGTTTGAGAGGAGTAAACAAATGAGTATGAGTGTAATCCATGTCTAATTTATATAAAAAGAGTTGAATGCGTATGAATATTTTGATGAGTATTTTGATGAGTATGAATGAATATACTTGCGAGTATACTCGAATCTGAATCACTCATTGCAGGTCTCTGAAACGGATGCATAGTATAAACAAGTAAAAAAGTCTAAAATTGGTCTAGCCCGACTATGAAATACCCTATACCTCCCAGAATTTTTAAATATGTATTGATATACTTAAACAAATATAAATAATTTCTTATTTTTTCAAATTCCATATATTCCTTTTTAGATTTAACAGCTTTCACTAATGTGGGTTGTATGGGAGTTGGGAATGTTCGTGGGTGAGTGACGCCCGTTTTGTGTGTTAACCTCAGTATTGATATAAAATCCTCCCATACCAAGTTTAATCCCTGTAGGTCATATAGAAACCTTTTTATGGTATATTAAATATTGTGAATTGTATGGGAGGTGGAAAAACCTCAGTTTTCATATAAAATCCTTCTATATCAAGTCTTATCCCTATAGGTCTTATATAAAATTTTTATATGGTATTTTCAATATTGTAACTTGTATTGTAGGAGAGCGCGTTCGTGGGCGGGTAACGCCCATTTAGTGTGTATACCTCAGTTTTGACATAAAATCATCCCATACCAAGCTTAATCCCTGTAACTCGCATCTAGCCTGTAGTTACAAAAGTTTGCACAAAGATCATATATCCTGACCTATCAGGTTTATGGTATACGCTCTCCTTGTATGGTTTTGTTTCTTTGTGTAAGTGAAATGTCATTTGTTTGCTTAAAATTTATTTACTTTTTAATTGCTGACAATATAATGACTTGTGTTTTAGAACGTTAGCGTTCGCTCTATGCGTACTTGGTCTTCGAGACGACTTTGAAGTAATCGTCTTTGATAATTCATATTCAAACTGGAGGAAAATCTTAAGTATTCAGAACTATAGTTCTGAATCCCATGTATTAATTTCGATCCTGTGAACAAATACATGAGTCGCATGAACTATTCATGATATCAGTGTGAGAAATACACAAGAGAAAAAAGTTATTTCATTAGCCTTGTGTTTTGAGTCAATAAAAAGTGTATACATGACATATGGGCATCTCCCAGTGGCACGGACGCGACATTCGCGCGGTTTTAAGTACTCGAAAAACAAGAAAGAAACAGAAAGAGCCGATATGTCTTTTAAGTGTTCTAACGCCATGAAAGAGTGCTACATTTTATAAAAATATTGGCAAAATTTAGTACAAATTAGTACAAAGTAATAAGCAATCATACAATGGAACGGACGCAACAAAAAACAGAAGTTTTTTTAAGCTGGTATAGAAATATGCAAAATTTAGCTAATTTTGAGAACTTTTTTTTATATATAATATACATGTTAATGGAGGCAGTAGCGTAGCAAGGGGGGGACGGGGGGGGCGGTCCGCCCCGGGTACACGCCAAAATGGGGTGTAAAATTTGGCAAAAGAACTTTTTACCACATAATTTCTGATTTTTTTACTAAAAAGAACACACCTCAATGACTTCGGTTTTATATTTGAATATCAAGAAGGTGGAAAAGTGAATGAAAATATTTTTTACCATCACCACGACTTCGTTTTTATTGAAACAAACTTGAACTTTATATTAAATTTTGTTCAATATTAACGCTCACACTAAAACCCAAGTCAATTCCATATGTAATTTTTCATTGGTTAGGGGTGCAATTTCCAAACAAATTATATTACAATTTTCATGATATTAAGATGGAGTACAAAATTAAAAATGTAAAAACCCTTTTTTTGAAGTGAAACTTCTTTGGCGGCGAGTGAAATTTCAAGGTCATTTTTCGTGACGCTAGGCTAACGTTTTCAATTAATATGAAAATTTAAAAAAAATTATTGCCGCTGCCAAGAATTGAACCGCGAACATCGTTGCTTATAAGACGGAATCTATTCCCTTACGCCACGTAGGCACATAAATCAAGTTTAACAAAATGTTATTAAAAGTGAACACGTAACATAATGAAAATAACATTAACTTTAGAGTAACATTAACATTACATTATTAACATTACCGTAACATTAATTTTCATCCTACAAGTATGCACGGAAAAAAAAATAGAAAAATAGCTAAAACAGGAGCAGAACGCGTTCGTGAATATAGAGAGCGAATTAGAGCTCTTAAGAATACAGCCGCTGCTGGGTCTGCAACTAATGATGAAGGTAAGGTGATTGCAACAACGGCTGAGTTTCAAAATGCATTTTTACGAAACATCAGTGTATTTTGGTGAATCTCAACAATCAACGTTCTCTGCTTTATGAGGCCCTCTATCAACATAGCAATTATTATGATCAGGCAGCAGGAGGTAATAATGAACAAGATTTGCCTCTGCTTTCGGAAGCTCCTTCAAAGAGTACTATGCAAATGCAATCTAGCATTCAAAAAGTAACAATGTTGAGAAGACATTCGAAAGCAACTAAAACACCAACTGAACTAAAGCAAGTACCGAAAATAACTGTTATTTTACAATTTTCAAATGAAAAAAATGGTCGAAAGACTTTTTCAAATATACCATTATGTTACAAATGTCCTCAGCCTCACGAATAGTAAGTCGCTTTTATATTTGAAACTGATTCTTTAAAAGTTAATTTCTTGCCTAGTATATTTCGAAGAAAAATAAAGGTTACTTTTGACTTTTATTTTATCGGTCAAAAATAGCAGTTATTTTGTGACTTTAATTTTTTCGGTCAAAAATATCAAGCAATTTGTGTTTTCTTAAAGGCCGCTTGACAGATTGAACTGTTGACACCATGTGAAAATGTCTCACCAATGAGATGAAAATAATAATATCAAAATTTTTTTATCGGTAAAATGACTTGAACAAATATAAATTACCTGATATTTTTGACCGAAAAATAAACGGCAGAAAATAACTGTTATTTTTGCCCAAAAAAACTATAAGGCACAAAAAACTGTTATTTTTGTCGGAAAAAATAAAAATTAAGAGATAAAAGTTAATATGTGACACTTTCGACAAAAATCATATTCGGTACGGTCCCTGGATGCAAATATTGAATCAACAAATTATTATTCCATTTCGTATTGATTGAATTTCTTTTCAGATACTTTCGCTCTCTATTTCACACTAAAATCTCTCTTATTTCTTACTGTTAAAGAAGTTTCACTTCTGCCACGTGTACGTTGCTACACGCGAGTTTTTTTTATATTTCATTATGTTTTATAAAAAAGCACATTTTTACATCTTATATTCAGGTTAAGAAGCGTTCAAACTTGCTAGCAGAGTAGACATTTCTAAAACCATTAAGTTTCGAAAACCTGCATGATTTTCAGAGTATGATGAATGGAGGCGTCAGTTGTTTTGTAAGCAATACATTTCTCCAGAACTTTTCAGAAAAACATGTTCATGTCATAAATTTCAAAAATAAAAATATACTTTATGATTTTGTGATTACTAAGTTCTGAGACTATATATCATGAAACAAACCTCACTTACAGCTTTTAACCTGCTAGAACATAATTTTGAATAGTAATATGTTTTGGGTATACTGTTACATAAAACTACTAGTTTAAAAATCATTAATAAACTTTTTACTTGCTTAAAAAAATTTCTAAAAAATTGATTTAAATTCATTAAATTTTTTATTTAAATTAAATAAATGGCGTTTACTGACAATTTTATGGCCTTCTGACGTTTTTTTTTTTATTTTGTTTTGAAGATGTCCATTAAAAACTCTAAGATGGATTTCCGACTCCTTTATTTTGCTAAAATAATTATTGTTCTGTTCAAAAATCAACCAACAAAAACTAACAAAAATACAGTTTTTAATAGAAGATATGATGCATAGTTCCTTAAAAATAATTCTAATAATTAAAATTAAATTTTGTTCTCAATCAACGAATGTGAAGAAACACCAGATTTCTTGGAATTGTCAGCTCTTTTTGAGCCATTCATGAGTCTTGACCTTGTTCAACCTGGGCAAGTTTGCTTTGGGAATTATGTAGATAATGAGAATGAAAAAAAATTTCTGATATCAATTTGGTATCACTGTAATATTGTGATACTGAGATATTTATGGTGGTACTTATGGTGATATTTATAAAGCAGTCAAATGTTACAGACCTCAATCTTGTCTATAAAAGTCCAAGCGGAGATTAATATAGATACACTGAGAAAAAACATACTTTAAAATTAAACAAAAAATATTAAAATAGAAATTTAACGCCTTTGTTTTTCTACAAAACAATATTTTAAACAAGTGTATTTAATTTTCACCTACCTATAAACTCCTTTCTTTTTTTATTTTTCTCTTATTATTTTTTTGAAAAAACAAACAAACATTTGAATTCAATGACAATTTTTGAATTTTTTGAATTGGTTTGACAAATACCGAACATATGATAAAATAACAACTAATTAATTAAATATTAAAATATTTCAAATGCAAACTTCATCGAATGAAGTTTACATTTGGTATTCGGAAGGTCCCGGGGGTAGCTGGTTGTGAATCTGGTGCTAAGACTCGGAAAAGTTAATAAAATGGAATCGAAAAGAATATGCTTTAAAACATGAGTTTTTAATTTTAAAATGTTTGTTTTAAATTTGGTTTTCATAGAAAAAACATTGTTTTAAAAACAAAAACTTTTGTTTTGAATTTAACTTTAAAAACAGCTCTGTTTAATTTTTTTGAATTTATTTCAAGCTCTATTTCAAAAACAAATTCGTTAGATATGAACACAATTTCATTTAATTTTAACACATTTTTTCCTCAGTGTACTATAAAGAAATTGATAAAAATTATGAAAAATGTTTATAAATGAATTTTAATATTTCATTTAAATTTTATATAGAAAATGGGGGTTGATTTCGAAAAAAAAATAATTATATTAATAGTTATTCAGGGTCACTAGGGAAAATTTGTCAACGTTTTGCTTCCAGGTCCTTTTTTTTCTTCAATTATGCAAAATTTTTCGTAATTTTTTCAAAGTTTTCTATATTCAACTACTAGAGTTCTTATATTAAAACTGATATTGTGTGGTTTACTCTTAGTACATTTGTCTCTCACAACTTATAGGCCCGGAGACAAAAATATTGGAACAATTCAGAAAAAATTCTTTAAGTTTCTGAAAATTTTAGATTCTTACTTCTTTTATCAAATATTCATGGATAGCATAGTTTTGTTTTTTTTTAATCTCTTCTAAAATATGTCATTTTTGTAGAGGTTGATTCGAAAATATGTAGTAAGATTCATCGACTTATTGTATAAAAAAAAATCTTCTTAAGGGGTGCACAATTTAGTTTCCGCCCCGGGTGCGACCAACCCTAGCTACGCCACTGAATGGAGGTCAAAGGATAACATTTCTTCGTAGACTTATGAAATATGAGAATTATTTCTTACCTTTTTTTTAATAGATATAGCACAAATACGGACGCGACAAATTTTTCCGAAAGTAGTAAAATACAGTAAAGATGTTCATTACAAATTTTAATAAAAATTAATTATAATAAGTTCATTTCAAGTAACATAGCAGCAATACTAATAAAAAAAAATAAAGTTAAAAGCCGTTAGAGTGCTTTATTTTAATGTTTTTCTTCAATTTTGGTGGACTTTTTTTGGGAGATGCCCATATGAAACAATACAAAATTTCGAAAATACCTTGAAAATTAACAAGGAGAATATGCATGATTCATAACTTTTGTGAATAAAATGCATGTATAAATACGAGGAGAACAAAAATATTGTATGAGATAAGTGACAAAAATGCATGAATCTCACATACACATAGAGGGGAAATGAGAACTACTTAATGAGTTAAGTGACCTTAATTGATATAATCCATGTACAAATACTAGCACAGCAAGAAAAGTTGTACTTTTATTACTACTACTTGTAAAAATAGTACTAAAACTACATCCACTAGGAATCAAACTCCGCAATATCTTTGGTCCCATGAAAAAATTTTATTTTTTGTTTGCAGATGGGAAAAAATCTGTATTACTATTATTTCTGACCGTATATTTCTTTATAAACTACCACATCAGCCAATATTTTTACATAAAACTAGATTTTAAATTGTTTTTTTAAATGATTCCAGCTCACGGATGGCTACGCTAGAGTCAAAATATTTGAAGAATCATAAAATCTTAAGGTACTATTACAGTGTGTAAAAAATTAAAAATAATTTTTTGTTTTATTTTAGAATCTGGTTTCTTAAGGTTTTTAGAATGCGTATACGAAATTTTAGAAAAAAATATCAAATAAAACAAAAGATATAACATACATTACATTCGTATGTCGCTCATTTTTTCATACATTATCGTTCATAGAAGAAAATCTAATCGCGTTTTTCTCGAAACAAGTTTTTTCAAATTGGTTTCTAAGATATCTCGAGTTCTGCTTGATCGATTTCGATGAATCTTGATTTATTGTGATCTTCATAAACTCGGTTAAGCACTCTACCTATAAAAAGCAGAGAAACTTTTTTAGTTTGTTTTTTACGGCTAAGAATTTCTGCCAAAAAGAGGGGTTTTTTGTAAATTTGTTTTTCAATGCATGCCATTTTTTTGTTTTGTATTTTTTTTTATTTGCGTAGGTAGAGTGCTCAACTACAACCCTTAACTGAAGAATGCACTTTGATTTTCTACTTTCCGACGCCTTGAAAATGCTGGAGACGAGAAACCAACTTACAACCTTTTTTTAAACACGCCAACTTCAACGACCTCTAGAAAAGAAACCACAAATACAAAAACAAAAAAAAACATTTTTTTTAATATCTTCAACTTTAGCTGTACATAATGTAAATACATTTTAATTAAATAATTTAACAATACTATGTAAAAAAAATTAATAAAAAAGGTGTTGTTTTTAATAGCTTCACACTGTAATAGTACCTTAAACCAAGGACTATTTTGAACAATTGCTAAACAACTTTTTTTCATGAGGCGCCTTAATATAGGTATATATTTTGATTTTATAAACTATTTTGGTTTTATTTGAAGTCATTATAATTTATTCAAATGAAAAAAAAATACAATTTCAATCACATTCATAGCACTTCCGCTTCCCCCTAGTAACACAATGTTTACAATTTCCACGGAATCAACAACTAAGGCGCCACTCAAATATTTATCCTTAATAGACGATTTCACCCATATCCGAAAATATTTATTATATCAGAATGAAGAAATAATTTTTTTTTCTCTTCATGCTGATCGTTACCGCAAGATAAGCATGTGACTGACTGCATGTGTGCGCCATCTTCGTTGGCGTCTCGTGCGACTTCTTCACCCTCCACTGCATAGCCAAACTATAGCCAAGATCAAAGGCAAGGTATTAAATTCCAGTGCCAAGTGTATGGCACAACAGTCAGCAGCAGCAGCAACAGCACAACAATGCACAACAACAAGGATAACACTGTATCAACAGCAAAAACACCAACAACAACATCATTCAGGAATTTATGACTTGTGTCACTTCAAGCGTCGACAACTCGTAACTCAGACTGAAGTATCACTCGCTGGCTGTCTTGCTTGCTTTAGATAATGTCGCAATGCTGCGCATGCGCAGACTTAGTCGCACTGACGACATGCGTAGATAAGCTCCAAGCGATAAACCCAACCATTGTCAGCATTGAGACCAACTGGCAACTGCAAGCATTGCACATGCACAAAGTCCACCAACACTCAATGGCGCGCTGAGTTTGCGTGCTTCTCTTCTACTTACATACGTGCTTAAATTGCATTTGGCATTTAAATTGTGCCCAATCGATCGAGGGTAGACAGCAAGCAGCATTTGATTATCTGCTATAGATAAACGCAGCAGCAGCAATAAAGTTGTAAAGGATTTTAATTAGTTTCAAGTGAGCGTCGCCGCCAAACAAGGCTGTTGTTATTGTACGCGCCACATATAAGTGCAGAACGCAAGCAAAGGATTAAATTTATATTCCAAGTGGATCTTAATGTGGGAACCAAGCTAGGATGTGACGGCAATTTTGCTGCATCTGTTCGTTGGCATGGCAAGCTCAAACACAGTGATATTTAATAGTTCTAATGGTGTCGTATAAGAAATGAAAAAACCGCTAGTAAAAATTTTTTTTTTTGTAATAAAATTATATAGATGCACCGGGTTGGAGATCTTTAACTCAAGAAATAGAGACAAGTTTTCACTATAAACATCTCTATAATGTTGTAATTTTTTTTGAGTTTAGCTTCAACCAACGCTCAGGGGATGCCCCTTATAAATGCGTTAGCATTTTGTTGATTCATAAGACGGGTAATAGTTAAATTTATAAATAGTAAATAGTTAAATTGTGAACACTTGTTTTAATTTCGTACAGGCCAAAACTGTCGGCGAACACTTTCGCACGGAGATTATTTCACAATTGTACAGTGCGGCCGAAAAATGAACTATCTTGTAATGCGAAGTTATGTTATGGCATTAAGACAGTATTGTAAGGATGGGCTAGGTGAGCTGCCCGAGTGGACCTGGGCTATACTCGAACTGGTGGAGTCTGCTTGTGTACCTCCCTTGAACACTTTCCAGCGTAGTACCTGTATAAAAGGTTTAAGCATCCAAAATTGGGTCGATCACCAAGAGGGCTGAGAGAGGATTTAACGTTTTGTCCCCAATCAGATATATAGCAAGACGTTGAATTTGGTCCAGAAGCTTTAAATAATTCCGAAAGCCTCTGCCAAAATGGGCGAATTGTGCTTCGTTTTCGGATTAATATATGAGGTACTGATAGTGCGAAGATAAGCTGTAGGGAAATGTTTTTACATCGTTTTGAGTAACCGAGGTTTTTGGGCGCTTCTTTCGACACTTCGAAATTAAGATCATTCTTATGAAGCTCACATTATATCGAGATGCCCAGAACGTCAAGAGTGGCTGACTCTTCAATATCTACACCATTCATATTAGGGGTAACAAAGGGCAGTCCATTCGCTTGTGACTTAACAGATAACACAGGGTCTTACTTGCCTTAAGTTTCACCCTATTTGCAAGACCCCAATTTTTTTTAAAGTCATGATGGAGTGTGTTATTCGTAGTTTGCTTTCTATCACTTCATATCGCTATGGATCGATAGGTAGCAGAGTTCTTGGCATCGCCTTTTTTGGTACTGATTGGACATTTGCGCATTTCCAGCAATATGGAAGCATTCCTTTACTGTTGGAGATGTTGAAAAGGTTGCCCAAAAGCCGAACCAGGGTAGAAGCACACGCTTTAAACACAATAAGTGGTATGCCATCAAGGTCAGAGGTGTTTTTTATGTTGAGATTTGCAAGCACCCGTGACTGATTACTAGCCGAGATTGTGGAGTTCTGTGCAAACAATCCAGGTTAGAGGTCTGCCTTATCAGTCGAGTCAGTGTAGAACTGGTCATCTTTTATAAGTGTTAAAATCGATGAAGATGTCTGATTCTCTTTTAACGAATGACCGAGAGTTTTTACTCCCTTTTGAGTAGAAGAGAACCTGTTTGAATTTGAATTTTAATTTTGAATTTGGTTTGAATTTGAATTTGAACATGGATTTGGATTTGGATAGGTTTTAGGATTTGAATTTGGACTTGGATTTAAATTTTGAGTTGTTTTTGTATTCAAATTTGAATTTGGGATTTTGATTTTGATCTTGATTTTGATTTTGATTTTGATTTTGATTTTGATTTTGATTTTGATTTTGATTTTGATTTTGATTTTGATTTTGATTTTGATTTTGATTTTGATTTTGATTTTGATTTTGATTTTGATTTTGATTTTGATTTTGATTTTGATTTTGATTTTGATTTTGATTTTGATTTTGATTTTGATTTTGATTTTGATTTTGATTTTGATTTTGATTTTGATTTTGATTTTGATTTTGATTTTGATTTTGATTTTGATTTTGATTTTGATTTTGATTTTGATTTTGATTTTGATTTTGATTTTGATTTTGATTTTGATTTTGATTTTGATTTTGATTTTGATTTTGATTTTGATTTTGATTTTGATTTTGATTTTGATTTTGATTTTGATTTTGATTTTGATTTTGATTTTGATTTTGATTTTGATTTTGATTTTGATTTTGATTTTGATTTTGATTTTGATTTTGATTTTGATTTTGATTGTGATTGTGATTGTGATTGTGATTGTGATTGTGATTGTGATTGTGATTGTGATTGTGATTGTGATTGTTATTGTGATTGTGATTGTGATTGTGATTGTGTGATTGTGTGTTAACTCCTTTATTGAGAGTCTCATAAGTTAGAGGATCTCTAAAAATCCTCTGCATAAAATTATGATTTTATGCTTGTTTTTCCTATATTTATGAAACAAAGAAATTTTATGAACTCTTAAATGTAGTCTGGGTTGGATTTTAATTTATTATTATATTATTATCATACTTGTAATTTTTAATTTTTTATGAATGATTTGTTTAAATCAAAAGCATTAAAGGCTTTTTAAAATGTATAAAAATTTTCAATCTCAAAAATTTTCTCTCAAATAGATTTTAATAACATGAAAAAGTAAAACTTTTAATCTAATGGCAATCAAAATTTTATGCAAGCAGTAGAGAAATAAAAAGACTACATCAAAATTTATAAAATAAAACTGCCGCCGCTTCCTGTGCCGATCGCAGATAATCTGTTCTTGGTCGAATCCAAGCACCTAACCTAATAATCAAAGGATAAACAGCACTGTAAGAACTGGCTGCAGGATGTCAGAAACATGTTGCAGGCACAGAACAAAAAGGCAAGCTGCCAACTTATCTGATTTCGCCTAAATATTCCTAATGAAGTCATTATCGACTGAAGTTGTCTGTAAGTTGGTCGGCGCTGTGTTGCACCTATTTTTGTTTTTAACATACGGCTTTTTGCCTGTCTATCTACGGAACGGATGGTCTGCTTTGCCTGCGAGCTGTTAATTTAAGCGTGGCATTGTGCATTTGTTCGCTCAGAATTTAATCCTTGATGGTTCTCTACACTAAATAAAAAAGGAAGGCGTACAAATTGCGTTCAAGTGGTTCGCTCTTTGCATGGCGGCAGCATCTAAGACGAAAATCTTTAAGATTAACATGCTTTGATAAATTTGCTCGATATATTGCTTTTAAGCTGTTGTTGTTGTTTTTGTATTTTAAGTGCTCACATGATGCAATTCGTTCCATTAAATTTGCTGTTCCAAATCGGCGCACAGTCAAGTGGTCCATTAGGATACGCATTAACAGCTCATTGCGACAAATTAGTGAGCAGCAGTGTTTTTTTTTTTTTATGTAAGATGATAAGAAAAATATTTTGTCATTCCTGAAATTTTTGTTGATAATCAATTTAACATGCAGTTTTAAAAGGATTTGAAGTGAGACCTCAAGAATGCGCAGTCATTGAACAACCTTAAAGAGTGGAACTTAAAGTTAGCAGCAGAAGGTATTGAAGTTTTCCGATGAAAGACAAATTTTGTACTTTGCTGCTTTAGTTGGCGTTGCTTTTCGGCCTACAACCGGAAGTGGCATTTATTACACTCTGTAACATAAAATTTGATTAATGCCCAAACCAGTCACAAAAAAAATTAACACAAAAGAAAAAATTTCAATAAAAGGATATCAAAGATTAAAGAAATGACATAAAAGTCAAAAACAGAACATTAAACTTGAAACATACATAAAAACGTTATGTCAAGAATAACGGCTTTATTCTCAGATGATAACAACAACAATACTTCACACCTTTGGCCACAACAAAGGAATACACCACTTTTTTATAGTTCTTCAACATCTTTTATAGTTTTTCAGCATTTTATGAGAAAATTCAATAGAAACACAAACAAATAATAGGGAAAATATTTCAATAATTAAAACAACAACAAACATTGCAGAGTCGCAAAGGAGCAAAACAGAGTCAGCTGTGCTATATTTAATAGCACTATTTATAGGGTTGCCATGCATGTCATAAAAAGGCCGATTGTAACATGAACATGTGTGTGAATGATTGAGCGATGGAAGAGCTCAAAAGCAATTTTTATAGCAACTTCCTTTGATTTACTTCTTTCTTTCTTTCTTTAACTCCGAGGCAAAGTGCTAACATATGTTGTTGATGTTGATGAGTAGAAATAATTAAAAAAACCATCTGAAAAAATACTTTTATTGATACTTAAGTTGACCAACTTTAAGCAAGCATCTTTAAATTTTTATAAATCTTTTACAAAACTTTTTGATTAATTAATTTTTTTTATATCACTTTTGCACATTATATTATCATTTATGTCATTTTCCAAAAAAAATTGGCCAACTTATTAAACACAGGATGTGTTAATAACTTAATTTTTTGTTCATGCCTTACTACAGTTGATTAAATGCTGCTATTAAGCAAAATGTTGACATATGTCAACCGCTCAAAATATAATAAAAATAAAAAATAAAACGATAAAATTAAAATACTACAAAAATGTGTGACAAAGTATGAAGAATTGCGCGCATGTTGCACATTTTATGTGCCTTAACATGTTCATCGTCAACAACAGCATCATCATTATCGTCATCATCATCATCATCATCATCATTGTCATGTGCATATATAGTAGCATCATAATAATTATGAGGCCTCATAAAAATTAAAAAATAAAACTACGCTGCGCTTGTTTGTTTGACATGACTTTCCTTCTACAAGAGGCTTGCAGACATCTTGCCACTAATTTAGTGCTCGTAATAGATTCACTCACTTTGCCAGAGCCACTCAGTCTGTTGCGGTTTGTCTTTGCTTGTCGCATTTCGTAGATAGTTTCTTAAGATCTGTCATATTTTGCATAATGGTTTCAAAGAATTTTTTGTTTCTTTTTGCTATTCATTAAATTACTTTATTAGTTGTATTTGGCGGAAAATTGTGCGCTTTGACAACTGTGACACATGGCAATTCCTATTTGATGTGTTAAGTTTTTTTTAAATAGTTTGTCTTAGTTTTCACAACAAAGTCAGAGAAATAAAGATGATGAATTCATGAAATCAATTTTATGAGTACACACATAATTTTACAACAAAAATTTTTGTTCACAATTTTTGCTAAAATTTTTGTAATGACTCATTATTTTTCTGGCATTAAAAATATTAGTATTTTTCAAAATTTATTCAAGCACGCTTCATTTCTTAGTTGTAGAAAATAAAAAGTTCTACAGGCAAACTTAGTTTATATTCTCGATAATGTTAAACGGTATTTTTATGTGTTTTTTCTTTTTCAAAATAGTTGTGTCCGACCGAATATAATTTTTTGCTAAGGCCGAATGTTTGACAGAATGGAAATTATCGGCCGAAGCCGAATAATAATAAAATTTTTTTTAATGGATAATGATAATCTTTTGGTTATAAAATCAGCAACCGTGTCTTCTGTAAAAACGTAATCGGTCATCAGCATCTTTTCGTTGACTTAGTCCCGCAGGAAATGATGTCTTATATCAATGTGCTTTGACCGAACATGATTAAGATTATTCTGCGACAGATTTATTGCATTCTTGTTATCACAACGAATTGTTAGTTTTATTGTTGTATCGTGTAGCTTCTTAAATAAGGAGTTTAAGCACAAAGCCTCTTTTATTATCGCTTCGGTCATGTATTCTGCTGCAGTGATCGAAAGTGCTACATTAGCCTGCTTTTTGGAACCCCACAATATACTACCACCTTGATAATGGAATAGGTATCTGCTAACGTATTTTCTATCACTTTAATCACTTGCCCAATCAGCGTCAGAGTATCCTTTCAAAGTTCCATTATCGTCTCTACTATATTCAATATTCGAATTAAGAGCTTACTTAATTTTCGATTTTTTTTCTTTAGTTGCTCTTTTATGTTCATCTTGCATTTCAGATTGTTACACTCAGAAAAAAGCTTATCGGAATATGATTAAAAAGGCATCATATTTAGAGAAAAATGGTATAGACTTTGCTCCAGAGAATGCTATTCTCTAATTTCAATACTAAAAATTCTCTAAAAATGGTAAAAAGCTTCCATGAAAAAGAAAAATATATTGTTTTTTGAGAAAAAACTTTTTATTTTTGAGAAAAGATTTGTTTTTATTGAAGAAAATACTTCTCTTAGTGAATTTTTTATCAAAATATAAGAAAAGTTTTTCATTTTCAATAAATTTTTCTATATAAATGAGAAATTTTTGTGTGAGAAAAATATTTATCATTATTAGAGATATTGAAATATATCCATTTCCTAGAAGTAATGAAATATTTCTTCGAAAATGTGAAAATTTATTCTAATTTAAGAAAATTTTTTTTGATAAAGAGAAAATTGCTATTATCAAAAATAGAGAAATTTTTTACCGGAGCAAGGTATGTGTTTTTTTCTCAGTGTAGTGAGTATAAGGATATGGCCGACGAATATCGCTAAATATGTTATTTGATCTTTCGTTATATTGTTATATTATTATCGGACCTGTCTGTGACTGTTTCAATAAATTTGAGTACCTTGTCCAGCTTCTTATTTCAAATGTAACTTGCTTGCCTTAGCCCATATAAAGTTCAAGCTTTCGCACTTTTCCTACTTTGTCTACAAGAAATCCTTCAGGGCACTCCATAAAAATCTCTTCTTTCAGCTCGCTTTATAATGCTGTAACCCCATCCAATTGGTTTATATCGAGATAGAAACGGACGGCTAAGCTGAGAAGAAATCGAATGGATGAGTACCTTACAATTGAATGAATTAATTCATGGTACTCAATTCTACACCGCTCTACTTTACCATTTGCGTCCCTCTTTGTCTTGAACGTCAATTTGAAATCTATGGGTTTTTACCTTTTGGTAACTGCACCAACTTCCAGGTTTGGTTTTCTATTACAGAATTATACTCGTCTAATATCGCCTTTTTCCACTGCTCAGAACTTTTGGATCTTAACGCTCCATTAGCACTAGCAACTTAAAACACATTACCACTGGTGTTCTTTTTAAAGTTGATCTTCTTAACTCTCTTACAGGTTCCTCTCGTTGCTCTTTTTCATAAGCGATTCTACTATTAAATGATGGTATTTCAACGGTATGTATCACAGATGGTAACACTCATGAAGAAATTTTCTTCTTCATCATCTTCGTGGGGCAAATCATCGAGAGTGTTTTGCTTCATTTCCCCCACTGAATCGCATACCAGTTAAGTGATATAAAAATCCTTGAATTCTTCATTCACTCGCTTAAAAACGTCTTTTCCAAAATAACTGCGTCTCTGAGAAGCACAACCGCATATTTTTTTCGGATCATTTAACGATATGATCTGTGATGAGCAGTAAGGCGTACAGTAAGAAAGCTTGTATGAAGAGGCAGAAAAAATTCAATAACTTTGAGCTCCGCAAAGGTATTTGAAATTTTGTATACATGCTGATGTTCTAAGTTCACGACTATGTACCCTAGACTGGGTCGGATTTGTATGGAAAATGCTAATGTATTTGGGATTCGAAGGGGAGAATTTTTGAAACAGGTCCGGTTCTTCGGTTCAGGTCCGGTTAAATTTTTTTTGATCCTCACCCCTTGGCATGATCCTGATGATTCAAACCTTAGAGAGTTATTATTTTTATAACAGATGTTTTTGAAAATTTTATGGATTTATTAAATTAATATTAACTCTTTAACGGAGGACATAACATTGGCCGTTATTAGTAAATATTTTTAAGATTTAAGAAAAAAAATTTCATGGAAAAATTCCAACTGGTTCAAAAGTTACAGCCGAATTATTGAGAGCGCATTTTTATTTTTCCTTGCATTTTTCACAAACTTTGAACGCATTTATCTCGAAACCATGTTTTTCGTACTTTTACAACAAAGTGATCGATTTATGAATACACTGAGAGAAAAATGTGTTAAAATTAAATGAAATTGTGTTCATATCTAACGAATTTGTTTTTGAAATAGAGCTTGAAACAAAGTCATTAAAATTAAACACAACTGTATTTAAATTTAAATTCAAAACAAAAGTTTTTGTTTTTAAAACAATGTTTTTGTTATGAAAAACAAATTTAAAACAAAAATTTTAAAATTTAAAACAAATATTTTAAAGCATATTTTCGATGCCATTTTTTTAGCTTTACCGAGTTTTTAACATCAGAGGCACAGACAGCTACCCTCGGGACCTCCGAATGTTAACTCCATTCGATGAATTTTACATTTGATATATTTTAATATTTAATTAATTAGTTCTTATTTTATCGTATGTTCGATATTTTTCAAACCAATTCAAAAAATTTAAAAATTTTCATTGTATTCAAATTTTTGATTGTTTTTTCAAAGAAATAATGAGAGAAAATAAAAAAAAGAAAGTAGTTTATAGGTAGCTGAAAATTAAACACACTTGTTTTAATTTTTGTTTTGTAGAAACGCAATGGCGTTAAATTTCTATTTCAAAATTTTTTGTTTAATTTTTACGTATGTTTTTTTTCTCAGTGTAGAAACTCAATTCATTCATTTTTCTCTACACGACCGCCAGCGTTTTCCAAAACGAATAAGTCGTGTTTTTTTAAAAAATGTGTATTCATTTGTGCCTTCATGAAGACCTGACAACAACGAATGTTGGTGAATGACACGAACATTTTAAAGCCAACACATGTTTGAGATGAAATCACATCGAACCGTTGAGATCGATCTTAGTTTGTTCATGAAGAATTTATGAAGCATGGTCGAGAGCATGACAACTCGGCCACACACAAAAATGAAATGAAAATAAAATTATGTGTTGTTTGCTTCAAACACTGTTTATTTTCATTTTCGTTTGAGATTTTTGTTTCATGAAATTTTCTGAACTCTGATTTAAACACTTTTGTTCCCGTTCTGAGTTATATCGAACCTGTCATGTGATCACCATGTGCGAACAGGTCACTTTAGCAATTGACTCTTTATAGGTACAGATCATTGTACATTAAACAATACTATGTAATTTCTTTTAGTTTATGTAATTTCATCAGGAAATATTGAAAAACAAGCCGGCTACATAGCTTTTCCCAGAACGTCTTAGAAAAATAGCAATTTGCGGTGTTCACTATATCTCGGTCGGAAATTATCTGAAATCAAAAACAATTAAAATTTTGTCAAAGTATCATCAAATCCTCCCCCCAACGTTCGAACGTTTTTAATTTTTTTTTTTTCATTTAAGAATTGTTGGTGGACATTTTGTTAATGGGGAAACCCTCTGAATGTAAAAAAAATGTAACTAAGCATTAGGGAGAGGTATTTTATATGTAGAAAATAGAAAGAAAGTTTGAAATAAATCGATCAAGTAATTTTTAAATGGCAGTGAACACGGACTACGAAAACACAACTTGTGGCAAAATCGCTTTAAAGCTACGTACACGTAGGTTGTTACGTTCGAGGAACACTTACTTAAAATTTCATATCACCGTTACTTTTTCTCGGATCGACTTCAAATTTCGACGCAATATTTTTGAGATGTTGTACATTCATAAAAAAAACTGGTTGAAAAAAAGAGTTAAAAAACCTTACCCTTACCCTTAAGTGAAAAATTATCGTGAGTTATATGATAATTTTTATCACCAAAAAAATCTATACTATGACAGGATCAAACAAATATGCTGGAGAGAAATTAAACTTAAATTCGATATCAGCACCCGCAAATTATCTTGAAACTATTGAAACCATTATCTTGAAAATCTAGGCCTGTTAGAAGAAGTTTATAATCCTACATAATTTATTTTCGACAACTTAACTTAACATCAAGTATTTCAATGAAAAAACAACCAACAATTAAAAATAGTCATGTAAAAAAATGTCTTTGTTGACAGCTCTTAAATTGGCTTTAATGCCAGCTAAGTGGCTGCTAAAATAGCTTTTGTAATATTCCAATCATCCTCGTTGAAGCTGTTAGCAACGACATACATATAAGAGGCTTGCTCATTTATTTGTAGACTAATCTGTACAAGAGTCTTAAAACAGCAGCAGCAAAATGGGTCCAAAATAGACTTTCTTTTATTGACCTAAACACGGTTTAATGCGATCATAATGAATATACAAAATATCAATAATTTAATGCATACCTCAATAGCAGCCAAGTAGCAGCTACAGCAACAGCAACAGCAACAATAACAACAAGAACAACAATAATCGTCAACGACAACAAGGAAGCCAACACATCAAACTTTATTGACATTAACATAGATTGACATTAAGCGAGCGTGTCATATTGCGTCAAAATCAAAATCAAGAAAATCAAGTGTGTCCGTATAAAAGCAAATAAAAATGAAGAAGAAAAAAAAAATTATTATACCACAAAATAATATTTTATTATTCCCAAAGCTAAACGCCCGCATCTGGTTGTGCCAGCAAAAGACAGACTTGCCACAAAAACACCAACGACAACAAAAACAACAACAACCAATAACAACAACGTAAATTGACACTTATCCGAAAGCTGTGAAAAACAACCGCAGAGATAGCTTAAAAAACTGCCACAATGTTGGGAAGCAGAAAAACGTGCAGCAAAACGTGAATGAGAAAAACACTCCAAAAACAAAAAAAGCAAGAAAACTGTTGCTTCCAACAGTGCCGTCAGTCAGTCAGTCAGTCAGAATTACTTACATACTTAGCACAAAGTAATTTGATTAAATAGACATTTTGAGAAATCTCTTCTTAATAATTTTTGTATATTTTTTGAGCGGAATAAAGGTTTGCCCCCTTCCAAATAGTGGCTTCCGTCTGTTGCCCAAATCCTGTTTAAAGTCTTCTGGATGAAAAACAAATGCCACCCAAATGCATACAAAACAAAAAACTGCTGTTAAACATTATGATGCATTTTTATGTGTCGCGCTCCCCTTTCGTAACGTTAAAGAAAAGACAACAAAAACCACAAAAATTCCCTTAAGTCCTCAACAGCAGCTTAAATAAAGCCGCGCACGGAGACATAGTAGCGATCGCGTAAAAGAGCTCAATTGAAAACAGAAAAATTATGAAAGAAAAAAAACGTACTGTAAGCAAATCAAATTTATGTCAAACTGTCACTTCAACCAGGCGTAATCCTGCTGCTCTGGCTTGTTTGACATTCCAGCGGGACTAAATGCTGGGAAGCTAAGCGTTTTGATTTTGAGTTTTTGTGTATGTTTAAAATATAAATATGTAGCTAAGTTTAAATTGTTTATACAAAATTGACAACAAGCGAGGAACCTGTTTGAATATTGAAATTTTGTATTGCATGCTTTCAGGCGTGCTATCCTATAGTTGTAGCTTTGCATCCGTAATTAAGCATCTAACAAAATATGTATCTCTGTGTTATTTACGTAAATAAGTACACATACTATGACATTCAAAGTTGCCACATGGACATCGATTAGTTTTTTTTTTGTTTTTCCTTTCTTTTCTAATTTCACCAAATTCCCAGCAGAGCATCGAAAAAAAGAACCATTGAATTAATCATCTGTAAATATTTTGCATTCAAAGCATTTGAAATTGCGTGCAAGATTTATGGCATATATAATTAATTTTGGGATTTGGGGAATTTTGGTAATTTTTGGCTGTCGCAATTGATCTAAGCAGCACATACAAAACTTTTTAACAAAAAAAAAAACCTACTTCAAAATCACTAGAAAGTAAAAAATAATTTTAAATTACTTTTACTATTTATTTCTTGGTCAAATTTGTATTTTTATAATAAATATATTTATTTCTTTATGATAATAAAAGCTTCTAGTCAGCGCTAATCATTGATGTAAAATCATGATTTTTTCGCCATCCCTACTCTATTTAAGACTTTTTTATTTGTAAATATCCTGCTTGGGTGACGCAGTATTAATTTGTAATCTTAATTTTTCTTAAATCTTAATTAAAATGCTATATGTGTGCTGCAGCTGCACAAAAAATCTGATTATATTAGCGCCGACTTCGAAGCTCTTATTATCATAAAGAAATAAATATATTTATTATAAAAATACAAATTTGACCAAGAAATAAATAGTAAAAGTAATTTAAAATTATTTTTTACTTTCTAGTGATTTTGAAGTAGGTTTTTTTTTTTGTTAAAAAGTTTTATTTCTTTCTTTTTAGAGAAAATGATATATATTAAAAAAGTGTATAAATTAATTAAACACCAATTATTTATGCTCATAATATGGAAAATGCTTTTCTGTCGTTTCTTATTCTGGTCTTTGTCAATATGTTTATCAGTACCTACTCTTTTATTTTTATCACTACCCCATTGTCAAATTGTAATAATTGTGCCTACGTCTGTACTTTTTCAGTTAGTAGTGTCAGTATTCGATTTAGTGTTTTTTAATATTGCCACACCCCTTTGTCGAATGACGTGTGGCAATATTAAAAAACACTAAATCGAATACTGACACTACTAACTGAAAAAGTACAGACTGTCGAATGACGCCCACTTTATTCACAATAACTTGTTATAAGTGTGCCTACCTCTATACTAAATATCAGTACTCTAGTGTCAATATTATTCGCGACACAGTGTATTTTATATATTGCCACACCCCTTTATCAAACCAGGTCCACTGTATTGAAATTAATTGTTTTATAACTGTGCCTACCCCTGTAGTAAACTTTAGTACTCTAGTGTCAATACTATTCGAGATACAGAGTTTTTCTAATATTGCCACACCTCTTTGTCGACTAACGCCCACTTAATTGACTGTTATTTTTTACCTACCCTTGCATTTTTTCTGTGAATTTTATTAACTCTAGTACTCTTGTGTATATATTTACTGAAATACAGTGTTTTTCTTACAGTGACACGCCCCTTTATCGAATACCGCCCACATTACTGACATAAATATGTTTTATTTGTACCTACCTTTGTACTAAATTTTAGTATCGTAGTGTCAATAGTAATAGAGATACAGTGTTTTTTTTTAATATTGCCACTCCCCTTCTCGATTAACGCCCATTTTTTTTTTTACAAAAATTTGTAGTAATTTTTCCTACCTTTGTAATAAATTTCTGTACCCTAGTATCAATATTATTCGAGACACAGTAATTCTCTTATATTGCCACACCCCTTTATCGAATTACGCCCACTTTTGTTATAGTAATTTCCAATAATTGTACCTACCTCTGTACTTAATTTCAGTACTCTAGTGTCAATTTTCTTCGAGATACAGAGTTTTTACAATATTGCCACACCCGTTTTTAGAATTACGCCCACTTAAGTGATCGTCATTTTTAATACTTGTGCTTGCCCTTGTAATTTTACTGTGAATTTTATTACCGTAGTGTCAATATTTACTGAGATACAGTGTTTTTCTTATACAGACACGCCCCTTTTCCGAATACCGCCCCCTTTCATAAACGGGCACCTCCGCGTTGATAATCTCTATATGATGACAAAAAATTACGGCAATCGGGCAAGTACTTTAGGAGTAATCGATGTACATACATTCACAAAAAAAAAAAAAAAAAAAAAAAAAAAAAAAAAAAAAAAAAAAAAAAAACAGAGAAACCAACCAACTTGAGAACCTCCTCCTTTTTGAAGTCGGTTAAAAATAGAGAGAAAATAATACAGTTTTTTTTGTTGCACAAAATTTATTAAAATATTGCCAATATTCATTCGTGCAAAGTATATTGAGAGAAAATAAATAGATATAATGGAAAAATTTGGTATAAAATTATATGACTGTCATTTTTATTTTATTTGAAACCTTTGAACCCGCTGGTCATAACTTGCAAAATTATGAGGTTCTAGCTGATAATATCCAAAATTAAAAGTGAAAAATAAATAAAAAAGTTATTTTCAAAATTTGTACTTTGAACCAGAATATCTCATAGACTAACATGACAGAAAAATAAGAAATACTCTATTAAAAAGCTTGTTTAATTTTCTATCAGAAAATTTATTTCTTTTTGCTATGTGTTAAGTGGTTTGGATTCCAGAGCATAAAAACAGGATCAAAGCCGTAAAAACACAAAGTCCGAAATCACAAAAAATCTGAGGCTAATCTAAAAAAGAGAAATCTAAAAAAAAAAATCCACTTTCATAATGTGGAAACAACGCTTGTGAGGGTGGTTTTCTCAAAGGCTGAGGTAAGCTCAGCCAATCCAGGATCAGACAAAGGATCCACTAACCTTTGTTAAATAAAAGACGCAGTTTTGATATTAAATACAATTCAGTTTGTTTTTATTTAAGTATTAATTCCTTATTATACTTATTTAGGTATTAATTCCTTATTATACTTATTTAAATCTCTGCAGCACAAGATGGTAAAGCAGTCTCAGACAGTTGTGGGTGGGTATTGAGTTAGCCGAGTGTGAAGTCGGTAGTCGTCGTTAATTGGCGTAGTAACCAGATGGTAATCGGTTCGGTAATCGACTGGTGACCAGATGGTAATCTATTCAGTAGTCGGTTGGTAACCAGGTAGTAAGTGGTAAAGCAATATGTTGGTAACTGGACCTAGAAGTAGATTGTTCATTAGTATAAGAATTCAATGTTTAGTATGTTCACTTGATAAACAGTAATTATAAACAACGATGACTTTGCCATGCAGAGCAGAGGGCGGCAGAATGTCAGACTGCCGAGTACAATCCGGCTAGGCTACTCTATATCGACTATATATAAAGCCATGCAGAGCAGAGGGCGGCAGAATGTATAACTAGAGTAATCAGCACAAACTGGCTGGTTACTCTAGTGGAGCGCAACCAAAATTTAGCGTAATCAGCACAATCTGGCTGTATTACGCTATTAGCAACGTAATCAGCGCAATCGGGCTGTATTACATGCAGAGCAGAGGGCGGCAGAATGCCAGAGTACCTAGCACAATCCTGCTAGGCTACTCTATATCGACTATATATAAAGCCATGCAGAGCAGAGGGCGGCAGAATGTATAACTAGAGTAATCAGCACAAACTGGCTGGTTACTCTAGTGGTGCGCAACCAAAATTTAGCGTGATCAGCACAATCTGGCTGTATTACGCTATTAGCAACGTAATCAGCGCAATCGGGCTGTATTACATGCAGAGCAGAGGGCGGCAGAATGCCAGAGTACCTAGCACAATCCTGCTAGGCTACTCTATATCGACTATATATAAAGCCATGCAGAGCAGAGGGCGGCAGAATGTATAACTAGAGTAATCAGCACAAACTGGCTGGTTACTCTAGTGGAGTGCAACCAAAATTTAGCGTAATCGGCGCAATCGGGCCGTATTACGCTATTAGCAACGTAATCAGCGCAATCGGGCTGTATTACGTGCAGAGCAGAAGGTGAACAAATCTCACTTACCTAGAAGTAGATTGTTGTTCTATCGAGCCTGTTGCGCACTCTTATATTGCTTACAATTGAAACCAATTGTGAATTCTACCGGCTGATGCTTCTTGAGTGTAATTCTGGCTGCCGTGGTCATACTCTGTTGTTGTTGTCGTTGTTGTTATTATCGCATATTAGGTTTAACTTATATTAATATGCTTGCAGCTTAGATTATTTAATAATATATAATAATATTGAATAATTGCATGTAGGTCTGACTTATATTAATATGCTTGCTGCTTAGAATATATAGTAATATTAGATATTTTAAATTAAAGATTTAAGTGTATATGTATTTTATATTACAGATGTTTTTATATGTAAGATATATATTATTTTGTAACGTAACGTTACACGCTTAAACAGTTTTAGGTATCAAAGTTCGTGTGGAACGAAAAAGTTGCCAAATTGTTGAACATTGTAACTGTATTTTATGAAAATTAAAAAGAAAACACAAAACTTTGCCGCGATGACTCGTTTATTTATAAAAAAAAAAAAAATTAAAAATGTAATATTTTGACAGTTTTAAGTTTTTATAGCAAAAGCTTTACCTTTGCGAAAAAATTTGGAATAATTGACAGTAATTTTTATTAAATATTTATATATATATGTATTGAATACGTTTTTGTTATATATATGCATATTTTATATATAAAAATTAATGTATATATGTATTTTGGCGTGTATGTCAATTATATACTTTGAAAAAGCTAAACCAATTTGTATGAAATGTTCAGGTAAATTGTGGTAAAGTCTTGATAGTGTTCCTGTAAAGTTTGGTGTTGATCAAACAAGGAGGCGTAGTACCTCCCATGCTACCCAAATTTGCAATATCGAATAGCCCTGGTCGCGACCGGTCGCCCAGCCTCGGAATTCGGTATTCGCACTCAATTTACAAGTGGTGTTCCAATGGTAATATTTAATGAGCGCTTTAAGAGGGGCGTGGGACTTTGACTGCAGCCCAAATTTTCGGCATACTTTCAAAGTAGATGTCACACATCCGTAAAACTCGCTTCAAACTAACTTGCCATATCCTTCCACTGGAAAAATTGCGGCAACTTTAGACAAGGGTCTTGGCACCACCCATCGAATTCAAATTTTTGATATCGAAAGCTTTGGAACTACATGTCGCATAACAATGAAACGCATTACCAATTGGTGCCAATTTCCAATTGAGCGTGTCTCCCTACTGAAAAATTGACACGAGCTGTTGAAAAACGATTAATCGGGCCAAATTTTCAAAAAAGAATATTGATGGAAGTAAAGTCACAAAACAATGAAACTAACAATATTTTACTATTTGATGCTCTCCAGCTACTGGGAACCTGAAACGCGCATTGTACAAACGAAGAGCAAACGAACATTTCTAATAAATGTTTTAAATATACTTAAGGGGACGTGACACCTTCAAACATTTTTTTGTTTTAATGTTTTAAAATGCGTATAAGTTGAATGGAAAAGAAGATATAATTTTGAAAAATTAAATATATAATTTTTTTGTTAAGAAACTACGCAAAACAAAATTTTTTTTTATTATTTTCATCACATATGTATATTGCTACAGGAATTTTTTTAAAAAATCATTAAAAAAAATCTTGGCGGGCGTGATAAAACAAAAACTACTCGACCGATCGTACTGAAATTTAAACACTTGTCGATGCATAGAATCAACATCGGACAGAGAAATCGGTTACATAGTTTTTGAGTTTTTGGCCAAAATTGTCCGAAAAAACTTGTCAATTTTCGAAAACACGCTGCCATTTTGTTATTTTTTAACCAAACTTGTTACTTCTAGTTCATTCCATGGCGGTTTTGATGCTGATAAAAACCACGTTCTTTGTTTTGTTTTCCGATGTTCCAGTGAGTTGTAATCACGCCCGCCAAGGTTTTTTGATGTTTTTTTTAAGTAATTCCAGTAGCCATATATGTAGGTAAATAAAAAAAGAAAAAAAAATTTTTGTGTTATTTTTTTACTAAAAAATATATATATACATAATATAATACGGAAAGAAAGAAGAACTTAATAACTTTCCAACCAAATATTTTCACGTAAATCTAGAAAAAAATGTGTCTATTAAAGCGGTTTTAAAGATATATTAAAAATATCAAATATCTTTTTAAAAATATAAAAAAATTCAATTTTTGGTGGTCAATAAGAGTTATAATGGAACATAATTTTTAAATTTTTTGAATATCAGAATATTGGTATAAGTAAGAAATTTAATATTTTAGCAGGGTAAGTTCTGTTCTGTGAAAAATAAAAAGATGATGCAATTGCATAGGCCACCAAGATATATGATGTGAAGGACGGAGTGAATGAGCGCGATAGCGATAAAGACATAGAAGCATATATCCAAAATGTTTTGATAATATATTGGACCCACACTACGTGAAAAATGCGCCCAACATTAATCCATGTACCGCTTCCATACTGTGGAGAACGGTACCCGAGCTGAGAATGCAACTTACATAACGATTGAGGTTGCTTTGCCCGTGGTACGGGTAGTGAACCCTGACCACCACAACATCTATGTGCAAAAGACTTTCCGTGGTACCAGTTTTCAGGTCCCTGGTCAGTCCTTGTGTCCTGTTTGCCAGCAAGTGTCATGTTTGCCAGCATGTGACCAGTTAACAACGGAACTCGAGCTAAATTTGCTTAGTTTTATTAAAATTTGCATGCATGCTTCACACATTTTTATATAGTCACATATACCAGTTGACAAAGACAAATATGGATATGCTTTATTTTCCGTTTTTTGCACTTAAAATTTATTAGTTTAAGATATCACAGAAAATGAATAAACAGAATTGGTTCAAAATATCCTTTCTTGAGTGAGAAAAGTGAAATAGTCACCCGGGTGACTCGTCGGCCGAAATAGGGTTAAAAACATATTTGACAAAAATTTTAAAATTTAAAACAAATACTTTGAAGCATTATTTTTTCGAAGACATTTTTTAAATTTTTAATAGTTTTTGCAACAGACTCGTAATCAGCGACCACTGGGACCCACGAAATTCCAAATGTTAACTCCATTCGATGCAGTTATATTTAAATATTATAAATATCGAAATAATTCATTAGTTTTCATATTATCTTATGTTTGATATTTGTGAAACCAATTCAAAAAAATTGAAAAATTATTAAAAAGTTAAAAAAAGAAAGGAATTTCAAGATAAAAATTAAACACACTTGCTTAAATTTCTATTGTAAAATTTCTTTTTAATTTTAAAGTAGGTTTTTCTGCTCAGTGTAGCTAAAACGGAAAATATAAATACTTGATTAGGAATAGAATATTTTTTTTAATATAAAAAAAGAATTATCAATTTCTCTAATGTATCACCGAACTACCAAAAATAATGGTAAACACAGTATTCCTTGAGTGGTGGGCGTAGTCATGCCACGGAACAACGGATCTCGAGTTCAAACCTCAAGTCGACCAAAAGTTTTTTCAATAGAAATACATTTATCTACATTGTGGAGACCGTGGCATGCAGGTTTAGTGTGTGGCTTAACATGCTCGGAGCCCGGATTCGATCTCCATCCGCGGCGAAAAGTTTTTTTCAATAAAAAATTTTTCTGATCGGTCACCACCTCTCTGCAGACAATGGCAAACCTCAGAGAGTAAATAATGCCATGTAAAGCTTCTTGAGAACAGGAACTTTAGCCGTTCGGAGTCGGCATAAACATGTAGGTTCAGTTCTCGGTCAATTGTGTGCAAACATTTAATAACACACACAACACAATTGATCATAAGAAGCTCGGTCAAAGTCCTTTCAAGGACTGAAATGGCCAATTTGTTTTTTTTTTCAATATATTGACTTTTATATTCAGAACACACAGTCGGTGCCAATTATTCGCCAAATAGAAGAGATGGCGGGTAGTATAATTTTTGATACTAACTGAGAATTTGTAATTTTTTCGTTTCGTGAAAGAAAAATTAAAAAAAATATTCAATTTTATTTTCGAGTGTATTTGCCACAAAGCTAGAACAAAAAAATTTATTTTTGAAATTCGTTGGTCCGTGCAAAGAAAAGTGGAAAAACCCAAGGCTTATTGATATAATGTTGCATACATTTTTGACGTTTTCTCATTTCGGCACCCTTATTTTGAAATGAGAGCAAAAGAGCGTAGTCGTTTGAGTAAAGAACTGACACGGTTGCCTGAATATAATACTATTTGTAGTTTTTTGTAGTACTATTTGGTAAATAGAATACTAAAATTTTTGTTTAGTACTTTTATTGGTCGTTTTTTTATTCGGATGTCCTGATAAAATTAAGTCATTGATTTTGATCTACCCCCCTAATTTTAGTTTTGATTGAAGGATTTCAGTATTATGCCCTAAAAAAGGTTTAATGAAATAAATATATATTAAGAAAATCAAGAGATAGACCAAATAAATATTTTCATATTCGAAACGTTCATTGCATTGGACAACGGTGATCGTAAAAACCACTTTTAATTCCAATTTTGACAAAAATCAAAATTTTAACACATCTTGACTTAGTGTGTACACAATAAAACAGAAAACTGCACAAAACCCTGAAAAATACTTTTTTTTCTCGAGCAGCACAAAACCCTACTCTGCAAACGTCAAAATATTTTTGTTTACATAAAATAAGGATGCGTCAAAAAATGTACGCAACCTTAAATAAATCAACCTTGGAAAAACCCACAAAAATAGTATCAAAAATACTATACTTATATAGTAATATACTATACTACTATACTCTCAGAAAAAAATACCTATCATTCTCCGATAATTAGAAAAACTTTTCACATTTTCTACGAAATAGTTCTTCACTTCTGGGAAACGAAAATATATCAATGTCTCAATTAATGATAAGTATTTTTCTCGAAAAAAAAAATCTCATTTATAGAGAAAATTTTTTATGAAAATTAAAAATTTTTCCTATATTTTGATAAAAAATTCACTATGAGAAGTATTTTCTTCAATAAAAATAAATCTTTTCTCAAAAATAAACAAGTATTCTTCCCTAAAAACGAAATATTTTAATTTTTTTCATAAATCGCTTTTTATTATTTTTAGGGAATTTTTAGTATAACATTTTTAGTATCCAGAGAAAAGCATACTCTTGAGCAATCTCTATACCATTTTTCTCTAAATATGATGCCTTTTTTTCATATTCCGAGAAACTTTTTCTGAGTGTAAGCAAGTGGGGTTAACCATTCGGAGTCGGCACAAACCATGTACGTTTAGTTCTCGGTCATTTGTGTGCAAACATTTTATAACACATACAACACAATTAGAGCTCGGTCAAAGAACTTGCTAATTTGTTTTGGGTTTTTTTTTACAGTGTTACCTTATTATTACGAGTTGGTTCAGAAAAAAATATATATAATTAAATTTAAAAAAGAAGTATGACAACACAAAATTGCATATGATTTTAAAATATATGCACATCAATAATTTATAAAATCTTCATATATCTTCAAAACTGAAATTTAATCAAAAAAATGGTTGACGTTTTTGAAAAACCAACCACAGGTTTAAGCACTGCTGCCTTAAATTAATCAAACAAGCCACATTATTATTTTCATCCTCCGAACGGTGGTAGGATGAATACCATCAATTTTTGTTATTGGTCAATATTCTAGTTAATCTACATCTTTTGCTGGTTTTTATGATTATAATACGTTTTTATGAATTTTGGCCAGTTTTTTTAAATTTTTGACCAGTGTGCGTCGCTCTAGTTTGGTGTTGAATTTTTTTGTAATGGCTCATTGTTCAAACTTCAGGCAAGTCTAACAACATATTTGTTTTTTTTCGAAGGTTTCATATCACAGCAATAAGTTTGAACTCATGAGAGTGATTATATATTCCAATAAAAGTATAGTAAAGTTAATGGCTTAGGTGAGTTTTGAAGGCTCAAACACAACATATGTTAACAATTCTTTTTACACGCAAGCCCTGCAACCAAGATTGAATATCGGAATCTTTCTTTGTAGATTCTTGTCAAAACTCATATCGTTAATGCTGAATGGTACTTATTTGGCAGAAGTTGTCAGATGATTGAGAAAAACCAACCACCGAAGGAGGACCATTCTCCATCAAGGCAATGCAACTTCCACACATCAGCTCATAAAGTATTGAGAGCTCAGGAATTGATATATCTTTATAGTGATGGTTTAGAACAGTACGTTGAGGCTTTCAAAACCCTAGTTTCGGAGGTACCAAATATTGTGTAACAAAACTGTTTTAAAAACTGGTTCAAACGAATTTTGAAAGTGGTCAATCATCATAAAAGTCCGAAGAAGACTTCAAGAAAGCCATTTTTGAAAAAAAATTAATCAAGATTTACTAGTAATGATAGACAGTAGATGATCTAGTCATACGGATAATGATGAGGCGATAAATTCAAACTTTTTCTAATATGACGAAATGTCGTACGTATGTGAGACGATGAACCCGTGAACGCTAAAGTGATGAATTTGATAGATGCACAGTTAAACAAGGAGGTCAGACCGCATGATCTGAGTGTGTTTTATTTATTATGATTTTGAATAGCAGGCATCTTCAGTACAAACCCTTATTGGAGAAAAACTTAATCCTTTCAATTAAGAAGAACTTTGATTCATCTAATAGAACTTTTTTTCAAGACGACTCCGCTCCATGACATCATGTAGCATAGCTTCCCGTAAGATATCAGAAACCTCAATAAAATCGATGATGGAAGGGGTGCCAGAAAAACTTATAAAATTCATCAATTAAAATTAGTATAGTTTTTTTAAATAAACGGTACCAATCTGCTTAAAACTGACTCGTTAAAAAATGTTTTTTATATTAAACGGAACTAAAGTTTGGTAGGTATCTTAGTTGTATGTATGGTGGACAATTTTTTTGGTGCGCAGTCCTGAGGTATAAATATTTTTCGTCAAACCTATTCTCCAGAAAAACCATTGGAGGAATTTTTTCGACCTTTTTTATTGATATTCCTTGCAGGTTATGAGTTTTTTTCGCATTGAAATGACCTGAAAATTACCCTGATCTTAGACCGAACGACGAACGTTGGTACATCATGATGGTGCAGGGTAAAGAGAAGGAAGCCCAAAAATTGGCTGAATTAGAGCGCATCATTGAAATTATGTATAACAACGGTATTTCTACACAAATATTACAAAATTTACTCGATTCCATGTCTGACCATATAAAAACACTTACAAAAAACAAAGGTGACTCTACAAAATATTAGTTTTAAAGTTTTAAATTTAATTAATTTTAATGCTACTGTATATATTGTTCAAAGAAATATCGTTTTGGGAAACATTTAATGGCTGAAATTTATAAATATTTTTAAATAATTTTTTTTTTATATATTATCGAACCCCCAAAAAATTCAAAGTTTTGAAAAAGGTTAGCAAAAATAATTCCAATTATTTACCAAAATGATTCCTATGCATATTTTCAAAACTAATAAACAGTTTTCTAACATGATCTATGCTGACAACGTCCAACAGAGTTTCTTAGAACTGTTGTCGGCAATTCTTCTAATACGCTAACAACTGTTTGTTTCCTTTAACAACGGTGAGCGGTGCGTGTTAGTTGTAGGCGTCATTATAGCGAACAACAACAACAACAATAGCAACTCAAACTTGCAGATAGACCAAAAGAATATCCTGCCACTTGGCTTCATATTTAATTCGTAATAATTTTTTTTTTTTCTAACCAGCAGTTGAACCCCTGCGGCCAACAGCAGATCATTATTAATTCCAACACTCGAAAACGACTCGACTAAAGGAAACCAATATTAATTAGGAAAATGCTGCGCATGCGCACAAAAATAACGCCTCACTGCACAGCATGGCGAGACATTGAAGGCAACCAAAACGAAAAAAAAACCTTTTGTTTGTGTCAATTTTTAAATTTAGATGTTAAACCAAAAATTGGGAAACAAAAATATTGCTATCCTTAAAAAAACGCTAACGTATGATACCCAAAAAAACAGACGTCTAAGCGACGCCGTAATTATAGAGCAGAGTAAAATTGATTTAGACATTAGCAGAAGTAGAACAACTGGAGGAAACAGAATATAAAAAAACTAAGATCAGTTGTTAAAAAGGATCTTCAAACTTAAGGCCAGCAGCGCTGCTTGTTGGAAGTTTGATCAGGTAGTTATAGCGATCTCGTCAGTCAGTCAGCAGTTAGTGCTTGTTGTTGCAACATAACCTGTTATTATTTAACATCTAAAAGGAATTGAGCGCATTTTCTGACATGAAATTGAGACATTTTCATTTGAGGTTTCAATATAAATCTTCTTTTTAGTATTTTGCAACATTAAGATCAGCTGCCTATCTGCAGACAATGTATGTTTGTATGTTGGTTTGTGTGCTCTTGCTCGTGGCCTGCTGTGCTAAATTTCAGTTGGTAGTTGGTACCGAAAAAATTCTTGGTATTATGTTCAGGTGTTATCATGATTTGTTTCTAGACTGATTTGATGTGAAGTCATCGCGTTGATCGCTGATCGTTCAGATCATCAATCTGTATTTTTTGTTTTTTATGATAGGGCGGCTATTTGTTGTATATCATGTTTGCAGTGAACTGACCAGAGTGCACTAAAATTTAATGAAAGTGAAGCAATTTTATGCTTGTGCTGCTGAAATGATTTAAAACCTTGGAGCGATCGTTAGCGGTCAAAATGCGGGAAGATTGGTTGCTCTGGTCCAGTGACTCGACTGTGGTAAGATTGATTCATATAATAAGTGGTAACCGGTTTGAATGCCGGTGTTTGGATAGCAGCTGTGCAGTTGCTATAACGATGCCTGCTATAACCTGCGCACAAGATCTGTAGAGACAGAGCATTATTCTGAAGTTTTTTGTAATTTTTGTTATGTTAGTGTTAAAAAAATAAAATCGATAATTATTTGACTATAATCTGAGAAAACAAAATTTCGTTAAGGCTAAATAGACTGTGTTATGAAATTTATTAAATTATTTCTAATAAACTTTTCGACAGATTCAACTTGAAGGCCCATTTTATCAAAAATTACATAAAAAGTTTATTTTTTAATATATAAAAAAATCTTTACGTTTTATCTTTATCATCAATATCAGATATTGATATAACATTTTATAGCAAAATCCACCAAAATGTTTTAATAACTTATCAAAAATAAATTTTTACACTTTCCTCCTCTTACCAGAGTCTAAATAACCTTGAAGCCAACACTGCAAATAGGAAAACAATATGCCATGAAGAGAATACATCTCAAGGACTCGCCGTTATCAACGCCAAATCAACCATGAACATAATTTGCCCGCAAGAATCTAGTTTTCAAAGAAGAAGTATCAAATTGTACACAATAACAAAAGCAACAACTAAAGAATATCTAGCAAATTTTCACAAATTCAATACAAATTAATGTCTTAAATAGGAAAAGTTGTAGTAAAAATAAAATCATTCGCGCTAGTAACGGTCCAACAAGCATGAAAAAACCACTTCAAAATTCAACTTCAAGTATCCTAGCACCAAGAAGCGAATACAAGTGGGCAATAACAATAACAACAATGCCCACAACTAGCCTGCGCAGTTCAAGGATAATCCTCAGTGCGTAAAATTAATGAACAATGAAAATTGAGGCTGGCAAATTGTGGACCAGCGTGGAAATTAGAAAGAAAAAAAAGCAAAAATACATCAAATGTATTCATTACTCTGACCATAAAGCGTTGCATAGTTCAAAAATTATATAGAGACATCAGCCTAAAGAACCAAAAGAATAACAATCATCAGCAGTTAAACATTTTTGTTTACTTAAATAAATAAAAAAAATGGAAAGGAGAAAATTGACAAAATTTAAAAATAATACACTCAGAGTGGCTGAAAAATAATTCAATAATAATTGGAAAAAGTTCAACATATGTTGCAGTGAGGGTGCGCACACGGATCAGGATATTTAAGCTGCATATTATGCAGGACAACAGTTGAACAGTTGGCTTGTTTATGTTCTGCGGAATGCTGCATTTGAAGTGTTTGCTTGGGCTCATAAATAATCTTTGGAGACAAATGCAATTGTATCTCAATTCTATTCAGGCAAGAAAAATAAACATAAAATAAATTTCATTTGAGTTAGAAAATGAATTGAAAGAAAAAAAAAACAAAAAATATAATGGCTTATCTGATGACATTTGACATACATTTTCAAGAAAATATTTCCAAAAAAAATTTCGAATTTTATTCCGGTAGCTCATATGTTATTGCATGTATAGTAGACCGGATCATTCTTGTATGGATACAAAAAATATCAACCGGTCAGAGCCTCAAAAGTTAGAAAAACTCATTAAAATGCATAACTCATTAATTTCTGCATACTTTTTTTTCAAATCGAAGACAATCTGCCGAAGCAATTTTGATTCTCCTGAAGGTCCTTTTTGGTAAAAAAAATGTTTTTTGGTTGTAACTTTTTATTTTTCACAGAACGCATACCCACATCTGCCAAAATGTTAAATTTCTTACTCATACCAACATTTTGACATAAAAAAGTTGTTAAAATTTCGTTTCATTATAACTCTTATTGATCATTAAAAATTGAATATTTAGATATTTTTAAAAAGACATTTTCTTAAAACCCCTATAAAAGACACATTTTTTAATAGATAAACTTGGAAATGTTATTGTTGGAAAGGTATTAAGTTCTTCCTTCTGTCTGTGTATCGCTTTAATCAAAGCTATGTGATTAAAAAAAAAATATATCCAAAACTGCACAATAAAGCTGTGAACAAATTAAATTAATTGTTTGTATGAATAAGAAATGTATAATTTCATCAGATTTTTAATCGATTTCTCACATTCTGTCAGTTTTCGCTCACAGCTTTGATGAAAGCTATACACAAAAAAAGAAGAACTTAATACCTTTCCAACAACAATAACAATTTTACGTACATTTAATAAAAAATGTGTTTTTTACAGAATTTTTAAAAAAATGTGTTCTTTACAGAATTTTTAAAAAAATGTGGAACAAATTTACCGACTAAAGTTTGGGTTGGGCTCAGGGACAACACAGGACGTAACTACTAACCATGCACATAAAGATCTAATTACAGAATAGCTTTTAGTCTACTTTTGAGCTGATCTTTTGACAAGTTTTTATCAAAAACGTTACAGTTGTTAACAAAGGTACTAATGCGGTTTAAAGGAGCTGTTAACATATAGTTCGTTCTACTTTAAGGTAAATAAATTAAAGTGTTAGCGTGTCTACTGCTTCATTGCAATATTGAAACAACAACCCGAATGCTGGCAGCGCCCAAGCAAAACAACAAATGGTCGTACAAACAACAACAAGTATGCTGATCGTGCCCAAGCGTACAAGTTAAATTGCTGAACTCACAAAAACAACAACATGCAAATGCAAGATAGCGTCATTTGATGGCTCTTAAAAGAACAACAAAGAAATAAGAAGCAATGATCATGATATAAGGACTCAGGCAGGCGCGGATACAAGGGGGGTAAAGGGGGTAATTACCCCCCAAGAACTTTTAAATACCTTACTTTTTAATACTTTATTTGAAGAAAATAATTTTGCCCACTAAATGTTTATTTTTTCAATTTCTTTGAGAATATGCAATATAATAATAATAACTAAAATGTTAAATTAAAATTCTAGAAATTTTGTGAACAAATTAAATTAATTGTTTGTATGAATAAGAAATGTATAATTTCATCAGATTTTTAATCGATTTCTCACATTCTGTCAGTTTTCGCTCACAGCTTTGATGAAAGCTATACACAAAAAAAAGAAGAACTTAATACCTTTCCAACAACAATAACAATTTTACGTACATTTAATAAAAAATGTGTTTTTTACAGAATTTTTAAAAAAATGTGTTCTTTACAGAATTTTTAAAAAAATGTGGAACAAATTTACCGACTAAAGTTTGGGTTGGGCTCAGGGACAACACAGGACGTAACTACTAACCATGCACATAAAGATCTAATTACAGAATAGCTTTTAGTCTACTTTTGAGCTGATCTTTTGACAAGTTTTTATCAAAAACGTTACAGTTGTTAACAAAGGTACTAATGCGGTTTAAAGGAGCTGTTAACATATAGTTCGTTCTACTTTAAGGTAAAGGTAAGGTAAAATAAATTAAAGTGTTAGCGTGTCTACTGCTTCATTGCAATATTGAAACAACAACCCGAATGCTGGCAGCGCCCAAGCAAAACAACAAATGGTCGTACAAACAACAACAAGTATGCTGATCGTGCCCAAGCGTACAAGTTAAATTGCTGAACTCACAAAAACAACAACATGCAAATGCAAGATAGCGTCATTTGATGGCTCTTAAAAGAACAACAAAGAAATAAGAAGCAATGATCATGATATAAGGACTCAGGCAGGCGCGGATACAAGGGGGGTAAAGGGGGTAATTACCCCCCAAGAACTTTTAAATACCTTACTTTTTAATACTTTATTTGAAGAAAATAATTTTGCCCACTAAATGTTTATTTTTTCAATTTCTTTGAGAATATGCAATATAATAATAATAACTAAAATGTTTATTAAAATTCTAGAAATTTTCTACCAAGTTTAAAATAATTTTTGTAAATTCGTTGCAAAATATCAAGATCCAAGGGTTTCAAAAGAGCAGCCTACGTAAAATTGTGAAATTTTTTCGAACTTGAACGTCGATATCTTCGAAACTGCCAAAAATATTGTTATTGAATGTGCAAAATTGAAAGGTCTAGTATTTCTTCGTTGAAATCAGTCGTAATAATACAAATAGGTAGATCAATATAATAGATTTAGCAAAATTATCAGAAAAAGAACTGATTTCATGTTTTTGAAAGAGAAAAACGGAGGCCATATTTGAAATCAGGAAACCCAATTTGTCTATAATCAGATGAAAGGAAATCTCCAGCACCAGAACGTCCCTCGCGTTGTGTAATCAGTATTCATTTTGTATTGTTAATTTATTTTTCAAAGTGTACCATATCATAGTCGTAGCGTCAGAACAATAAGAACTTAATTTTTTTTTTATAAAAGAACTATGTTTTTTCATTGCACATTCTTGAAAATATAATAATGCAATTTTTTTATGATGGAATAAATGTGAAAAATTTGAATAAATCAACCTTAATTCTAAAAAAAGTTAAATAAAGAGTTTTATTTACTTTTCGCTTAGATATTATTCCAGAAAAAGAGAGTAATAAATAAATACGGAATTGTGCGTGTATGTGTCTGGGAAAAATGCTTCTTAAACAATTCAATAATTTCAATTCAAAAAAGTACAATTTGTCTATTCGTAAAAAGACAAAATTTTTGCAAAACAAAAATGTATGTCTTTGATAATTTACCCCTCCCCCCAAGATTTTTTCCAGATCCGCCCCTGGACTCAGGTAGACTTATTAGAATGACAGCAAAAATTGGCATACCTATGCTGTCAAAATACGATGCTGCCATATCTTTAAGCCAAAATCCAACTTTCCAGTAAATATGTTTATGTAGATCTTAATAATAAATAGAGTCAAGAATTATAATAGAATTAAGGCCCGTTAACTGATCTCCGAAGTTTAAATTCCTTAATCTCAGATTTCGTAAACAGAGTTTAAATTTTAAACTCAGTTAAAATTATTTTCGTAACTTATCTCATTTTTATCGGCAGTTTTCTTAAACTCTGTTTAAAAATTTAAACTGAGATTAAAAAACATATTTGAGCGGCACTGTAGTAAAAATTCTACAACTTTGCGTAGAACATCAAAATATTTCAAAAATTTCTGATAAAAAAATGCAAATTGTCAGTTTCATTGAAATATTTTTTTTTCAAAACTTAAAATATGTTTGTTTTTTGTTTATTGTTTTGATTCTTTTGAAGTATGATTTTTTTTATTTTTTATTTTTTGTTTATGATTGAGAATATTTCCAATGTTCTCAAAGAATTTTTGACAGAATCTAAGTTTAAATTTTTTAAACCTAGAATTTCTGTGTTTTAATTTAAACTTGCCTCACCAAGTCAAACTTAGATTTTTTGAGATGAGGTATCGGCGTTAAAATTTAAACTGAGGTTAAGGAATTTTAAACTTTGTTTAAGCTAAACTTTGTTTAAAATTGAGATCAGTTAACGGGCCTAAGAATTAAAATAGAGAAACGAATCAGAAAGACGTAATAAAAGAAATGAGTTAAGCTGTTGCCAACAAATTAAGTTCTTTTTTAGTTCAGATTGTAATAAAAATCTTAGTAAAAACATCAGAATAAAAAAACAGAAAATATAATGAGAAATAATAAGTTTGTGAAAATATTGTTTTAAAAACCTTTTTGATTTTAATTTTATAGTTGACTGTCTTCTGTTTTTTTAGCTCATTTATTATTAAGTTGCATACACTGAGGGAAATATGTGTTAAAACTAAATGAAATTGTGTTAATATCAAACGAATTTGTGTTTGAAATAGAGCTTGAAACAATTTCATAAAAGTTAAACACAAATGTTTTTAAAGTTTAATTTAAAACAAAAGTTTTTGTTTTTAAAACATTGTTTTTAAATGTAAAAAAAATTTAAAACAAAAATTTTAATATTTAAAACAAATGTTTTAAGCTTGATGTCTTCGATGCCAGTTTTTCATTTTTTCTGCGTTTTCGACACGAGATTCGTATTCAGCGACCCCTGGGACCCTCCGAATACCGAATTTCAACTCCACTCGATGAAGTTTGACTTCTAAATATTGAAAAAAATTAATTAGTGATTATTTTATCGTTTATGTTCGTTACTTGCAAAACCAAAATTTCAAAAACTGTCATATTTTTCAGATAGTTGTTTTTTTGTTTTTTCAAAGACATAAGAAAAATTATAAAAAAGGAAGGAGTTGATAGTTGAAATTTAAACACGTTTGTTTTAAATTTTGTTTTGTAGAAACGCAAATGCTTTTAATTTCTATTTTAAAATTTCTTGTTTAATTTTAAAGTATGTTTTTTTTCTCAGTGTAGAAGTGTGGTGCATATGAAAATAAAAGCGTGTGCGTATGAAAATTTATCAACCTTTTTAATGACGTGAATTTTAAAATTCAGTTGCGTTTATTATCAAACAAAAACTAAAGTTGCTTTGCATATTATTATATTTATCCCTTTTAGTTTTTATCCCTTTTGTCCCATACAAAAAATTCCAAAACAATATTTTTCCCACAAAATTCAAGATGTGGCAATATTGATGCTGAGCTTGACAGCAATGACAGGTTGATTTCTAGGAACTCAACTCTAATAAGTCTACCTGAGTTCTTGTATCATGGCAATGATATTACTTCAAACTGAATTCATCGAATTACAACAAAGAGTGGAAAGAGCTAGGCGCTGGGCATCCCTGGTTTAAAATGTCAGTTCTACTTAGCCCCCAGAGCAAACCGAACAAAACGTTTTTTACTACTGTTCTTCAGTCCAACTGTTTAAATTGAAAAAGAAGGTTTATGGTACTTCAAAGTCGTGCTTTGAACTTTTAACAAAGAGCTCCTTAATTTGGAAACAAAAATTAAATATAATCTTTTTAGTACCTACTGACGTACACGTTTTGAAAAAAAGTATCGCAGAGTTGGTTGATTTAAAAGTTTTTTTTTGCATAAATTAAATTTTCAAGACTTTGGAAAAGTTCGCATAATAATATTAAGTATAATACACTCTTAAAAAGTATATTCTGAACACATTAAAAAACACATGTTCAACTTCTTGTAATTTTAATATATGAAAAGTAAGCGATGACAAATGCATGTATCCATAGATAAAAGGGGCATAACTAAAAACGAAAAACAGCGGGTTACCTTAACCAACCTGCTAAAACGTTTGTGTAGCAAAGAAAATGTTGAAAATATTAAGTAAAAAACAATATTCGATTAGTTAAAATAAGACAACCAAATGATGAAAGTTCAAGTCAAATAAAAACACAACAACTTTGTCAAAAAACTCCAATATTTGTCGACGTACAAAGAATAAAATAAAAAAAAAAATGTCGCTACAAATGCAACAATAATAATCACAACGGCTGACATTTGTTATGTCAATGTGACAGCTATCAGTCGCAGAGCACAGAAACTGTTGAACACAATCATGGATAGCTGTCAACACGCCATTTCAACGCGGAGACCCCCCATTGTAGAGTCACTTGTTGGGGAGCTGAGTTGGATGGATGTTAAGGCGATTCAAGCAGACTTGATGGTGAACTTCTTTTTTTGTTTGTTTTTACAAACTGCTGCTAGTAAAATGTTTAACAAATAAGTTGTCAACAATAAAAACAGCTAAAAGGAAAAACATTTCCTCAAGGAATTGAAAGTAATGCTTGCGAACCGGACATAATCGATTTTGCGGTTGTGCTGGTAAGCAGCAAAATTAAGCATAGCTTAATATAACAATTTTAACTGCTAAGATCTAGCTTAAACTGACTGTTCAGCATATGTTAAGCATGTTAATTGCAATTTGGCCAAAACTGAGCCAACAATATTTGCAGGAGGAATATTTTGCATGCTTTCTGCATTTAGAACTCTAGGGCGCACGTACCTTTTTTTGTACCTTTAGCACCTTAAAGTAGAAATCAACGGTTAACCGCATCTAATTAACTGCAAGCAGGTAGGCAGGCAGGCAGGCCGACTGTTGTAAAAATTATTGCTAACGCACAATTTTTTTTCTTCGCTGCTGTTTTCAAAAAACCTGGCTTTGTTTTTGCTTTAGACTACTTTCTGTTTATTTGTCTGGTATGTGTTGAACGCACAAAACGTGCTACATTTTTCAACGCTTCAGAGGGTTGACAGCTCACGTAGCGTTTCAAGGATGCAGTCTCATTCACTATGCATTTTCGTTTTCTCCTCGAATGCAGTTTTCTCTTATCTCAAAATCTTTGAAAATCATACATACAATCATATACCTTAGCATGTTTGTCTATCTGTAGTTGATCGATCATCTGTTGATAGATTGTTGGGAAGAGTTGTTCTATTTTTCTTCAGAATTCTTCTCAACACGTATCAACAGGTATGTGTTGTTAGTTTGAATTCTGATTTTTAATTTATAGTTATTTTTTGTAGTTATTGGTTTTTCGAGTACCCTTCTTGAACTGTCTCGTATTTTCATTGTTGAATGATGTTGTAGCAATCATATAACAATAATTTTAAGTTCATTTTTTATGTTCAGACATTGGTATATTGTTCGCTTTATGTAAAAAATCCATTCAGAAATTTTAAAATATTCACAGATCTCATATAAAATTTAATAATTGCCGTTTTTTTTTGCAGTGAAGACTTATATATGTTGTTTGTGAGCAAATTTAATGTTTTTATTGAACAATTTTATGAAATATAACTAACGAAATATTATAATATATAACGGTTAAAGTATTTAATTCAAAATATTTGCATTTTTTAAATTTAAAAAACTAATTTTTCTTTGGGACATCATTTCTAGGTTATAATAAAATCAATGAAGTCCCATGAAAAATATCAGCGGGCAGGATTACATCAAAAGTAATCGGCCGGTTGGCTTAACATTTTTTGGGGACATTATTCTTTCCAAGGATTGACACCAAGGTTTTTCTTTAAGGGTCAACAAAATTAAATATTCACCTACTTTTACTTTTCAATTATAGCGATCGACATTTAGTGCCTGTCAGCCATGAGCTAGAGACGCGTAGTTACTGGATTGTTTCCGCGTACCTTGATTACAATTTTTTTTAAAATAACAAAATCTAAAATATAGTAATGCCATATGAACAAAAAATTATATATAATGTATTTTTGACCTTTCAACCATTACACAATATTCATTACTAAAAATTAAATTTAATGATCTTTTATATGTTATATGTAGCATGATGGCAAAACAGCGTTTGGAAAAAGTTTTTTTTTACTGTTGAAGATGGTGAAGATACATATATAGTTGTAGCAATATTTGTTCAGGGACTTCGCTGTCATTTTGATTTGTGGTAATTTAGAAGCTTTTTAAAGGTTACTTTCGATAAAACTCAATTTGAATATTTAAACTAACCAATTTGTATAAAAAATTCTAAAAGTTGAAAATTGACTGTCAAGCCCATATTTTGGTATGACATTTTGACTATCAATTCTGACTTTTGGATGTCAAAAATGCTGATCCTTTTAAAAAAATAAGAAAAGCGACATCTTCTGAAGCTGTTTCTTACTACAAAGAAGATTTCATCACCTTTTCAACAAAGTTTTTTTTTTTGTTAAAAATGATTCTTAAACAAAAGAGATCTTTAAGAAAAAATATTTTAGGAAAGTGTTTTTAAAAAAAAATCTATAAGATTTTTCACAACTTGAAATAAGCAGTTCTATCGTTGTATACATTTTTTTGTCGTATTCACGTTGTTTTTGTCTTGCATTTGAAAGATAAAACAGAGGTAGGAGCCATAAGCGCAACCAAAGGGGGGTTTCGGGGTTTAAACCCCCCCACAAAAATTATTGTAGTACCAAGCTAAATAGTATTCAATCAAAGTGAGTCACATGAAAAGCAATCACACGTTTTATGAAATGAGTGAAAACCTCAAATGTATATTTCAAATCAATTCTGGTTGATACATAATCTGCTTAGTTATATATTATTCTTTCAGACTGCACATTAAGCCGGATCGATTTTGTATAGAGATAAAAAAGTGAGCCGGACACCGACTCAAAAGTAAGAAGTACACTTAAAAACTAGAAAATATTTTTTTTAAAAACCTATAAAAAATTTATTTTTCTTGACAAATGCATTTAAGATTATTGGAAAAGTACTGAGCTCTTCTTTCTTTTGGTGTATCGTATGGTGTTGTTTAATCCAAACTGAGTACTATGTAAATGCGTTTTTTATAAGTGTTAAAAAATATAAATATTCGAAAATCATGAATTTTGTACTGGAGCGCTATCTGGCACATATTTAACTAAAAACTGCTTAAAAGAAATCGATTTGCGTACCTAAAAACTCATATGTACCCACTAATATATATTTACCCACCAAAACTTGCCAAAATCAAACAGTAATTATGGCAATAAAAATTGAGCTGAAGGAAGCTTTAGAATATCGATTTCTCACATTTTATATAATTATGGCACTTAGTTTTGGTTAAACCTATTATGTTTGGTTTGATACGATATATCAATGGAAAGAAAAGCTCAATAATTTTCCAATTAATTTAAATTCATGTGAATATCATGAAAAATACATATTGTACACGTATTTAAAACAACCTCTTTTCGAAAATGACAAAATATGGATTTTTTGGGGTCTCAATAGAGTTTGTAAACACTAAAAATTTCCAACATTTTTTTAGTGTACCATGAAAATCTTTAGTTTTTTGCTTATCTTGGGTATGTATTCTGAAGAAAAAAGTTTATTATTAAAAAGATTCTGACCACTTGAAGGGTTGCTGGCAATACTTCGATTTGAGTTATCTTTTCAACTTCTAGCATGGAGGAAACTTGAAATATTTGTAAACAAATTAATTCAAAAGTAAGACATAGTAAAAAAGCCCCATTTTGAGAAAAATTGGTTGAATCACTCGCCGTTGAATCACTGAAAAAAATCAAAGAAATTTCCCGATAAATTGTTATTTTTCGTCATTTTTTAAAGTCATTTTTTAAACATCGATAACACAAACTCTACAGAATTAAGTTTATAGTGAAGTCATGTGATTCATTATAAAAATAATTCCGATTGACTTCCGAAAGTGGAGAAAAAAATTTACAATTTCTAATTTTCCATCGTTGTTTCCAAAATTGGATAAGTAATACCAAAAGATTTTTTCAAATTCAGACTATGTGTTTTTCATCCCAAGGTGTCAGAAATTTAGCGGTTTTTACTTTCGGAATTGAAGTGCTCACTTAAAGAAGAATTTTAAAGCTAGTGCCAGCCAATTGGGTATTTTTACAACGAAGTGATGTATGGATGAAAAATTTGCACAGCACTCAGTAAAAAGTTTCTCGAAATAAGTAAAAAGACATAATATTTAGAGAAGTATGTTATAGAGTTTGCTTCAGAGAATATTTTTCTCTAAATTTGGTACCAAAAAATCCCTAAACATGATAAAAAACTTCCATGAAAAAGGGAAATATTTAAAAATATATCGTTTTTAGAGAATAAGACTTTTTTATTTTTGAAAAAAGATTTTATTTTATTGAAGAAAATACTTTGCTCAATTAATTTTTTATCAAAATTTAGTAAACATTTTTCATATTCCTTAAATTTTTCTCTTTAAATGAGAATTTTTTGTGGGAGAAAAATACTTATCATTATTAGAGACATTGAAATATTTCCATTTCCCACAAGTGAAGAAATATTTATTTTAAAATTTATTCTAATTGAATTATCGAAAATAGAGAAATTTTTTATCGGAGAAAGGTAGGAATTTTTTTCTGAGTGTGTGGGGAGAAAGATATTGAATTTTTGCTGACCTTATTGGGACCCGAGTAAAAATGAAAATATTTTAGCTCTAGCCTTATAACCTTCCTACAACTGCCAAACAAGAAAAAAACCCATTAAACGGCCTACAACTGGTGCTTGCAAAATATTTTAGCCGAACAGATCCTATACAACGTTGAAGCCAACGTTGAAGCCAGCATTGCAGTCAAAGTATTTTCTCTCCAATTTTGTGTCCTCGTTGAATTTTATGTTTTAAGTTATTTTCTACCAAATCGAAGATATTTTGTGTAAATTTATTTGAACGCCTCTTGATTTGTTTGACACCTAGTATATATTTCCTTGTAATAAGACATATCCTTGTAACCATGGTGGTGACCATAGCGTGCAGGTTAAGTGTGTGGCTTTGCACGCTCGGAGCCCGGGTTCGATCCCCAGTCGCGGCGAAAAGTTTTTTCAATAAAAAATTTTTTCTGATCGGTCACCACCTCTCTGCAGACAATGGAAAACCTCAGAGAGCAAATAATGCCATGTAAAGCTTCTTGAGAACATGAACTTTAGCCGTTCGGAGTCGGCATAAAACATGTAGGTTCAGTTCTCGGTCAATTGTGTGCAAACATTTCATAGCAAACACAACACAATTGATCATAAGAAGCTCGGTTAAAGTCCTTTCAAGGGCTGAAATGGCCAATTTGTTTTTGTTTTGTTTTTTTTTTGAGACATATCCTCATTTCTTTTTGTTATTGTAAAAATACCCTTTCAGTTTATGTTATAAAAACTTAATAGATACCATCAACAGTCTACTTAAATATTATTTTATTGTTGAATCTTAAGCCAAAATTAAAGCATTCTTATATAAATTCAAGTTAAAAACATAATATAAAAAAATTTAAATTCGACATCAGATATTATTTCACCAAGTATACATAGATATACACAGCGAGCGTCGTCCCCATGTGCCTAAAACAACATTTAATCCAACTTTAATTCTACTCTATGCCTTATGTTGAGCAAAAAAATTTGTTTTTCTAATTGTTTTTAATTATTTTTTTTCCAAACGTTACTTCATATTAAGGTTAAATTCTCAACAATGGTAATGAAAAATTTAAAGCCACTCGGTGAATTTTTCAAAATTCATCAATAAAAATTAATTTAAGCTAAGGTTGGCATTTGATGCAGAAAAAGGGTCAAAAACGGACTTTTTTTGTACTGAACTTTTTTTGTAACTCATTTATCTTCAAAACCCTTGCAAATATAGTAAAGCCACTCGGTGAAAATTTAGATATCCATTAGCTTAACAAATGTTGCTAAGACGACGCTTTCTAATTCCTTCATATATTCATGGCATTTTAAATATACTACTGCAATTTTCGTGCATTTTTTAAATGAAATATTTTTATACGCTAAACCTGAAAGGTCAGGCAACTCACAAATTTTTTATGAAGGTTTTGTCCTTACCTTTATTGCAGATGATTACATTTGTATTTAAGTGTTAGTTAATGAGTGACTCACCTCTTGTGTTGAAATCCTGGAAAATTGTTTGGTGTTATAGGGCCCTCATCATCGTAGGCTAAATAGAAAAAGGTCAGTCAAAACTTTCTTAGCTATGTTTCTAAGCTGACCGTCATCAGATCTCCTTCACAATACTGTGGAAGAATACAAATTTTAAGTTGCGCTTTCGCTAAAATACATGTAAGTGGTTTACCCGTGGCGTTGGTGTTGTATCATATAAATTCTGACTTACGCAACCCACAAATCTTATCATTTTCATCACAGAGTGGTGGGATTTTCATCACTTCCACCGTCTCGTCAGCTTCCTCTTCTTCATATTCGCTGAGAAGCTGCCTTTCATCGCACTTCCTTCCCAGGGATGCTCCAAGTTAGTAATTGACACTATCTCGTGTGCGATTATTTTCGATTTCAACTTCCACATTATCCACCTCCACTTTGATGTCACGGCGAGTTTCAGTTAAAGTTTCGTTGCAGCTGCTTTTTTGAGGAGCATTTCCGTATCGGTTTTGTAAACCCTCGGCCCAATATTTTCAAAACCGAAGTCAATGGTTAACTTAATACTTTTTAGCACATCCATGCATTCGTTGTTGAGAACAAGTACAGCCTTTGTTTATCTGTTCGGTCATCATCATATACTTATTCTGTGCTGGGATGGAGGGGTTGAAGTCTTTTATCATCTCTAAAATATCATCTGGTTCCGTCGTTGTGACAGAGAACCAAATTTAAGACCAAGGGCGTGATGGAATATGAGAGCTCCTATAGGTTTTTAGGAGATCTGTAAAAATATAAAATTTGTGCTAAAACTAAAAATTTCAAACATACAAAAAATTGTTGATCCAATATCTTTAACAGTTATTTCATAATCTTCTCAAAAAAAACATATATTTTTCACAAAACTATTAGTATATTTGTGCCCTTCAAGCAATTCTTATCTTATGTTAATTATTTAACGCATTTAAATGCAAATTCTTAAAGGCAAATTCTTTGCCAACATATTGTTTGTGCAAAAAAAGCAGTCAACATTCTAATGAATGAGCCACCACCACTTCAATCAATCTAACATCATCAGATTGTTTGTTATTGTGTTTTTTTCTAAAAGGCCATCACAACAACATCCAAATCCAATTAAAAAGCCTGCAAGGAGCTAACGACATATAAATGCGAGTTAAATGGCAGTGCGTTAATTTAAATCGCCCCCATTGCCGCAGCTCACTCCACACGCAGCCACCCAACTAATACTGGCGGAATGACGTATTGGCTGGCTGAATGGGTTGGCATGCAACACTCGTTTTCACACCTATTCGTCTTGCAAGTCCCCCAGCGCAACACGAACGCATACATGCGAAAAAAAGCAAGCAACAGTAACAGCAACAAACAGCAATCCATACGCACGAGCAAATTTTATTTTTTCTCTACTATTCACACATACCCAAATGATGTTTCAGGCTTTGACGTAGTTGTTTTGCTGGAGTTTTCATTTTTTGACAAATGACTGACATCCATCAGTGTCACTGAAGGAAGCAGCTACGGCGACGGCAGCAACAACAGCAGCAACAACAGCAGCAGAAGTAGAAGCAACAATAACAATAGCAAGCGACAGCAGAACAACACTTTTCCAAATCTAAAATCTAAAAATTGAGTGTGAATGAAAATGACGCACATTAGCTCATGAACAGGACTCACGAAAGTGAGTAAATCCCGCGAGGATTGCTGTTATGTCGAGTGTCCAAATGGCAAGTTGAGAGATGAAGTGAGTGACAAGCAGTGCAACACCAAAGTTGGCAACATTTACCAAGTGCTGCCGTGCAGTGCAGCAATACAAAGGCCAGCAACAGAGCTACAGTCAAAAAATAAGTAATAAATGTTTTCCACATGTAGTTGCGGTTAGTTGTTTGGATCCAAGTATTCAGTACTCATTCAAGAAACACATTTTAGTTATATGCCGTTTTTGATTTTCTTATCTTGCTTATGTGTGCCTGTTATGTCTATATTTTCCCAAGTTGAATGTCCTTGTATTGTAAACACTGCGCCAACAAAGATCGCAAGTGTGTTTCTTATAAATACCCTCCAAAACGCTTCAATTTGCGATCATTTCTGTGCTTTATGTTGTTCTTGTTGTTGCTGTTGCCTGCTGGCATGACAAATTGTCGATAAAATCTCTGGCATGAGTGATGGATGAATGACTGGTTGGAGGCATGGTTGGAGCAAGAAATTTAGACATTAAAGACGCTGCAATTGTTGACGATCGCAGCGCAATCACCCTGCATAAACGTTGAGGGCAAAACCGCAACATGTGCTTCGGCTAACCAAGTCGTGGATGGTGGAGGCATATTGAAGCAGGAGGCCGGGACTTACTTACATGTGTGGACATGCTTTGCTTGTGGCTTCCATAAGTTTTTTGTTTTTTTTTATTGTATCCCGATTGTTCGTTCGTTCATCTGTTAGCTGCATTACGTATGCGATCATTTTACGCATCACTGTTGATGAACATGACGATAAAGATCAACGTTTATGACGAGTGTCAAATTAAGACATTATGTTGAAAAATTTGCCGAATGCATTGTGTCAAAAAAAAATGGTAGGCGGTAACATATAAGTTGTTGATAAAATGTTGCTGATAAGCTGTGACTTGACGTTGGAAACATCGTACAGCTTGTAGTTTGATACAGGTTTTTGAAGTTTGATACATGTTGAATGAAGTTGGAAAATGCAAAATTGCTTTTTCAAAATTATTTAAATTAAATACTTTTATCAAAAGTAAAAAAATTATTAGATTATGACTTTTAAAAATTTTAAAGCAGAATAGGAGGTTATTTTCATGAAGCACCTGCTGAACCATGTATAGCCAATAAGTTACCTGTTAAAAAAAGTAAATTTTAATGTACTATGTACGTTTACTCTGTTTTCGGGGCAACGATGAATAAAACTTGTTTATCAGTTCTAATAAACAGCATTTTATGATTATCTTCTGGATTGAAGACAAAAATCTGCTTCATTTGTCATATAGATGTATCAATGAAATTTAGCCTGTAGCGAATTTCCAATGGAACCTTGAGATGGTAAGTATTTCCAAAATCACGGGAATCTAAAGATACATTAATGAAAAACTTGGAAAAAATAGATTTATAATGCATCGTGTCAGGACCTTATTTTGCGGAACAACTTTGGAAAATTTCTCAAAAATGGGCCTGGGTCAACCAAATTTAAACATGTTGGTAAAGGATACGATTTTGGTAGAGCTAACGCCAGAGATCAGGAAAAAATAAAAGCACGGAGAGAAAAAATGGGCTAAAATCAAAGCTAAAAGCGTTCGTTACTGAAATCAGCTCAATAGAACTTAAAATCATCTCAAAACATGCCTTTCACGTTTGCAGCTTAGGCCAGAAATTAGGCTTGAAAATGTTTTTGATAAACGCATCAATTTGTGCTAAATACGTGTTATTTTGGGCTTGTTTGTAAAAAATTTATTTTATTGTTGTTGTTGTTTATGCACATCAAAAATATGAGCCGAATGATGTAATGAGCGATGTAATTCTCAATTGTTTGTTGTTCCTGTTAGTAAAAAGTGTATAAAAGTGCAGAGAATAAATTAGTAAATTATATTTTCCTGTCCGAATTGCATGAAATATACATTATTTGGACACTGAAAATATAATTTTTATTTTGCCGTCATTTTTATTTTATTAATTAATTTTTTTTATATTTTTTATTATTTTTTTTTTTTCACTATCAATCCATAAGTGGCATGCATTGGACATTAAAGAAACATGTTTTTTGTTTATATAAACAATACCAAAATGACATAAATTGGGCACAAGTGAGCATATTTTGGTCATTTGATAAAAGATCCAAACTTCACGTACATAATGCACGAATGGGCGTGTTAATTTTTTGATAAACAATCACATTAGGTCTTGATATCAAGAACATTATGACTAAGCTCAGAACCACTCCCAAAATCAATTGGTTTGGAATTGTTTACAGCTCAAATTTATCTTCGTGTAGATCAATTCATTCATCAACTGTCATTTTAAGGGGGTCTTCTCATTGAGCAACTTTTTTTGCATTTATTTATAGCTTGGATAGTTGTGAATATTTCCCTAAAAGCATTTTTAGAAATTCGAAATACTTTAGAAGATACAGCTTTTTTGTGAAGCAAGGTCTTCGCCAAAATGAGGCCTATTTTTCAAACTTTAAACGCGTTTATCTCGAAACCACGTTTTTCGAACTGGCGGCCATGATATCTCCAGTTCAACTGAACCGATTTTCATGAAATGATTTTTTCATTTCAGACGCTCCGGAGACCCGGAATCGTGGCCGCCGTGACGACACCTTTTTTTTTCACCACCAACTTTGAAGTCTCATTACTTTTTGAACAGCCCACGTATCGAGGCAAAAAAAAATTTTTTATTTACTTTGAAACTTTTGTAATACAATAAATAAAAAAAGTTTTCAATTATTCTTTGCGTTTTCAAATAAGAATTTTTTTAAAAAGGTTCCAAAAAACGGGTTTTGAATGAGAAGACCGCCTTAAATGACAATTATTGACATTATCCGTAGTTATTCTGAATTAATAACTTTAAAAAAAATTTGTTCTGCAAATAAACATATAAGATTATTTTCTTAGTTCTTTCTGCATGCAAAGTTGGAAGAGAATCAAAATCTCAAAGCCCATTTTTTAATTTAAAATAGAAGAAGGTTTTTGATTTAAACCAATTTTTTTTTTCTTAATATAGTACAGTATATAAATTTTAAAAATTGTTGGCGTACAAGACCGCATTCAGCGAACTCAACTAATGTCAAATGTTTTCTAAACGATACCTTAGTAAACGAAGATTTTCCCGATTGATTCGCTACGTCAAAAAAGTAAGTTTTCAATAATGATTTTCAAAAACAGGCCAGGGTCATTCAAATTTAAATATGTTTTTAAATGGAACGCTTTCGTTACAGCTAACGCCGGAGATCAGGATACGGTAAAATAGAAATGACACGGCAGCAATGATAAGTTTGGAAGATGGTTCCATTTTGACATACTGGCAGCCATTAGCACAACCATAATACCCCCTATGGGGGCTTAAACCCCCAAAAAATTATTGAAGTACCAAGGAAAATAAGATCCTATCAAAGTGATTCACAAAAAAGTAATCACACGTCTTATCAAATGAGTGAAAGCCCCAAATATATATTTCAATTCAATTCTCGTTGATTTATAATTTCTGGGTTTTGTTAAATTTTTGCTAAGTTCTGATTCTATCCATTTAGGGGTTATTGACAATACTTCGGTTTGAGTTGTCTTTTCAACTTTTAGCATGGAACCCACTTAGGCGGCTGAAATAAGTATTTGGGAAAAACTTAAGTTTTGTAATACAAAATAGTAAAGCCTGAATTTGAGCACAATCGGTTGAGTCACTCGTCACCGAAATAATTAAGAAAATTCCCTCTACAATATTATTTTTCGTCCTGTCTCCGTGTTAATTTTTTTAAACGCAAACTAACCCAAACTCGGCAGGAATTAAGTTTATAGTGAAGTCATGTGATTCAGTAAACAAATTATTCCGATTGACTTCCAAAACTAGAGAAAAAATTCTCAATTCATAATTTTGTATCATTCCTTGCTGAATCTGCTTCATTTAAAATTTCTCTAAATTGCTTAATATTATCTGATTTTATGATATAAAGGCTTATAAGAAAAAAATGTGTTGGTTTGATTTTTCTTCTGTTCACCCGTTTTTGTTTAGTGATATATTCAAGTTATGCCAATAAGCATGAATACTGACTGCTGAAATGCTGAATTTCATCGAAATAATATCTTTTTAAAGATATGTCTTCACACTTTTCCGAAGAGGGATTTTATTGAAACAGGTTTTGAAAATGGAAAATTATGAATTATAAAATATTTTTTTATCAGTTACGGAAGGCAATCGGAATTATTTTTGTACTGAATCATGTGGCTTCACTGGGTACTTGCAAAATTATGATACAAAATAACGAGTTTGAAGGAATTTTCATCGGTTATGTAGCTGGTGAGAGACTCAATTCAAAATGTAAGAAACAAGTCGTAAAACGGCAGTACAACGGAATCATGCAACACATTTTGACAGTACAGAGGCTGAACACCATAAAAACGACAATTTTTTCTAACACACCTCAGTTTTGTCATGGAAACCACGAATATCGAGTTTCCGTTTTGTACCTTTAATATTAACCTCTTTATAGATTTTTCAATTTTGGAGTTGTATGGGAGGTGGGCGTGTTAGTGGGTGGATGTCGCTCATTTTTCTTACACACCTTATTTTTGACATAGAATACACAACTACTGAGTATCAGTTTTGTATCTTTAATATTAGACTCTTTATAGAATTTTCAATTTTAAGGTTGTATGTGAGGTAGGCGTGGTTTTCATCCGATTTTACCCATTCTCGAACTGGATGTTAGTTTTTTAAAAAAAATCTTAAATATCTAATTTCATTACGATCAAGAATATAAACACTTTTCTATACTTATCACGTCTCCTTTTGGATGTTACGCACGTCGTGACATAATTAATATACCCCTTACGCAGTACGCGTGGGGGTATAAAACTGTATTTTTTTTTTTTTTTTTGAAAGCCCTTGAAAGGACTTTGACCGAGCTTCTTATAATCAATTGTGTTGTGTGTGTTATTAAATGTTTGCACACAATTGACCGATAACTGGACCTACATGTTTTATGCCGACTCCTAACGGCTAAAGTTCATGTTCTCAAGGAGCTTTACATGGCATTATTTACTCTCTGAGGTTTGCCATTGTCTGCAGAGAGGTGGTGACCGATCAGAAAAATTTTTTATTGAAAAAAACTTTTCGCCGCGACTGGGGATCGAACCCGGGCTCCGAGCATGCTAAGCCACACACTTAACCTGCATGCCACGGTCACCACGTTACTGCGTTATTCCATATTGACTAAAATATTTGAGTTGAATAGGGCGATTTTTCATAAACGGCGATTTTTGAACCGTTAGTTTTTAAAATAAACGAATATTTGCAATAGTTAGCAAAATATTTATTTGAAAATGTTGCTATTGAAACCACATATAAAATAAGTCTAACTTTTCCAATTTGGGTGAAAAAAAAGTCGGTGATCATCGTACAGTTCCTTGCTTGGCTGTAACAGTGCAATTTTCATTATTTTTGAAAAATAACGGTTCAATGATGTCGCCGGCAGTAAACCGCACAAAACAGTGCATATTTCTGGGTGCATTGTAAGCTCTGAAACTGCTCTTCACACCAAATTTAGCAATTCTGTTTGTTGACGTAACCATTGATGCAATAATAAGCTTCGTCAGTGAAGACAATTTTTGAATGAAAACTGGATCTTCATCCAATTTTTCTAAGGCCCATTCACCAAACATACGACGTTGTGGTAAGTCACTCGGCTTTTGTATGATTTCATGCCAAGGTCCTTATGTAAAATTTTTCAGGTGGTCGAATAACACAAGCCCAATTGTTGAGAACGGCGGCGATTTGCAAATCGTAATCTTCATTGACACTGACCGATTCAGCAGCAATATTCTATCGGTACTCGGCAGTTTCCGCCTATGGGTTGGTGAATTTACGTCTAATTAAGTGATGCTGGTGCGAAATTTGGTCACGATACCTTGAATGACCTGTTTGGTAGGTCGATTACGACAACCATTTAATTGCCGTAATGATTTAATTTCTCTCAGAGTACGACTTTTAATAATAAAATTAAATGATTTGCAGGAGCTGTTAGTCTATTCATGGTGAAATGGCAATAACGCGTGAAGTGTCAAAAAATTACACTTAAAACACAAATAAGAAACCAAAATAAATAAAGATATTTGTTTGAAGATTGTTGAAACGTATTGCTGTGATATGAAGCCTTTAAAAAAATAAATATATGGCTTGGCCTGCCTGAAGATTGAACAAGGAAACATTTGAGCAAATATAGGACGAATTAACCTCTACATCACATCCGCTATAATAACGTAAAATTGTTTTCATATATGAGCTCGATATTTGACAAAACCCTCCCAAAAAAAAATTTCTGGTTGCGCTCCTGCTGGCAGCACTAATTCAGTATTTTAATCAATCATTATACCGAGAAAGAAAATAGTCTCGGGCTTTCAAAACTATGCATATGAAAGTTGGAAAAGGCAAGAAAACAATAAATTTGTATAAAAGCATTTTAAAGCAACCATACTACAAGCAAAATCAGTTGAAGATAAAAGTTGCCTGAGACATTTTTGTAGGATCAACGGTTTCGAAGATACAATAGTTTGTATAAATATCTAAACGAATATTATTAACAAAGTTTTTTAGTAAGATAATATCTTTTTTTTTGTGATTCTAATACATATAGCTAATAATCATCTATCGGTTTGTCAGTTCAAGCCCAATGTTCATGACTACCAATATTTATACCCTAAACCTGAAAGGTCAGGGTATATTAACTTTGTGCAAACGTTTGTAACGCATAGAACGAAGTGAGTCCGGTATAGAAAAGTATATATATTCTTGATCAGCGTCACCACGTGAGTCGAGCTATCCATGTCCATCCGTCCGTCCGTCCGTCCGTCCGTCCGTCCATCCGTCCGTCCGTCTGTCCGTCTGTGTGTTGTCCGTATACACAGGATAAGAAGAAGGAGTTGAGATAATTGGATGAAACTTGGTACACATGGTCATATGAACCCAAGGATCTGCACTATTGAATATTTTTGGAATCCGCCCACGGACACGCCTACCTCCCGTACAACGCGAAAATTGAAAACTGCATAACTCAGCTTATAATAAGCATACAACAATAAAATTTGGTATGTATGTGTTTTATATTAACACAAAGATGTCTTTGAAAAATGGACGTCATCCGCTTACGGACACGCCCACCTCCCATACAACCCAAAAATTGAAAACGCTATAAATAAGCCTCTGTTTAACCTACAGAGCTAAAATTTAGCACATGTGTTTTTTATGACAAAACAAAGACGGTTTTGAAAAATGGACATCATCCGCCCACGGACACGCCTACCTCATATACAACGCGAAAATTGAAAACTGCATAACTCAGCTCATTCATAGCCTACAACAACAAAATTTGATATGTATGTGTTTTATATCAACACAAAGATGTCTTTGAAAAATGGACGTCATCCGCTTACGGACACGCCCACCTCCCATACAACCCAAAAATTGAAAACGCAATAAATAAGCCTCTGTTTAACCTACAGAGCTATAATTTGGCCATATGTTTTTTGCAACAAAACAAAGATGGTTTTGAAAAGTGGACATCATCCGCTCACGGACACGCCTACCTCCCATACAACGCGAAAATTGAAAACTGCATAACTCAGCTCATAATAAGCCTACAACAATAAAATTTGATGTGTATGTGTTTTATACAAACACAAAGATGTCTTCGAAAAATGGACGTCATCCGCTCACGGACACGCCCACCTCCGATACAACCCAAAAATTGAAAACGCAATAAATAAGCCTCTGTTTAACCTACTGAGCTAAAATTTGGCCAGTTTGTTTTTTATGACAAGACAAAGATGGTTTTGAAAAATGGACGTCATCCGCTTACGGACACGCCTTTTTCCCATGCAACCTAAAAAGTTTTAAACTCAATAAATAAGGTTATGTTTGTCATAGAGAAACAGGTGGTGACCGTGGCATGCAGGTTAAGTGTGTGGCTTAGCATGCTCGGAGCCCGGGTTCGATCCCCAGCCGCGGCGAAAAGTTTTTTCAATAAAAATTTTTCTGATCGGTCACCACCTCTCTGCAGACAATGGCAAACCTCAGAGAGTAAATAATGCCATGTAAAGCTTCTTGAGAACATGAGCCGTTCGGAGTCGGCATAAAACATGTAGGTCCAGTTCTCGGTCAATTGTGTGCAAACATTTAATAACACACACAACACAATTGATTATAAGAAGCTCGGTCAAAGTCCTTTCAAGGGCTGAAAAGGCCAATTTGTTTTTTTTTTTGTTTTGTCATAGAGAAATTCAATTTGGTATGCATGTATTTTATACCAAAACTAAGGTGTGTTCAAAAATTGGAAGTAATCCGTCCATGAACACGCCCACTTCCCATAGCGAAAGCACAATAAAGGCATTAACTGTGAGCTACAGGAATAAAACTTGGTATGTGTAAATTTTTCATCAACATTTAAATGCATATAAAATATAGGCTTCATCCGCACTTGGAGACGCCCTTTTACAATAAAAATTTTTTGTTTTTGAAAAGTTGGTTTAGGGTATTTCATAGTCGGCCTAGACCGACTTTAGACTTTCTTTACTTGTTTTTTCAGTAGAATTATGTTAGACGTCCATCAGTAACCGAATATGTTGAAGAAGCTGTCTTCGTGGAATGACTAACTTCTTTTAATTCTTATATTGGGTCTTTCAAAACCTATTTGTCTTTTTTGATAACGTCGAAGTTATCTTATGAAAATTCTCATGAATGTTTTAAAAATTTATTAATAACGCAAAGAAATACATCTTCGCTTAAATCATTTAGTTTCTTCATACACGGACTTTGATATATTTTGAATTTCAGTTGTTGCTGCTCTCAGAGACATTTAATTTGAACATTTTTGAAAATTCTGGTTGACCATTTTCTTAACAAGCCCATATACAAAGGAAACGTGAACTACTTAATGAATTAAGTGTCAGAAATTCATATAATGCATGTACAAATTCAAGAGTAGCAAGAATAGTTCATAAGATAAGAATAAAAAATGCATGAAACGTATTACTTATACAATAGAAGAATTCTTTAAAGATGAGCGGTATTAAGACTCAGCTAAATTGATAACTGCAGGCACATCAAATGCTTCTTCTTAATATTTTCTCTTCTGCCCTCATACAATCTAAAATGATTCAAAATAATCCCAATCAAATTCTAATTTCAGGAACATTAATCATAACCACCTTAGTTAATGACACACGCTTCTATTTGCATTCCAAACTAATGCCAACTTCTCTCCTTCTTTTCAATAGAAACTACAAACAATTGTCTTAAATTACAATGCAACGTAACGAAAGCTAGGCGTGTTAAAATGACATTCATCAATTGCATTACGAGCAACAATATCAACAGCATCCCCACAACTATAGCGGCAGCCGCAGCAGCAGCAGAAAGAACGACATGAGTATCAAATTTCGATCACTCACTGTGATCCTCATAATAAAAATATCAATTTTTTTCCAAGCCATCTATGCAGATAGGGGCAATAAAGATATGACTCCATTGAAGTTGTTGTAGTTGTCGACCAGTTTGTGATGAATTTCCTCACAGCATGACAAGAAGATGCTGCGTTTGCTCAACATGCATTAAGAAGATAAAACAGAATAAGACAAAAAGCGCTTAGCACTTGGTTTGATAATGTTGCGCATGCGTAAGAGTGACGTGTACAAATGACATTTGATAAGGAGACAAATTATGGTGGGCTCAAATCAGCATTAGGAAACATGCTCGAGGATCAGCGGATTGTGATGATGATGATGATGATGACGATGAGATATTGGAAAAAGCCTTAGAGTAGAGAACAAAAGGGGGCGTTTTTACAAAGGGGCAGCATTGTTTAATTAAGAGATAAATTAAAGTTAAATAAAATTGATGGGAAACTAAAACAAATTTAATGATTTTCTAATAATATTAAGAAGAAATTTAATTTCTATGTCTGACAACAGATGAGGGCCTTGAAACAAAAAACTCCATCAGCTGCATACGGTAGAATTTACTGCTAACTTGTTGAAATAAATATTAAAATTAAATGTCTTGCTGGTTAAACAGCAAAATTAAAGTACCAGAAAAACAAAGAAATATCAAAAAACCTTGAAAGCAGTGGTATAGCAAAATCTGACTATGAAGTCACCCACATGCTGTGGTTCAAAACGACCTTGACCAACGCTGAAGAAAAACTTAAAATACTAAGCAACTCTATGGAATAAAAGCCAGAATTTCCTTGCTCACAGTTGAAACAACAACAGCGAAAATTTTGCAAAATATCCCGACTAAAATTAAAATTCACACTTCATTATCGCCGGTGGACCGCTGCACCCACGGCGCAGCGAACACCATTAGCAGCGCATTAAAGTGCAACAACCAAGCAGCAGTGGTGTACCGACCAAACAAGCAGCAAAAAGGACAGCGCTGCAGGACTTTTAAAAAAAAGTGCCAACACAAATGTTGCAGTTATTTTTTTTTTTCACACCAAAAAAGAACCACTCGAAATTGTCCAGCGTTGCGGATGTTCATAAATAATAATACTTACAACGGCAACAAAAAAAAAAAAAAAAACAAGAAAAAATTATATATGAAGAGCTCCTCCGAGAAAACAAAAATTAAAATTTCTTCTGTCTCCGCGTGCCTCTGTGTATGTTTGTGTGTGTGTGTGTGTGCGTGTGTGTGTGTGTGTTAATGGCAGTGTGAACCATACACAATACAATTACGTTGCTGTGCCGAACTGCAAGGACATTTTTCTTAATGAAAGTGGCAAGGGAAATATTAGGGGTTTTTTCAGTGTGTTTTTTCTGCAAAAATAACAACGACTCAACGTATCAACGTATATGTATACATATGTATGTAAGAAGTAGGTCTGTGAGTTACAAAAAATTTATTGAAGCAATGACTTTGAGGACAAAACTATAAGTGTGTGCGTGTGTGTGTGGGAATCAGTGTCTGAAAAGAAGTCCTGCAATGCTTGCTAATTAAGCAATTTGTTGGACTATTTTTTATATAGAGTTATTTAGAAAAATAAACAAAAGAACTTTAAAAGAATAAAATTTTGTGAACAAAAATTTTGGCACAGTTGGTGCGGTTTTAAAATTAAACTCAGTACTAATGGAATTTACCTATAGATATTTAAAACTATATATTTTTATTTCTGTCATATAAATCATTTCAACACCATCGCTTAATAGCACCACCGTAAATATTATTGTATGACAAACAATACAAGAATGCAATTAAAAAATCTTTTTGGCATCCATTTTAAATAGCTTTTATAAAAAAATGTGGTTTTTTAAATCTGTTTGGGAACATTTTTCCTTCGGAAGTGGGAGAAAATTTAAGAAATAAGCGAATTTATATTTCTTACTTTTATTATTCATACCTTGCACCTTAAGATAATCACCAAAGTTGCTTAAACTTTATAAATTTTTTGCATTCATTTGAACTTATATTCGAAATAGTTTTGCCACTCTTAAGTTGATATCTCCCAACTATATGGCACGAAATTACTTTTATTTATGTCGGACAAAATAAAAGTTTAAAGATAACAGTTATTATGTGACTTTTTCGATAAAAACCATAAACGGTACGGTCCCTGGTTATGAATATTTAATAAACAGAATATTATTCCATTTTGTGTTGATTGAATTTCTTTTCAGATACTTTCTCTCTCTATTTCACACTAAAATCTCTCTTATTTATACTGTTTAAGAAGTTTCACTTCTGCCACATGTACGTTGCTACACGAGAGTTTTTTTTAATTCTCTAATTCCGAATTTTATTTTTTTTTTTATTTGGACTGAACTTCACAAATTTATACGTACATGCAGAGGCACTCAAACAATAATTTGGGATTCCCCGTAGTTGATGGAATAAAGAAACGAAAGCAAATTGAAAAGAACCCAGCAAAATTAAAAAATACAAACTTAACATATATTCTAATCTAAGAATACACTGCTTCCAAAAGACATTAAAAAAATCTAAAAACAGCTTGTGCTTCTTTTCAGCCTTATCGAAAAGTGCTTACAAGAGCCATTCTCAAAAACTTCTCAAAGGCTATTTAAATAGCTTTAAACTCAATAGAAGTTATTTAAAGTTATTAAGAATGCCATCTCAAAGTTTTCCTGGGAAAAACCTACTAAAATCATTTCATTGCAGGCCTCAAAGAAATCTTGCATTGAAAAATTCTGAAAGTACTTCTAGAGAAGTGTTCCCTCCATAACATCAGTTCACTCTGGATATCTGTTACTAGATTCCCGTTTTCATCCTTGCAGGAAGAGGCTCCGTTCTTAAAACCATCGGCGAGGAGTCTCTATGAAAAAAGAATATTTTCGAGTCTTGCTCCTGTCGCCATGCATTAACATTTTCTTGCACTCACGGATTTCTGCTTCTCGTTTTTAATTTTCTGTTATTCCCAGTTTAAAATTGAAAATTTTCATATTTTTTATTACAAAAAATGTTCTCTATTTTCAAATTCATTCTACAAAATATCGCACAATAGCTCAATGGAAGCGTGCTAGAGTGTCATGCGGAAGACGTGGGTTCGAATCATAGCTGAGTAAGTATCAAAAATTTTAATTGAATTATTGAAATTCTAATTCTGTTTCATTAACTGCTATTTCTTAAAAAAACCGTCAAAATAAGTTTTACTTAAAAAAAAAATTTTTTAAATCTTTGGTGTTCTTGTCGGTGATTGAACCCAGAATAATCGAGTTCTAGACTCGAACGCCAGCACACTCGGCTAAACACTTGAACTTCCAAAACAATGATAAAATTTCATTAAGTTGGATGTTTTTTCGATTCAAGTAAGATATATTTTTTACGGGCGACATGACACTGGCCATTTTTTGAAATCGAATAATTTTTTTATAATTTTGTATTTTAGTAAATATTCTTAAGATTCTAAGAAAAAAATTTCATGCAAAAATTCTTACGAATTCAAAAGTAACAAATAAGTGAGAGCACATTTTTATTTTTCTTTGCATTTTTCTTTGTTCACAAACTTTAAACGCGTTTATCTCGAAACCATGTTTTTCGCAGTGGTTGCGGCACTAGCGGGTTAATTTTTTGACGAATTTTTTTTTTTAGTTTTTTTAAACTTAATTATGACATTTTTTTTCGAAAAAAACACACTTTCAAATTTGGAACATAACCAAAAATTTAAAAAAAAGCTCTTGTCATACGATAATCAATTTTAATAAGATTTAAAAAATAATTTTTTTTTCCAAATCGGACAATTTTTTGACTACCAGCGTTGCAACCACGAGGCCTCCTTTTTTTCTCTGCCGCCAGTTTGGAGCTCTTTAAAACCATGTTGATGTGAAAAATATATTTTTTTTTGAATTTTTTTTCTTGTAATTTGTTCAATTCTCTACAATAATTTTTGGAAAAATGTTTGTTTTTGACTAAGTTATGAATTTTTAAAACAAGGTCTGTTTTCTCTGCCGCGAATGTCATGTCCCTCGTTAACTTGATGACAACTGAATATTCGTTTGCGGCAAACACAGTTCGCAAATGACGTATAGTTGGTGAATTTTTCAAATGCGGTAAGCAACAAATTTCTTTGCGTGTATTAGTTCAACGATAGAAACCGGTTCAGTTTCATTAGCGACAAAAACTTTCAACTGGATGAAAAACAAATACTGAACCCATTTTGTTTTAACGCATACCGTATACCACCTCTTAAAAATTAAAAAGTATAAAAAAAGGAATTTTGATAACCTTGAAGAGTTTCCTTTAAAAATATGTCGTCCCTTAACCTATCGTTAGAGTCAATTTTTCGAAAATTATTTTTGTTCCATTGATTAGTTGCACGGAGAGAAATTTTAGCTGAAAACAATACCAAAGCAATTAATTTTTGGAGTGATTCTGAGCTTAGCCATATTATTCCTGATATCAATGTGCCATAATGTGATTGTTTATCGAAAAATTAACATGTCCTGTTTGCATCAATTATCAAAAAATTTATATGCCCACATGCGTCCAAAAATATAAGCAATTTTTGGATTGTTTATTAAAAAATTAATAAACTCACTTGAGCCCAATTTCAGTCAAAATATGTCAAATGCCAACAATTTAATATAAAAACAAAATTCAAGACATAATAAAAAAAAAAGGATGACAAAAAGGCACAATGAAAATAACTAGTATCGCCTGGGGTCGAAATTCGACCAACTTATTGATTCCCTATTTATAATTATTTGCGAGATAGTTCAAATAAGTTCGAGGCTATAACTCTTAATTGATTGGAGATATAAAGCTATTTTCTTCAAAAAAATTATTTTTTTATTTTATTATTTTGTTCAAAAACAGAAAAATAACATTTGAAAAAAAATTAATTTTGTCAAAGAAATCATAGGGGGCAGCCTTGATTTTTTGATGGCACGTACAGTTTATTAATTAAGTGTCAAGACAAAATAAATTCACCTAAAATTCGGTATAGACTTTGAAAGAAAATCAAAAATGCAATTTTGAGTTTTTGTTTTTTTTACAACAAAAATCATTTTTACCACATATTTTAAGAATAAATCAAATTTTATGGTCTTTTTTAAAAAGGAATAATTTAAATATAAATAAACAAAAAACGGTATTATTTTCAAAAGTTTTTTTAAGTTTACTAATAAGACTTAAATACAAAAAAGAAATAAATAAAATCTATTCACAGATGGCGGAGATATTGGCTTCCCAATTTAGAACATTCAATTTGAGACAGTTTTTTTCTCTCTCTTGGCATTTGGTTGAAACACACGCTAAATAACTAACGACAATATTAAGAAAATTCATTAAAAATACTTTTGGTTAGAACTTTGCTGTAATTTTTAACACATTTAAAAGAAAATTTAACAAACTTTTAGAAAAAAAGAAAAAAAATTTAAAAACCGTTAAAATCCGACTAAGATATTCACATGGAAAGTCAAATTTTTGAGTTCAAACACATTTTTTTACAAATTTAACAATTGATGAATGCATAAAACTACAATTTTTTAAGAAATTGTTACTTTTAAAAAAAATTCAAAGTTGAGCGACTTAAGAACTCTCCTCCAACCAAATTTCATATCAATCAAAGAGCAGATTTTTTCTCAAAAATTTAATTTCTCTCTTAGAAGGTTGGGAACCCCCTCTATCAGATATATCATTTATATATGCATTCTGCACATTTGGGCAACAAAACCTTTCGAATGGTATAAGTTTCATTAGTTTTGAGTGTTAATTAATACAAAAAAAGCGTACGACAAACTTAAATTTCACGTATTTATATATAAGATATTTTCATTGTCCAAATTATATATATCTGATCTAATTTAATAATCAGGCAAATATAATTTTTGAATTTGTTTTCTGCACTTTTATACACTTGTAAACTAATAGGAACAAAAACCAATTGAGAATTACGTCGTTCAGTTGATAATTTTTTTGATGAGCAAAAGCAACAACTACAAAATTATTTTTTTTTTTTCAAACAAGCCCAAGATTACACTTATTAAGCACAAATTGACGTGTTTATTAAAAAAAATTTCAAGCCCAATTTATGGCATAAATTGCAAACATGAATTGCATGTTTGGAGATGGTTTTGAGCTCTATTGAGCTGATTTCAGTTACGAACGCTTTGAGCTTGATTTTAACTCATTTTTTTCACTCCGTATAAACATCAGATCCAACATTCCACCTATAGATATTATTAAAATAACTAATAAAAAGCACAAAAAAAATTAGAAGCAACACAAAAAATTAGAACAACACTCATTAAATAATAAGCACAAAAATCGTTTCCTGTAAAATTTCCACATTGCCGGTTACGATAATTGGGCGCACAGGGAACAATATGTATATCTTGGGAACAAGATGTCTCAGATGCCACTTCATTAATATGGATTCCATGGCGCAAAATTGGCAAAATATCGAGCTTTGCGTTTACAAAACGGCACGGAGGTGGGATGTTTTGGGTTAATTTGTTCAACATTTTCTTTTCACCCAGTCACAAGTTCTTATCGTTTATCAAATTAAATCAGTTTTCATTCTGACGCCATAATAAACAAAACTTAATTCAAATATATTTCGTATTTATTTTATGCAGACATAAACAGCAATATTTTTTTACCAATTTAAAACCAACAAAAATGTCGAAATCGAAAACTTGGATATTTTCTCAAGACTTAACTTATCTAGTAAAGTGTGTGATTACAAAATTAGTTTTAGGCACTTTCCGTTTTAGCATTTTTTTTAATCAGCTACTTAGAGTGTTTTCTTAAGCTTTGCTTTTAATATTTGTCTACTCTGTTATGCTCATTGAAGCAGCAACAACAAAAACTACCCTCGGGATAAAAATCCTTGCACATATGAAACAATAGCGAAAAACATAAGAAAGGAAAAACCAAAAATTAGCAAAACCATCGCGTTTTTGAGGTTTTAAGCATGTTGTGCGGAGTAAATCCTCTAATGTGTTAAGTATCAACTTTCTAGTAGTTATGGCAAGAATTTTTTAAACTCTCTAAAACTTGCGCTGGCCGCCACTAACCCAAGTATTTTGCTAAATATTTCGTGTCAGAATTTCAATTAATATCCTTCTGATAGTATGTGGAACTATGTGTGTGTGTGTGTGTGTATGTAGCGTGTACATTTAAGCTATTGTAGCCTGCGAGCAGCAGGCGCAGGACTGTGAGAAATAATCCAAACTGATGTGTTGAGATGTGATGTGATGTGATGTGATGCGCTGCCATGTTTAACATGCTCTTCATGTTGAAATTTCTGCTAATCCATCTAGTGGTTGCGGCGCTGGTCTTGCAGGCATTACGAGTAAGGAATAAAATAAAAACAAAATTCAAACACACTTCCTCCCATATGTGTGAGATATACACGGGAGTTACCACAAAATCCAGCAAAACATGTTAAGGTTTTAAAACAGCTAACGAAGAATGTTTGCCGTTATCAGCAGCAGCAGATTCGATTATTTTAAGTAGCTGCTCTGGCTGGCTGGGATATTGTAGCTGGATTGTATTAAATGTTTTGAAATCTCTACTACGCACGGTAAAACATAATTGAAATTGATGTCTAGGTAAGACAGTGGAAGTAGATATTTTGGAAATCCTCAAGGAATTGCTGGCAACATTGTTTCAATGTTTAAAATGTATATTTGACAGCTGTTTGTCAAGCTGGCACAGCAGAAATTAATAAACTTGCTTCCGGTATGTGCGGCGTTAGCAGAGAAAATGCCGAAAGAATACCCAAAATACTTCATTTTAATCATGAAACTAAAGAAAATGTGACGTTTTATATTCGAACACTCACAAGCAACAGTTCTGGTTGCGCTAAACTTAGGGGAAGCATAAAATTGCCTTTAAATTAAAATTTTCGAATACAATTTGAATAGAAATTTTTAATTCTTATCACTCATGCTTGCCTGCTTTGCCGCCACAAGATTTTCACTTTTTTTTTTTTAATATGTACTTTTGAAAATTTCCCATAATCTTCTGCCTTTCCCTATGCAAGCAGCAGTGTAATCAGTGGCGCCTCGCTATATGATTGTGCAGCTCTGCTCTACTCTGGCTTTGTCTTGTTTTATTAGTCATAATAATTACCCCCATCAATGGCGAGCTGACAGCTCATAAACCAGCTAGCAACTCGCTGTTGGTTGTGATTATAAACACTTATTTGTGCCACGGTAATAAAGATAAACAGCCTATTTTAATTAGTCGTCATTTTGGTATGCCATGAAAAAACATTTGAATGCCATCAGTTGAAGAGCTGCCTCACATAAGTTTGAGAAAAAATGTTGAAAATTCTCTGACATTTAAGCAAGTTTTTGTGTTTTTTTTTTATAATTAAGTCATTAAAATTATGTCAGATTAAAATGTATGGTACTTCTATCATTGTTCTCTTAGACTAAGTTACCTACTTTTTAAGCACTTGATTTTATTGCTGGCTATAAAATACTTTTGAGTAGCTTAATGCTGTTCAGTAGCAGATAACAGATTGTTTCTTAAAAGCAAGAAAATCTTAAATTTTATTTTTATTTAACCCAGATAAGATTTTTTCAAATCCCATTGACACAAATTCATAGAGACTATGAAAGCGCCGAACGATAAGATTTGAGATAAAATTCCATTTCAATAGCTGTTTAAAAATTTTACTCTTAACCCTTAAATTAACGACATGTAAGTAAGAATTTCCACTTACGAATTTGTGAAACACTGGCATTTCTGCCACAATTACTATAAAGGTCCCTTTTCATGTCCCATTCAGGATTTCAGCAAAGCTGACATTAGAACTGATAAAAGTTTGCAAAATAAAATTATTCATATACTTACACAATAAGGGTTTTCACGAGGCCCTGAGTAAAAGAGTAAAAAATTAATGTTTAAAATAAAAATACTCTCCAACAACAAAATGCTTTGATTGAAAACTTGCACTTTTACTCAACCTCAGGCGTTGACTTAAATATATTTTTACTCTAGTGTAAGAAAATGACAGTTTGATTTTTTCAAACTCAACTACAGGTATGTTACAAAAAAACATAAGACGTCGTGTATTTGCCGATGTATGTGCGTACAAATTTCAAAAAATTAGCTAGTGTGCATGGAAGCATAAATCAGCTGTGAAAATAAATTAAATTCAAAAATAAAAAAATTTAGAAGTAAGTCAAATTTTTTCAATTTCATAAGAATACCTTTTTTTTAAAGCATACATATATTGTACATTTAGGGCCTGGATCTGAGAAAACAAAACGCAAAAACCTATAAAAAGATGGTCAGACTCTGAAATTGTAAATAGTTTTAACTAATTTCCGGAATTTCGAACAATGATTACTATGTTGCGTTCACGAGGCTTGAGAGCAAAATTTTACACATTACTTTTTTACTCTTTTACTCAGGGCCTCGTGAAAACCCCTAATAATTTTTTAACTTGAACATCACGTATATGTTAACCCTTCATGAGCACACATCTCTGGAATAATTCGAAAGATATAATTTTGCTTAACTATGTACCAAAAAGTTGTTTCATAAAAGCAATCAGAAACTCATTAAATTAAATTTTTTTTTCAGTTACACTCTCTTCATCTTACCACATCTACACTTGAGTAACCAAAAAATGAAGACATCTCCTGATCTGTTTGTAAACATGTGGGTCTTAGAACTAATTTGATCCTCGTAATTGCTAATTTGCTGCTGTATCTTTTAATATGCCCTACGCACTTGAAAATCTGTAAGTGTATGAGTGCATGTGTGTATGTGTACTATGTGGTTAAAAACGCCGCCCCGAAAATCAAGCGTTAACTTTTTAACTGCACAACAACGTAGCCATCATAAATTCTGACAAGCGTAACAAAGTGTCAATAACACAATCATCTTCATCTTGCGTCGTCGTAGTTGTTGTCATTCCGCTTACAAATGTCAAAATCTCTAAAGAGACAACCAAACAATTCCATGGAATTGAGTTGAGTACAACAAAATTCTAGTGACTTGTATTTTTCTTATTTAACTTTTTGCCTATTCATGCCTTGATGACTAATTATTGACGGTTAATCAATTTATTTCAGTGCACCATAAAGTGAAACCCTAGACTGAATGTCATGCTGCTGATGAGCTGTCATAAAATCGTCAAATTGTCAAATCATAGCAACATACATACATACTTCTACGTAGTAGAAGTAGTAAATCTAACAAAGGGAAAGATCATAAAATGTGCTATGCTTTGTAATTATATATAATATAATTTGTTGCAGTTTAGAAAAACTAGCAATGAACTTACAAGATCGTAAATCTTTTAAAAACTAGCCAGGAGCATTTGCCTAAAACTCAGCTAGGGGTAGTAGAGAGCCTGAATTGAGAGGGAAAGAGAGAGGCATAGAGAAAGCAGAAAAACCCATGTTGTGTTCGAAGGCGAGTTACTTTCAAAGTCATTGCTAATAAAATCATCAGCTGATTTTTTTTTGTTGATGTCAGCATATATAACTCTTAGACTATCATGCTGTGAGACCCTGACTGTTTTTAGATCCTTAGACATTAAAGCCAGAATGACCGAAAGTAAATGCATTATCATCGGTTTAAAACAGAGAACTTTGATTCAGCGGGTGGTACTACGCACATTTGTGTGGTTGTAAAAAAAAAATTCAAGGCAAGATTTTGGAACTACTTTGATCACTGTTATTACAAATTATCAGAGTTTTACATGAAATAGTTTCATTTTCAATATGACAAATTTTTGTTACACTGAACTTGAACATGAATCTATAAAAAAAAATTTTTTAATTTTAAGAAAAATATATAAACAACAAAATAATACCAAATTAGCCTGGTTTGTTTCTTGACATATATGGGTAAGTCGATCATTAAAAGAACCAACACCTCTATAGTAGTCACATTCCAAAACCCTCCTATATCACTATAAAGTAGCGTTTCATATGAAATCAGGAAATTTATGATTAAAATCTCTCAATTTTAGAGTATTCCTTTGATAGTACTCCTAAATGGTTTTAGAAAAAAATAAAATTTATTTATGTCTTATTTTTTCACTCAAAACAAAACACAAAAACAAATTGGCCATTTAAGCCCTTGAAAGGACTTTACCCGAGATTCTTATGATCACCCGAGCTTCTTATGATTACCCGAGCTTCTTATGATCAATTGTGTTGTTAAATGTTTGCACACAATTGTCCGAGAACTGGACCTTCATGTTTTATGCCGACTCCGAACGGCTAAAGTTCATGTTCTGAAGAATCTTTACATGGCATTGTTTTACTTTGCGACTGGGAGAAGCCACGACGCACAGTGCTTTGTTCCATAGGCAAAATTAATATAAAATAAAGTGCTTAGAATATTTAAGTAATATACATTTTTGTAAAGCTAACAAAGTACCTTAAATAAATTTGTTAATAGAATTTATCATCTCGTCTTTTTGTTAACAGTAGAGGGCGCTAAAGTCAGATAACGTTTGAGGTAAAACTGTTGAACGGAAAAACTGTGTTTACTGTGTTACAATTTTTTTTTTTTTAATTTCATTTTTTATTGTATTACTTTGAAACTTAACAGTTTTGTTTATAACTATAGGTACAAAAAACCAAAAATAATTGTTTGTAAGTATTTTATATAGAAAAGTTGTTTGTGACATCGAAAACTTTTGCGATTTTTTGTTTGGAATTCCCAAAATGCAAAAGTTTGATAGAGTGAAAATTTTTTTTTGGAAGAATAGGTAATTTTTTATTTTTGATTTTAGAACACTTGAAAGGGCTTAAGTGGAATATGTAAACAAGCTTTAGATTTTTCACCCGGAAATATAAAAATGATATGAATTTTTTGAGATATATTTCCTAAGTTTCAGAAAAAGTTGCAAAGACCTAAGTTTATTGTACTGCCAAAATTTAAAAAAAATAAGTTTATACAATTTTTTTGTTTTAATTACTATTAAAAATTAATCAAATTTTGATGTAGTGTATAATTTTTATTAAATAGTGGCAAAAACTTACCAAAAATTGAAAGAATATATTTATTTTTTTTTGCGGAAACCCTAAAGTTTTGCAAATTTTGAAAAAATTTAAAAATTATATAAATAAAAAGTTGGCGATTTTTTATTTTTCATTTATATACTTTGTTAACAAATCTAGCCACTAGTAAAAAAAAAATTTAAGATTTTTACCAGAAATTTAAAATTTTGTATTTTTTGAAAACATCTATATTTTTTAGTTTTACAAAGACCAAAAATATGATTATATAATTTTTTCCAAGTAAAGGGCTCCAGCGACGTTCAATGTTCAATTCAATTTTTGCAAGCTGTGCAATTTTATTGACTGTAGGTCTGTTTGAGAACTTTTCGAGTTAAAAATATAAAGTAACTTTTACTGGGAGAGTAAGAATGATTTTACTCTCATTAAAAAAATATCACAAAAAGTAAACGAACGACATCCAGTAAAAAGTAATCAACATTTGTTTGTAAACAGCTGATTCATGTTTTACTTTTTGCTTTTCGTTTCATTGGATTTCCTATATTTCAACTCATTTACTCTGTGAATACTTGTTATTTACATTTTGCTATTTTCCGTTATTTTTATACCCTAAACCTGAAAGGTCAGGTTATATTAACTTTGTGCAAACGTTTGTAACGCATAAAACGAAGCGAGTCCGGTATAGAAAAGTATATATATTCTTGATCAGCGTCACCTCGTGAGTCGAGCTATTCATGTCCGTCCGTCCGTCTGTGTGTTGTCCGCAAACACAGGATAAGAAGAAGGAGTTGAGATAATTGGATGAAACTTGGTACACATGGTCGTATGGACCCAAGGATCTGCACTATTGAATATTTTGTATTTGAATATATTTGAATATTTTTGTAGACCCCTTAAATTTGTATTAACAAAAGAGAATCCATTTTTAGTTAAGCAAATGTACAACGATTTTATTGAAAAATTTAAAAATTTGGAATGTTCTGTAATTGATACAAATGGTTCAACTGTTGAGGTGTCTTACGATATGCACTGCACAATGATAGATGGTTCAGTTGCAAATGTTTTGAGTGACACAAACTCAGCAAGTAGGTGCTTTATATGTAATGCAAGCCCTACAGATATGAACAATATAAACATTATTAAGGACCCTTGTATTAATAATTATAAATATGGACTTTGTACACTCCACTGCTGGATACGCTTTTTTGAATGCATATTACACATTGCTTACCGTCTTCCTTTGAAAGTTTGAAGAGTCAATAAGGAAAATACCTCAGTTTTTTCACAAAACAAAAAAGAATTCAAAATGAATTCAAAACACGGACGGGATTAATAATAGACCAAGTAAAAATGGGATTTGGAACTACTAACGACGGAAACACGGCTCGCCGATTTTTTGAAAATAGTGAAATTTCTGCTGAAATTACGGGGATTGATAGAAGTTTGATTGATAATTTTGGCATAATATTAAGAGTTTTATCTTGCGGAATCCCGGTTAATGTGATAGCGTTTAAGGAGGTGCTAAATATTACTAGAAACTCATATTTAATACAGTATGGCTGGTATTACATGCCAAGTACTGTTCATAAGGTTTTAATGCATGGGTGCGATGTTCTGGAATACTTCAACTTGCCAATAGGTAATAAAATATTAAAAAACGTTCTACACATTTTTTAAACTACGTTAATTCTAGGGTGTTTGTCCGAAGAAGCCTTAGAAGCCAGTCATAAAAATATAAGGAATGTGCGATTATCCCATACAAGAAAAACTACGAGAGAAAATACAAATAGAGATTTAATGGCTCATTTGTTATTAATGTCGGATCCGGAACTATCGTCACTTAGGTCTACAAAACACATAAAAAAAAATTATGAATTCAAAGAAATTGAGAAATACATTTTGAAAGAAAACATCATAAATAACAATTAAAATTAATTATCTTATTTGTTGAGCAAATTTAGAAACAAATATATTTATGACCCTTATTAAAGAGAATATTAAATTATTTGCATTCTGATCACAAATGTAGCTAAAATTTAGTTTTTGGTAAAAATGATATATGGGAGATGGTCATGTCCTTGTATCGAATGAAGCAAAATTTCCCAGAGAGCCCAAAAATATAGTTTTATAAGTTGTTATAAGTTTTCAGTGCATTCTGATCACTAATGTAGTTACAATTTCGTTTTTGAGAAAAATTATGCATGGGAGGTAGTCATGTCCTTGCAGCGAATGAAACAAAATTAACCACTTAGCTAAAAGACACATAGTTACCAACTTTCGATTTATTCTATATACAATTATAGCTGAAATTAAACTTTTAAATTTTAAGGTGTATGGGAGGTAGTCATGTCCTTGCACCGATTTTTCCGAAACTTCGAATTTTTCTTAATTAACATTTTTTGAACCAGCACACCAAATTTCATTTTTCTGCGATAACTTCTCTAATTTTGCCGATTCACTATATGGGGACAAAGCACTGTGCGACGGGCTTCTATACTAGTGTAGATATACTACGCTGGGTCGATTTATAAAATAACCAAATTTCTTTGACACTTAAAACGAAGACGTTTCCGTACTATTTTATATTTTTCCCTGTCATTGAGACGATTTTTATTATTATCCCATTTTTTTCAGTTTTACCATTTTTAGTCCAAAAAGTATGCGAACAGACAGACCTATTTTGTGTTTCAATGCATTAATATTTGTGTAATTTATGGAAATTTTAAAAATTTTATGCTATCACTTGGTGCCTGAAGTGGGGGAAGTTTTCATTTGATTTTATCGAATTTATATAATATAGCATTAATACTATAAATTAAAGCTTATGTGATAAATTTCAAGGCATTAGAATCATTTTTTTTTGTGGATTTTTAAGACCAATACCGATCACGTTCCTTGGTATGAGAGGTAGACGTGGTTTTCATTTGATTTATACAAATTAAAAACTCAGCGTTTGTTTCTGTGATCAGAGTGCATATATATAAAATGTCTAATCAATAGATTAATTTTCACTCCCGTTATGTTTAATCAGTCGTATATATTTTAGTCTGAGGTGGAATTCAATTAATTTTCCTGTTCGATTCGAAATACTTCAGATTATTATTACATACCAGTTTTTAGCAGTCCTATGCCTAAGAATGCTCTAATACCAAGGATATTGCGGCAAATCCTCTTTGCTTAATATCACAAATATACCGACTTTATTGCTCAAACAATACAAACAATTCCGCAATAACATTTACACAATAATCTATAAACAATCAATAATAAAATCTTTTCAAAGTCACAAAGCGACAAAGATTTCGATCAAACAGTTTGAAGCATTAAAACAATATAATACAAATTTCAACAATTGTAAGGAAAAGAATTGCAGTAACTTGGCAAGAGCTCGCCACAATTGTTGGCTACTTTGAAGTGTTCCGCATGAGAACCAAAAATCGATGACATCAAAGTAAAATTCGCAATGTCAGCTAAAAGTGTCACAGAGATAGAGAGAATGTAGGGCACAAGAGTAGAAAAAAAAACAAGAAATAAGTAGCTGTTGTTTAATTGTAACAATTGGCAACACAGAACAAGTCATGCATGTGTAAAGGATCCGATGACCAAAGCACCGCTTTCTATAAACAATACCAAGTACCAACAGTCAGACAAGAATAACCGCCCGATTTGATTTTTCTACACTTTCTTGTCTAAGCCTCATAGCAGAGTTTTAAGTCGTTGTGCCAATGCATAGCGAGTTCGATTCTTTTTTGCCTTCAAATGTCCTTAAATTTTATTTTCTTTTTTTAATCTTACCTGTTTGAGTTATGCGATTGCTTTGTCACTGACTATCAATTTTTTATCTTACTCAACTTTATTTCTTTTGCTGACATTCTTTGTAACATTTTATGTATGTATATCTCTTATTTTTTTCATTGTGTCATTGTCTAGAGTTACTCGTTGGGTCGCTTTGTGGCCTCTCCGGTAAGGTTAAAAGTAGCTCGAATGACATTTTATATTACCTTTAGCTATATATGTTGGAGCTGGAGTACAAAGCAAACTGTTGCCGACTTTATAGCAAATCATCATCATCGTCATCAATACAATAATTAGCTGGCTTGCCACAATCTTAACACTCTGCATGCGACCTTTGAAAGCCTGCCTCATCATGCTTTTGTTCTGTTTTTCTAAAGGTGTTTTAATTGATTTAAGCCGCCAACGTATCAGTCATTATCAAAAGGGCCAACACAACAGAAAACAGGTTAAAGGATTATCATGGTTATTTTAGTAGGCAGCTTAATGATGCCTTTAGTCGTTACATTATAAGCCGCAGCATCAGCTGCAGAAACTAGGGTTGACAGTTGATAGAGTTGTCAATGGTTTGGTTGGGATTTTTGTCGTTGTTGTTGTTGCTTTTATAATGATGACAAAACTTAATTGAGCGCTATTTATGTGGATATTACCAAAAGTCTTAGGTTAAAGATTAGTATGGATCTTTTTCGGTTGTTCAGCGTAATGCTTTCAACGCTTCATTAGAACAATTGAGGGGTCATATAGTGTTACAACTTGTTGTATGGTTGATACAAGGCAAGATTTAAAAAAAAATAAATTTAAATGGAAAACCTGGCCTGAACTAAGCGTTTATAATAGACAAGGTCTCTCTGTACAACCTTTAATTATAGTTTAGAAGCGGTGGGAGCGCTATCTTGTCTGTCTTTTCATTCCAAGCAAAGTGCAGATTTAAACCCTTTAGCTTAACCCTTATCCTGTATTCATGGGTCAAAATGGCCAAGAATGTGTTAAGCATTGAATATTTTTGCACCAGCTATATATATTGTAATGAGCTTTATATCTTTAACTTCTTGACAATTATTTTTTCATAAAATTAAAATAAAAAATATTACATATTCATTGAATAAAAATAATATATGATCCCAGCCAGCAAACATTATGAGTCTATTATGACTCTTTTTAGACTGATATTTATGAGTCTGAGCGCTAATTATTAGCTCATAAAAGACTCCAATAAGAGCATGGGATTTGAGTCCGAAATATGACTCTTATAAGAGTCCAAAATATGTGTGTTTTAAGAGTCAGAATTATGAGTCTCTTCGGAGATTTATAAGAGTCATATATCAGAGGGATATTTGCCTAAAAAAGATACACAGGCTGTACGAGTACTTCTTAGCTTAATATTTTCTCTTTTCGAACGCCCCAAAAACAACCAAACCAAACATATATATGAAATTTTGACAAAACGACACATGTCGATATATGAAAATTTCTAAATTTTTTAGAAATTGTGCAAAAAATTGTTATAAATGCCATGCAAAAACCGGTTAACCGAAATTACGCGTTTTTACTCATACATACTCAAAGTAGAGTACAGCGCTCTGCATATAAAAGCATTACGAGGCGAGATTTGTTCACGCTCTACAGATGCGCTGAACGTTCTGATTCACTTGCTTCCTATTGATTTACAAAGCAAACTAACTGCATTGAACAGAACGATCAGACTTAAGGAGTCTGGCAACTTGAGGGAAAAATCCTATGTGTCTAGAACAATTGGTGCTTAGCAGCACAGACTCAATATTTGCAATCTCGACTTTGCAAAGACTGTCACTAGCAGGTTCCCAACCAGAGCGGAATGGAGAAATGGAGGCCTAGTTGCTGTTTTCGATATGATCTTCTATACTGATGTGGTGACCGTGGCATGCAGGTTAAGTGTGTGGCTTAGCATGCTCGGAGCCCGGGTTCGATCCCCAGCCGCGGCGAAAAGTTTTTTCAATAAAAAATTTTTCTGATCGGTCACCACCTTAATGCAGACAATGGCAAACCTCAGAGAGTAAATAATGCCATGTAAAGCTTCTTGAGAACAGGAACTTTAGCCCATCGGAGTCGGCATAAAACATGTAGGTCCAGTTCTCGGTCAATTGTGTGCAAACATTTAATAACACACACAACACAATTGATCATAAGAAGCTCGGTCAAAGTCCTTTCAAGGGCTGAAATGGCCAATTTGTTTTTTTTTTTCTATACTGATGAGTCTTAGATGGAATGCGGAGTTGAAGCCGCTATATACTCGGAAAAACTAAGTACTGCCAACTCATTCCGCCTATCAGACTCAGCCAGCGTCTTTCAGGTAAAACTCTTAGCGATGAGAGAGGCTTGTCGAGCTATAGGTCGAACCAATAAAACAACCTAAATGCAGTGATACAGTCATCTAGTGAAGCGGCCATCAGAGCACTGCTGGGAAAATCCAACTCCAAGTAAGTAAAGCAGTGTTAGGAGGAACTGACCAGACTATGTCGTCAACTTGATATAACTAATTATTTGGGTTTTCAGCCTCAGAAACATATATGGTAATGAGAAAGCTGGCAAACTAGCCAGGCTATGCTCTTCCATTGACTTCGGGACCAATTCTGGTTAGTCTGTATTCGGTTAAGGTAAAAGTATTCTGCACTTCCATGGCTGAACTATGCGCACATGGAGGAATTTAATAACCCCTGCTTATTTTCCTCAGGCAGGAAAATATGACTTGAATAAAACCTAAGCAGAACTCACGAACTGTTATCAAATTCGCAATCAGGGTAATTTGTCATTGGTGAAAAAGGAGTCATAAAGGAAACACTGCTATACTTTCTATGAGCCTGCCCAGTGCTAGGAAAATGTAGACTTAGTACACTGGGAAAAACTCTTCTTCGACAATCTATAGGAACTTTCAACTGCAAGGATCAAAGATATACTCATATTCTTCAACCGAACTAGATGGCTCTGAGAAAGCATTCCTTACGTCATGCCCCACACACTAGAACGCACGGGAATAAGAATTCGTTGCATTAAAACGGCACAATATAGCTGTATTACCATTCTAACCAACCAAAAGGTAAAACTATTTTTACAATAAACAACTTTTTTGAAATTTCAGTAATAATTTTTAATAAAATTATATAAATTTTTATTTTAAATTTTCGACAAAACAACTTATTTGCCATTTCCACGAAAATGTCAACCACAGCTGAAAAATATAATGTATTTCTAAGTTCAATTTCTTTAATCTAGTAAACTACTGTTATACCATTACAATGGTCGAATACTAACAATATTGTGGGTATAAAAAGTTATCAATTCTTTTCATTTGTCGATTAAATTTGTATTAAAGTCGCTAAAACATATTCATTGAAGATGTATACAATTAAAGTGTAGACGTTTCCCCTTTAATTTTATGCCTTTTTAAAGTTAAAAAAAATTTTTAACTCTTTGAAATCAGAATTTATTTGTTGTAATAGAATACATATTTTTTTATATTTTATAATACAAAACTATTTTTAAAAGCCATAGTTGGTCTACTTAATTACACAGTTTCTTAACGGAAATTTTGTCGCGTGGGTTATGTCGCGTGCGTTACGGAAAAGATTTTTTGGAATCTCTAAGTATTTTTAAATGGGCAAAGTTTATCAGTAAAGTGGGTTTATTATGAAATTTCAGTTTTTTTCTTTATTTAAAAATGTTTTTCTCCGTATATCGCTGATTCCATATCAATTCGACAAATTTTTATCAAAATCTGACCTTAGTGCTTCCGATTTTTTTGAAACTTTATAGGTTAGAAGTTCACATTAAAAAAACATATTCTGTGTTTTTTATTATTGCGAAATTTTTTTTTTTGCAAAGTTATACACTGTCAAAAACATTGAAAATCATACAAAAATTTAATAGATGCATGTATTTAAAGAGCTCTATCTTCTAAACTGTAAGTTGGACAGAAAATAAACTCAGGTATAGTTTAAGTACCTTGAATGGATCTTTCTGGTGGTGTCATTTTTGTAAAGTACTTTTATGGCAAAAAGTTTTTTTTTCTTATCCCGAAATTTACCATCATATTTTTCACAGCCGACGCAACAACTTTTTCACCATTTAAATAAAATGTAGTATGTAAGCATTCATTCTGAAGGTTTGTGCAAAATTTTAAGTCGAATCTCCAACGATTGCTATTTTTAATGAATTTTTTAAAATATGCCTGCTAAAGATTTCATATATTTGTATACAGATAATTTCATTTTAATATAAAAAAGAGGTATTGTCCCTTATTTTATATATGCAGTAACTCTTTGGTTTGAAGTAAGCCCTTCAAATAGATCATCATAAAAAATTAATATGTTCCAAATTTATGGCCATGTGTTTTACGACTCAAAGGATCAATTGAATGCGCTTTTGTTTAATCTTCCATACTTGTATTTTCTTAAATTGTACAATTATTTCTGTCCTTAAGATGCATAGTTTTAATATAGATACCAATCTAATGGCCTTGAAGATAAGTAAGAACTGCTTTGATGAAAACAATTCAGTATTAATTGTTCTTAAGTTTTTTGACACCCAATTATAAATTTTTAAAGGCGAAGGAGCTGAAGTTTGATTCGTTGAGTCGCAGTGCACATGTCAATACATACAAAAAAATTTTTTTTAGGATGGTCACAAGATTCATTGGTTTCAAATGTAGCTATATATTAAGTAAGGAACACTAATTTTTTTTTTATATCAAAATAAAATTTTCTATATACAAATATAGGAAAACTTAAGTAGGCATTTTTTTAAAAAATCATTACATATAGCAATCGTTGGAGATCCAACTTGAAATTTTTCGTAAACCTTATAAATGAATGTCTTAATGCGATATCTTATATATTAATACGTGAACATTAAAGTTTGTCGTACGCTTTTTTGGTATTAATTAAAACTCAAAACAATTAAAGCTTATATCATTTGAAAGGTTTTGTTGCCCAGATGTGCAGAATGTATATATAAATGATATATCTGATAGAGGGGGTTCCCAACCTTCTAAGAGAGAAATTAAATTTTTGAGAAAAAATCTGCTCTTTGATTGATATGAAATTTGGTTGGAGGAGAGTTCTTAAGTCGCTCGAGTTTTAATTTTTTTAAAAGTAACAATTATTTAAAAAATTGTAGTTTAATGCATTCATCAATTGTTAAATTTGTAAAAAAATGTATTTTGAACTTAAAACTTTGACTTTCCATGTGAATATCTTGGCCGGATTTTAACGGTTTTTAAATTTTTTTCATTTTTTCTAAAAGTTTGATAAATTTTCTTTTAAATGTGTTAAAAATTACAGCAAAATTCTAACCCAAAGTATTTTTAATGAATTTTCTTTATATTGTCGTTAGTTCTTTAGCGTGTGTTTCAACCAAATGTCAAGAGAGAGAAAAACTGTCTCAAATTGAATGTTCTAAATTGGGAAGCCAATATCTCCACCATCTGTGAATAGATTTTATTTATTTATTTTTTGTATTTAAGTCTTATCAGTTAACTTAAAAAACTTTTGAAAATAATACCGTTTTTTGTTTGTTTATATTTAAATTATTCATTTTAAAAAAAGACCATAAAATTTGATTTATTCTTAAAATATGGGGTAAAAATGATTTTTGTTGTAAAAAAAACAAAAACTCAAAATTGCATTTTTGATTTTCTTTCAAAGTCTTTACCGAATTTAAGGTGACTTTATTTTCTCTTGACACTAAATTAATAAACTGTCCGTGCCATCAAAAAATCAAGGCTGCTTCCTATGATTTCTTTGACAAAACTAAATATTTTTAAAATGTTGGTTTTCTGTTTTTGAACAAAATAATAAAATAAAAAAATAATTTTTTTGAAGAAAATGGCTTCATATCTCCAATCAATTAAGAGTTATAGCCTCGAACTTATTTGAACTATCTCGCATATAATTATAAATAGGCAATCAATAAATTGGTCGAATTTCGACCCCAGGCGATACTAGTAATTATAAATAGGCAATCAATAAATTGGTCAAATTTCGACCCCAGGCGATACTAGTTATATTAAAAAGGTGAAAAAGTTGTTGCGTCGGCTGTGAAACTTAGAGAAATAAACTTTTTTCTATTAAAAAAATATAAATAAATGACACCACCAGAAAGATCCATTCAAGGTACATAAACTATACCTGAGTTTCGTGTCTGTGCGACTTAAAGTTCAGCAGATAGAGCTTTTTAAATACATGTACCTATTCAGTTTTTTTGTCATTTTTTATGTTTTTGAGAGTGCATAACTTTGCAAAAAGAATTAACTTACAAAAAAATAGTACGCAGTTATTATATTTTTCAGATGAACAATCCACCAAAAAAGTTTCAGAAGTTTCAAAAATAGTGATGTCAGAAAAGTGTGCCTTTTGGCATGGAATCACCGATATATACCGTATTTGCCGACTCCAAACGGCTAAAGTTTATTTTCTCAAAAAGCTTTCGTGGATTTTTTTATTCTCTGAGGATTGCCATTTTCTGCGGTTAGGTGACGGCCAACCAGGATTTATTTCTATTGAAAAATTTTCAGTGTCAGATGGTGATTCGAACCCGGGTTCGCCACGCCACATACTTAGCACGTACGGCCACGTTCTCCAAAACATTTATACATATCACAAAATATAAATTACGTGACACTCTATGATTTTAATACTCAAAGTTTAAGCTCTCACGAGATCTTGTACATTTTGATACATATAATAAATGTATTGATATTTTAAGCAAAAACATTTAGATTTCAAAATTAAAATCTGAACCTGATATACAAAAGAAACAACAAAGAAATGTGTAATACCTTGAAGTTGTTTTTTTTTGTATTTTTCATTAAAATATGTTATATGAAAAATGGGCTCAAAGCCAAGTGGCGCAGGTCGTAAATTATGCTCGCAGCAAAAATAAACAAGGGAAGAAAAATATGGAACAACAACAACAACCAAAACAACTGTCGCAAATATTAACACCAAAATTGCATTTGCCATTGGCAGGCAGTAGCCAACACCAACAACAATAGAGCAATATCAACAACAAACACAACAACATCAATTTCCCAAAGAGCAAACTTGTCTGCCACTGTAGTGCGAATTTTTCCATTTCCGCTTCCGCCGATGCAGTTCTGCAAAAAAAGATGTCTGCAAACTTTGGCGCTTTGTTGTCAAATCAGAAGAAGGCCGCAGTGAGGGAAAGTGGCTCAGGGAATTGGATTTTGTTGAACCCGCTGGCATAAGCGCAATAAATTGCAATAGGAAGCTGCTAAAAGCAAGAAATGCAAACGCACACAAATCAATGCATTGCCTAAAAAATGGTTAGCACGGAAAGAAAAAAAAAAAAAAAATAAGGAAATAAACACTTCAATACAATTGTAGAGTAACATAAGCAAAGAAAAAGGCTGAAAAAAAACGCAGCAGACGCACTAAAGCTTGGTTTTGGTAAAAAGGCAGCAATGAAAGCTCAAAAGACAGCAGGCACCAGCCGGCAACCAGTGTTGCCTAATTGCATAATTAAATCAAAAATTGTACAAAGCGCAAAAATAGCATAAAATTAAATTAAATCAAATTCAATTCAAATCAAATATTCAGAAAAGTCTGATGTGAAAAACATATTGACCGTGCCAGCTGTTGTCTGAGTGGGCAACACTACAACAACAACAACTACAAAAGTTTGGTGATTTTTTTCTTTTGTAGTTTAATTAAATTTTTGCAATAAGCTTTTGGCAAGAAGTTGCCTATCTTCTTAGTCCCGAGTCACTGTCTGGAGCAGGGAATATAAAATTCAATCAAGAGTACTCATAGACATTGCATAGGAATTGCAACAAAAAACTGCAACCAAATTCAAATGTTATTAAAACATTTCTTGAAGAGTGTTGTTCGACAAGTTTTGAGCTATTCAATTTTCATTAACTTAAACATTCAGTTTATTAAGGCAACTATAGTAACTAAGTGATAGGAGTCACGTCCGCCTATGTGTAAAAATTTTATACAACTTAATTAAATAAGACGTTTATGTCATTTTACAACGTTCATAACTTTTGAGTAACACTTCGTATGGTTCCACATTTGAGAGAAAGAAAGAAGTAATATATGCTGAAATCATGCGCGGATTTAGGTGGGGGCTAGGGGGGGCTGCAGCCCGTCGGCACCGAGCAGTTAGGGGCCTCGCCATAAAAAAAATATTTCGAAGAAATCGACCTTAAAGTTTTAAAAAAAGTATATATGTTAGAAATCATGGTTATGCTCAAAATTTCTATTAAGTATAGGGCCAGAATTCATTTGGTAATGATCGCAATACTTTTAGTGGATGTTGGTAATGCATCAAGAGGTTCACTTTTCAATACAACCATCTAATATTTGGAAAAAGTAGATACTGATTTGATAGCTGCTTTCTCCACTTATCGAATTCGTAACAGTTTTGCGAATTTAATTTTCAGGGTTTGAGAATAGTATATTATATAATAACTGATAGATTCAAAATCGAAACTTTTTGCTTTAGTTGATACGCTAGCAATAGAATTGAAGCATATGGACACATAACAAAGCTATTTGGATTCTTGTGCAAATTAATGGATATTGAAAGCTAAAAATTAGAAGTGAGAGTAAAACTCCTTGTTGAAGTATAACTAAATTATATTAAAATGGAATTACTCTGTGAATAAAATTACTTAATTCCGCTTATGAAACTTTCACCTTAATGATCTCTCAGAGAGAAGTTTTTTTATAGATATCAAACTATTAAAAACAGAAATAATATGGCCTCAGCCATGATCGACACATTCCAAATGTTTATATAACCTTCCGATTGCTTGTAACAGTACCGATAGCAAATTGCGAAGCTGAAAGTTAATTTTTAGTATTTAAAAGAATAAAAAATGTTCACCGGTCTTCTGTGCTACATGAACGTTTGTCGTCAATAATGCAACTTTGTATTGAAAATTATTTGTAGCAAACGATAAACTTTGACGAGTTGATAGAACGTTTAACCTTGAAAGGATCTTTCTGTTGGTGTCATTTTTTTATAGTTCTATTATGGAAAAAAGTTTTTTTTTTATCTCGAAATTTACCATTATATTTTTCACAGTCGGCGCAACAACTCTTTCACCATTTTAATCTTCAAGTAAACTTTGGAATTAGAAACAAAAAAGAATTTTTGGGCCATATTGACCCATTTAGAAATTGCATAAGAAACTTGCTTAAAATTTCCCAAGTGGTAATTGCACAGAAAAGCTGAGGAACAAATTAAATAAAAAATGTGTTTATGCATTTATTTGGTGTTTGCTTAGTGCGAAAATTGAAGTGATGATCCAGACAAATGTACTTTGTACATTTATCACATCCGATTGTTAAAAATATGATGATCAATTTCGGGAAAAGAAAAAAAATTGTTTCCATAAAATAACTATAAGCAATTGACCCCACCAAAGATCCAATCCATTGAAGGTACTTAAACTATAGTTGAATTTATTTTCTGCACGAATTACAATTAAGGAGAGAGAGTTGCTTAAATACATGTATCTGCTTAATTTATCTGTAATTTTTAATGTTTTTGACGGTGTTTAACTTTGCAAAAAAAAAAAATGACGCAATAATAAAAAACACAGAATGTTTTTAAATGTGAAAAAACTAACCTACAAAGTTTGAAGCAAATCGGGAGCACTAAGATCAGATTTTGCCAAAAATTTTTCGAAATATAATGGAATCACCGATATGGAAGTGGGTGAAAAATAATATTTTTATTTTTAAAAGATCCGAGCTAAATGCTTTGACCTTGAGTAGGACCCGTGTCAATTTTAGCCCCAGGCCCCGCCATGTCTTAATCCGGTGCTGCCTGAAATAGGTTGCAAAATACAAAAATTTTATGCATCTTATATCTAACCTCAAAATTTCAATATTTCGCTTGCATAACCTAAAATATTTCAAAATTCTAACATGATGAGCAAATTCTGAGGACAGATTCAATACTATACAAGAAATTTCTTCAAATGATCCTTAGCTGCCCAAGCATAAAACCCGAAGACATCAACGGATTGCTGTTTTCAATTTCTCATTATATTCGGTGAGAAGAAACTTATGCATTTTGAATGATATATATGTTATATAATAAAACTTGAACAATTTTCGGCATCTATAGAACAAACAATTTTTTTTCAATTTATTGGTCTTTATCGATGTTATAGTAAAAGTGCGATGTCTGTATACATATTTTTGTATACAGACATCACACTTTTTCCCTTAGCAGTGAATATAGATTTTGGGGGAGAAACTAGAGGGTAATAGACAGCTTGAAAACATGTCAGTACCTAAAATGCAAAGACATATATGATCATTATAAGTTTATGGCATAAATAAATTTAGTATCTCCCAGAGGTAGGGTTACCAGATCAAAATTTCATTTAGTAGGACTTCGGATGACAAAAAGGAAGACATTTGTTCTAGGGAATTGAAAAAGGAGCACACATCGCTAAACACTACACGACTAGTAGCAGCTCAGTTTCCTAATTGTTCACTACAAATAAAAATTTTTTAAATATAAAGAAGTAAAGAAAGTCTAAAGTCGGTCTAGGCCGACTATGAAATACCCTAAACCCACTTTTCAAAAACAAAAAATTTTTATTGTAAATGGGCGTCTCCAAGGGCGGATGAAGCCTATATTTTATATGCATTTAAATGTTGATGACAATTTTACACATACCATGTTTTATTCCTGTAGCTAACAGTTAATGCCTTTATTGTGCTTTCCCTATTGGAGGTGGGCGTGTTCATGGACGGATTACTTCCAATTTTTGAACACACCAAACTTAATTTCTCTATGACAAACATAATCTTATTTATTGAGTTTAAAACTTTTTGGGCTGTATGGGAAATAGGCGTGTCCGTAGGCGGATGACGTCCATTTTTCAAAACCATCTTTGTCTTGTCATAAAAAACATACGTTCCAAATTTTAGATCTGTAGGTTAAACAGAGGCTTATATATTGCGTTTTCAATTTTTGGGTTGTATGGGAGGTGGGCGTGTCTGTAAGCGGATGACGTCCATTTTGCAAAGACATCTTTGTGTTGATATAAAACACATACATACCAAATTTTATTGTTGTAGGCTTTTTATGAGCTGAGTTATGCAGTTTTACATTTTTGCGTTGTATGGGAGGTAGGCGTGTCCGTGGGCGGATTCCAAAAATATTCAATAGTGCAGATCCTTGTGTACCAAGTTTCATCCAATTATCTCAACTCCTTCTTCTTATCCTGTGTATACGGACAACACACAGACGGACGGACGGACATGGATAGCTCGACTCACGTGGTGACGCTGATCAAGAATATATAAGTTAAACAGATCGGTTTCTCAATGATCTGGAGTTCTTTATTATAATATATTTTTTTGAGCTATGCTCAACTGTTCTTAATACATCAAAATTGGAACTAAAGCTATGAACATTTGTTGTTAATAATAAATAGTAATTTTACCAGAAGAAGAAGAAGAAGAAGAAGAAGAAGAAGATGATGATGAAGATTATTAAGAAGCAAGTTTAAGATCTTGAGAAAATGCAGTGTCTACATTTGTCTACTGTTGCAAGTTCTGTATTATAGTAGCTGGTCACTGGATTGTCACGTTCAGCGCTCACATTACAGTTGGCTGGCTATTGTTGTTCATCGCTGTCGCTATTATTGAATGTTAATACGTGGGCGTATTAACATGTGTCGTTAACTTATATACTTTTCTATACCGGACTCGCTTCGTTGTATGCGTTACAAACGTTTGCACAAAGTTAATATACCCTGACCTTTCAGGTTTAGGGTATAAAAAGGAACTGAAGCCCGAGTTCAATCCTCACATCTGTCAGAAAGTTGATTTCAGAAAAATTTACTTTTCTGATCGGTCGTCATGTCTCGTGAACATTTGTCGTTCATAGAACATGTAGATCCAGCTTTTGATCAATTTCTTATCAAGTATCGCCGACTTGAAGCGGCTGAGGCCATAAAAGTGATTTTCCGGAATTACTGAGAGGAGTCTGAAGTGAATCATCGGGAAGATTCTCCAACGAATTTGTGATAGTTTGGTGAATTTGTTGTAATTTCACTTCAATTAAAAGTGACGTTTCTTCTAAACAACAAGAAGAAAGTTACTATTTCAATTCCTTGATTAAATTAAACAATTTTTTGAGCCTCTTCCTATTCCCATCATAGATTCGGAATATGTTTCATAAAGCGATCTTCTAATGATCGCCGAAATAAGCGAAAGAAGATTTAAAAATATTCGAGAACCGCGCATTCGTCGTTTGAGCAATCGAAAACTATCCATCATGCAACGAACGCCGGAATGAACGCAAGAAAATTTTCAAAACTTTTCGTAAATATCGCATTCATTGCTTAGGGAATCCATCTTCGAACGATCGCCGGAATGAGCGAAGGAAGATTTTAGAAAAATTTCGTGAATTGCGCAACTGAAAAGTGATCTTTCAAGGAACTCTTGGTGAATCGCTGGTTCATCACAAAATCTACATCTCTTTCAATTGTCTTCCAAATGTTTGAGAAAAATTCTTAATAACACACACAACACAATTGATCATAAGAATCTAGATCCAAGTCTTTTCTAAGGACAATATGGTCAATTTGGTTTTCGTAAAAAGGAGGACATTTACGATCGAATTTTGTTCACTATATTTTTCACAAAGATCGAAATGGAGGGCATTGAATTTTTAGTGAAAAGGATGACACGCATTGAAAAGTACTTAGTGAAAGAGAGGTCTAAAAATAAAAACAAGTGTGATTTTCACCCACTAATTATGTGCTCCAGAGTAATAAAGATTTATAATTAATAAGGTATGTCTTCGATTTGGCCGAAGTTAAAATACCCCCACGGCCGATTCGTAATGGTACAAAATCTTAAATTGTAGATTTTTTTGTATGAGATTTAAAAAAATTTTACTATTTTGATGACGTCTACAATACATTCATATCAAATTGTTTTCCTGCAAAGTAAAGACAAGCCTCTTTTTAAAGTTTTCAATTTGGGATTGTATGGGAGGTGGGCATGTTCTGGAGTGGTTGACGCCAAGTTTTCTAACACGCCTCAGTTTTGAAATAAAATACACAAATACCCAATTTCAAGTCTGTAGCTTAAATATTAGCCAATTTATAGAGTTTTCACTATTATGGGTTGTATGGGAGGTGGATGTGTTCGTTGGCGCGGATGACACCCAGTTTTCTTCCACAATTTAGTTTTGATATAAAATAACAACGTAGTAAATTTTTTGCCTGTAGCTTAAAGAGAAGCTTTTTTTATAGAGTTAAAATTTCGGGGTTATATGGGAGGTGGGCGTGTTCGTGGATGAATGACGACCATTTTTCTAACACGTCTTATTTTTTTACATATAATAAAAAAATATCTAATTTTATTTTTTAGCTTCGACGAAGCCTATTTATATTGTTTTAAATTTTTTGGTTGTATGGGAGGTGGGCGTGTTCGTGGGTGAATGACGACCATTTTTCGAACACGCCTTAGTTTTGTTATAAAATTAATAAATACCTAATTTTATTAATGTAGCTTCGACACAAGCCTCTATATCAGAGGTGCACATAAGAGCTTCGGGGAGCCCTCGGCTTTCAAAGACAAGGCGTGTGTGCGAAGCTGCCGAACTTCTTCGACGATAGCATTGAATCAGTTTGCGTTTGATCTTCACGGAGTAAGTATCTTATGCGCAAGTTGTTATGTTGAATTTTTGTCTTGTACACACATACTTAGACAAAAATGTTGCGTATGTGTTGGAAGCTCTGCCAACGCTGTGCATCACTGCTCTAATCGGTGGTTAAGCGCACAAAAGTGATAAGTGAAAAATTTTAAATGTTCAGAAACGTCAATTTTTTTTTTAAATTTCAATACATTTCAGTACAAAACACTAATATCAATTGTGTGCTGAGCGAAATTCATTCGTTATGCATTTGCAACAAATTTACACAAGGTACATATTATATTGAAGACTTGGAAAATGCAGTTAACCTATTTTTGTCAAAAGGTCACTTATCACTTTAGTGAGCTTAACCATCGATCTAGTTTTCAATTTTAGGGTTGCATGGGAGGTGAGCGTGTTAGTAATTTGTGTTGTAATTTTAGTGTTGTATTTGTTTTTTTTTTAATATAATGTTGTAAAGGCTGATCGAAGCGGCACCCCTTAAATCAGGGGTCTTGGGACAAGTGCCCACCTCATTTACGTTTACAACCAAAGATAACTGTGCTGTATTCTAGCTAGTCTTCTCTCTGACCTGGCTGAATCAGAGAGAAATACTGGCCTTACCATAGTATTGGGGCTCGCCATGGTGGACATTTTCTTAACCGTTTTTACCTCATAGTCATAGTCCTGCGCTGCTTCGGCAGCAAAGGAGGCGCAAGAAATGGTATGAATACAATGATAACAAGGAAGAGAGTATAACTGTAGTGCTAGGTGAAAGCAAACCTGATGAACTGATTGCCTCCAGTCAGGAGACAAGCGTGGAGAGTGCATTGAGTACCAGCAATAGTACAGCTGTACTTCCTTGTCAACGATGCACCTACAAATCTCCCGGGGTCAGCGGTAGTGGCTCCAGAAAAAAGCCTTAACCGGAGCGGTCATGAAGTCCTCTTTGAAGAAGGCTCTACTCGGTCTTGACCAGATTGCCAAGAACGCGGAGGCTGGTACCGTTCATACCCGCGACGAGGAAGACAAAATGAGTCTCCAAGCTGTGGTCGCAAGTAATCAAGTCTTAGGCAACAGGAACTAAATCTGCCGTCAGAGCTGCCTCAACCGCAGTCGCTCTCAGGACGAGGTTGTAAGCGTGACGAAGCGACAAAGATAGGCGGTAAGTCGACTGCAGTCGAGGATTCAACAATCATCCATTGCGCATACAGCAAAGTGACAAGGGACCACCTGCAGATTGAGCACCTTCTCAACAACAAGGGTGGTTCTCTCCACGCGGTCCGTGGAGACAGTGAGTGGATTCAGTTCAACAAAGAATTGCTGAGTGAATGCGTCTCTAAGGTACGTGACGCATGAGATGCCTTAAGTCTTAAGCTTAAGTCTTTAGGTTATTTTAATCTGGAGAGTGAACGTCTGACAGAAATTCTCCAACTTCACAACCCCAACATCCCCATGCACGACTGGGTGGTCATCAAGAAAGAGAACCCTCAGAAGAACAGCATGACCTTCCTGTTGTTCATCAGTGAGGAGTGTCTGGGTGCACTTGAGCTGGTGGACAACTGTTTTAAGATTGGCATACGGCGTACCAAACTGAAAATTTTCAAGGGATACACCGCAGATGAGGGCCCATGTGTTGATGAGATTCTCGATACGTTGAGCCTTGAATAGCCTGCGCAAACATCAACCCAACAACCATCTACATATGCTTAAAGTTGTAAGATGGCATCATCATAGGTATCATCCAGGACAGGTATTCGACCCTTATGGGGTTCCGTAACAACTTGTTTAGTATTTTCTAAAAAAGAAATTCGGGTAAACCTAGAACTTATATTGTAGCAAAAATGCACATTAATTTATTCTACTTCCTAACCTTAGCTCCCGACCTAACAGTTGTCAAGTTGGATGGGCCAAGGTTCAATCTCCGCCTAGCCATTGTGTATATAGCACACTTTAATGACGCTCCGCCTGATGAAGTCAAACCTCTAGTTGACCATGGTTAAAATTTCAAAAAACACACTTCTGATGGGCTGTGACGTGAATGCAAGACACACTCAAACTACAGAATCGGCTGGACTTAAAAAAAATCTTATCCAAAGAACCAATGTAATTGTCATCATTTATTCACAGGTAGCAAGAATAAAGTTTCTTCTTTTTGAACCTTTGAGTTGAAAAAAAAAAACTGAAATGAAAACAAGAAATCAAATCGATTAAACAAATAATATTTCTGATCGATGTACTAAATGATAATAAGAATTTGAAGGAATAAATTTTGACTCTCTTAAACAAAACAAAAGTTTTGGTCAAAACAAAAGTTAAACAATAAATGTTAAACATTCAGCTTTTCTCACCCATCAAACACTCGTCCAACTTATCAGAGCAACGCCTCTATTGAACCCAACCACCCACAAATCTAAAACTAATTCACTTCATTGAGGCGCAAACATTGATTAAGTGCGTGTAAATATTGCTGTGGGTCACACAAACCAAGGGTGTTCACAGTCTTAAGTAATTTACTACAAAACACTTGCAACACAGAGATTCTATCTCTTGTAAAAAAGGAAAGAAAGGGGGCTCAAAAGTTATTCTCGAAGCAAGCGATACTATTTTATATTTGCAGCTTAGTACCATGGCCAACTCCGTGTAGCTCTTCGCATTCCTAGGTGATTGTCTTTTAATATTTTGTTTTTGTTGCTATTGCAGTTTATTAAACATTGACTGTTGTATGTAATTTGCTTTAAATTGATTTTTTTTTTTTTGCTGTTTGTTAAGCACAAATAAAAATGATTTTCCTTTTAATGCCTGAAGTCTAGCGGACTGAAGACAGTGCATTATAGTCTCTGCAGCAGCTGGGCTAAGAAAAAATGTACTCTCAAAGTAAATTTAGCTGCCCCCCATCAATTCGATGAAATAGTTTAGTTTTGGTGTGTTTCTTGAGGGTTTGATAGATTTTTTTATTGCGGTGCATTTATCTGCCTAAAATGTTGTGCACAGTATAAATAACAGTATCGATCTTTGGTGGACAGCTGCGGTTTAGGTTTTTCTTCATTTTCAGGTCATGCAATTTTTATACTTGATAAGAAATGTGTTTTAGAGGGTTGCTTGATGTCAGCTTGTGTGGGTGTAAATTCGGCATTAGTGTGGGGGCAGCAGTTGAAAGTAAACGAATTTTCTTCGAAGAGTTCTTTGTTGTTTTCACATCATTGCTTATAAAGATGAGCAGCAAAAAATCATTTTCTTACTTTTAAATTTAAAAATTTTAAATTTTCGTTTTTGATTTAAAAACAATTTTTCTTACTTTTAAATTTTAGACTTACATTATTTGAAAAATACTGAATATTTCAAGATTTTATCAGAGCAGAATAAAAAAAAAAAAATGTAAAAATTTGTTTTTATTCTTTCTTAATTTTTTTTATTTCTTTCAATTTTTCTAAATAAAAAAGGTACAAAATTTATTTTTCTCTACTCCATAAATTTTTTTTTTCAATAACTTCAAACTTTTTGAATTCATTTATGCCAATTTTTTTTAATCATCACATTAAAGATATCGCATTATCACTGAAGTTAATGCAAAAGAACAATTTTGCTTATATATGAAAATTCTATCTTCCACTTTCTACCCACCAAAAAAATGACCACATCCTATATTTAAATCAGGTGTGCTACAAAACTAAACCGAAAATTCAAGCAAGATTCTGGCAAGAAGCATGCAAATATCTGCCCAACAAAAACAACAACAAGAAAATATCAGCTGAGGTGAACCGCAACAATTATCGCAACATTAACACATTTAATTGTTGCTGCTCGGTTGTATCTAGTTTTTGTTGTTATTTCTGTAACAGTAGCATTAGTATTGCATGTGATACACAAGCACAACCACACACCATCACAAATGCACACAACCTTGCACAGCAACACATATTTACTACCACAAACAAGAGCTTAAACTCAAATGTTGCAATGTTGCAATGCTTACAGCAACCAACAACAATACACACTACAATTAATTCCATCTAAAATAATAACGAAATAAAAACATTTTGAATAAAATGCAAATATTTTGTAACAAATGCCAGGATAACAAAGCTACCGGATAAGAGAAATAATACACAAGTATATAAATATAAGAAGAAAAAAAAAACAATTTAGCACACACACACACACTCTCGCACTCAATAGCAGAGCCCCTAAAAACCTCTATACAAAAATATTTGCAATAAAAACAAAATGAAATAAAATAGTACGATAGAGTTTAAAATAAAATCAAAAATTAAAAAACATAAAACATAGAACAATAGTTTTCCAAGATTTATAGCTTTTTGCAAACAAACATAGGCACACAAGTGCACACATTGACACAATCAAACATACATATGTACGTATAGAAGAATTCTGGGGTTTTTTAGCTGCTACATATTCATGCAGTTTTGTATGCTGCATTGTATGCGTGTGTGTGTGTGTGAGTGTGTGTGTGAGTGTGTATGTGTGTGTGTGTGTGTGTGTGTGTGTGTGTGTGTGTGTGTGTGTGTGTTGCGAAGGTGTAGCAAAAATTATAAGCAAAGATTGTGTCACTGTATGCGTGTGTGTATGCCGGTTTGTGTATCTGCGAGTGTGTCTGTATGGTTTTAAGCTCATTTCTCATGCATATGCAAATTGCATTGTTGACCTAGATTTGCGGTTGTGTTAGTGAATGCGTTTTATTTTAATTTTATTTTAATTTTTTTTTTTTGTTTTTGCCTGTGACATTGCAATTGTTATTATTTTAAAACAATTGCCAAACTGCACTCATTTTCGTTAGTTTTTTTATGCATTTTTTTTTATTGGTCATGCATTTAATTTAGCGATAAACTGTTTTCATTTATTATTAGAATTAAAGCTGAAATTGCAAAAATGCAATCAACAGCTTTGAAATGTCAAAAACGTTGCATATCTGAAGGCATTAAACCAATTTGTTTTTATAATAGTTGGTGCTATGATTGTATTTTTTAATTTATATTGTGATGCACACATACAGACACAAAACAAAGAAAAATAAATTTTCTTTGAGTGCCCCCGTCATGACATAAAAATCGTGCTTGATGAGTTCAACGCCCAGATGGGCAAAGACCACATATTTGGTCCAACAGTCGGAAATCCCCAAATAAAAAACACGCAATCAAACTGATCTCGCACACAAGATCCTTACACATCTGTGCGAAACTACGAATGCTCGCAATCCTGCTCAAAGAAAGCTAGACGTCAACAAGCTGCAATCACAATGGTCCGCCGAAACCTTTGCTACTCGACTCTCGGTTGAAACGCCTTCTACTATGGAGCGATACGGAGAAAATAAGAGGAATAGGAGAAAATGGGAATCTTGTGACAGATATCTAGAGTATGGAGTACAGATGATCTCCTGGAAAATCCAATGATGGATGAAAATGTTGAAGTTCCTCTGCCCAACGATAACGAGGTTTTAATAAATAGAGCTCGGCTTAAAAAACAACAGCTGTTTAAAAACGTGGTTAAAATAAACAAATGCATTCTCTAGCTTCTATGCACAATAGAGTGTATCGACTTGTATGGGAAAAATCTTACCCCCAAATCCGGTACCAAAATTAAATAATACATTAACAATTTTTTGCATTGGTGTTCTTTTTTAACCAATTTTGGCGTCTCCCAAATTGCATTTTTATGCAGTTTTTATTAGCATTTGTACTGGAGACCCATTTATTTAAATTGAAAATCAAGCTTATCAATCAATTTCTTTCATATAAAAACACTGGACTGCAAATTTTCATCCCTGTTGACAAATGCTCTGACGAGATAAAACAGTTGTTTTTTAAGTGAATCTACTTGTTATGTAATATTTGATATGTTTTTATTTTTTGTATGAAAGTATTTTTAAACTTTGTTTGCTTAAGCAAAACACGTGGTGACCGTGGTGACCACACACACGTGGTGACCGTGGCATGCAGGTTAAGTGTGTGGCCTGGCATGCTCGGAGCCCGGGTTCGATCCCCAGCCGCGGCGAAAAGTTTTTTTCAATAAAAAATTTTTCTGATCGGTCACCACCTCTCTGCAGACAATGGCAAACCTCAGAGAGTAAACAATGCCATGTAAAGCTTCTTGAGAACATAAACTTTAGCCGTTCGGAGTCGGCATAAAACATGTAGGTCCAGTTCTCGGTCAATTGTGTGCAAACATTTAATAACACACACAACACAATTGATCATAAGAAGCTCGGTCAAAGTCCTTTCAAGGGCTGAAATGGCCAATTTGTTTTTGTGTTTTTTTGTTTTGTTGCTTAAGCAAAAGTAACGTATTTTTTTTAAACTACTACAGTTAACCAAATAAGAACAACAATTTTAGTCTTATAAAAGACTAAGAATCGCTTTTTGTTTCGAATTTCGGCCTTTTTGAACGACCCTCCAACATAGAAAATATATAGAGCAACAACAGCAGCACAGTGAAAATCAGGACCTTCCCCTTCGTTCGATACCATACGAGGTTTCAAGTCAGGTAGGTCCATATCGTGCAACTTTTTTAAACTTGTAATGAAGAAAATAATTCGACCTGCTGCGACACAATTTTTTGTAAAAAAATTATGCTGCTGGCGTTACACTTGCTTTAAGGTTGTTAAGGACTTCGTTTACAAGCACGCAAAGAAATTTTTCGTTTACCGCAACTGAAAAATTCACCAACTCTACTTCGGTTGCCAACTGTATTTGCCGCAAACGAATATTCAGTTGTCATGAACTTAAAAAAATATTCTTACTTGAAACAAAAACATCGAAGTTAATGAAATTTTATCATTGTTTTGGAAGTTCAAGTTAAGCCGAGTGTGTTGATGTTCGAGTCTAGGAACTCGATTGATCTGGGTTCAATTGCCAACAAGAACACCATTTTTCTTTAATTAATGTTTTTTAGTTTAAAGTTATTTTGATGGGTTTTTCTTTTTTACCAAGCAGTGAATGAAACAGAATTAGAATTTCAATAATTAAATTAAAATTTATTGATACTTACACAGCCAGGATTCGAACCCACGTCTTCCGCATGACAGTCAAACACGCTTCCATTGAGCTATTGTGAGATATAGTATAGAATTAAGTTTTTTGACTACAAATTTGTATGTCATAAGAAATGGATCTTGTTTTCTACAAATGAAGTTTTCAGTTGAACAAAACAAATTTTTCGGTTGCCGCATTTAAAAACAACTTACGTTAATGGCAAACAAAATTAATTTCTTGCAACTAAAAAACGCGCTTCCCGCAACTGACTGTTATTATGACAACTGTGCAAACGTTTCCAAAAAATTATGTTAAGCACGACAAACGAAGTTCGTTTGCAGCAAACTGGTGATAAAAGTTTTTTTTCTATGCGTGTAGTATTCAGAGTGAACACCTCCATTGATATCAACATTAAACGAAGATGAGATTAAACGAAAGATAAATCATGCCAACAGGTTTAATTTTGGTCTCAGTAGCAATTGAGAAGCAGAGCCCTCTCTCGACTAACAAAACTCACGCTCTTTAAGTAATTATCATGCGCCCGTTCTACTATACGCATCACAAACTGAGACTTGAGCAGCACTGCTGAAAGGATTTAGTGAGCATTCGAGATGAAAATCCTTGCAAGATCTATAACCCAATCGGCGTAAATATCGAGTACCGCATACTATAGAATAGCCAAGCGCATATAAATTGAACGTATTCGAGGGCTAGAGAATTAATGAAGCTCCAGCGAAAAAATTATTCGATTCGGTACCCAGCGTCGTTTAACGCAGACGAAGAAGACTGCATCTCCGTTGGAAAGAACAAGTTTTGAAGAACCTGAAGATGCTTTTAGCTGTCGCCAGCAAGTGCACGACAAAAAGCTGGTGCAAATTCAAAGACGAGGCCAAAACCGCCCAACAGTTGTAAGCGATAGGTAAGTAACTATGAATATTCACGTATTTTTATAAGACTCATATTTCGCTTTCAGATCAGTTTCTATAAAGACATATAGGAACAGGAAGGTAAACACGGTCACTGTAGACTCAAATATGAGTACTTTATGAGGATTTGTTTAATATCTAAAGTTCAAAATCAGTCTTAAAAGACTCTTTGTCATAGAATTTGTTTAATATCTAAAGTTCAAAATCAGTCTTAAAAGACTCTGAAATATGGCTCTGTAAGTGCATATGACAAAACTAAAAAACTCATAACCCATGTTTTGATCAAATTTGAAAAATAAAAATTTCGCCAAAAAACATTTTTTAAAACTTTGAAAATAAATAAAACAAAAATGTATTGAATGCGGAACTTTCGACGGTGACGGGTGTTGCATTTGAATGGTATTAAACATCAATTTGTTAGCATGCATAAAATTATTTAGTTTTTGCAGTCATCATAAATGACTTTTAAGATTGTCTATTATTTTTGTTACAGTAACTGTGATGGGTGTTACGAGTACTCATTTAAAAATCCAACTTCACTCTGACTGTTTGTGAAATTCAGCCAAACTACAATTAATAAAAACAAAAACTATTTACGATGAATTATATAAGGTTTGACCATTAAAATATTTAGAAAGTCGTTTCAGAAAGCTTTTATTAATAGTTTAATGTGTGACGTGTGTTACACATGTAGTAACACGGATGTTAAGAGATAAACAACTATATTTTAAAGAAGTCGAGTTGCATTACTAAAAACAAAAATTTGTTCATGGTGGTTTAAATGTTAATTCCAGAGCTACAGTATATTATATTTACACAAAAAAAAATAAAATTGCGTTATTGTTATAGTCGAAAATACAATGCATTTCAATAGAATAGAATTTAAAATTTTTCGTCTATAAACAAGAACTTCCTTTATTATATTGATGTCTGCGCTGAAAACGTCTACGGAGATAGCTGTCAGGTTAATGGTGGGTGTATGGTATGAACGAACAACATAATAAGGACTAAATCTTTGACAGAAATAATTGCGTTAAATCCAATATATTAAAAAAAAATATTTTTGTTATTTAATAATTAAATAAATTAAAACATCTGAATTGCGTTCAATGCAATATTTAATAAAAGATTTTTATCTTGGTAAAGATTCTACAAATACATCACATCGTGAAAGCCTTTATAATATTTAAAAAAATTATAACCATATTTCAAGCAAATTAGCTTTATTTAAAAATTTAATTAAATTGGCTTTTGGGATAAAATATATTTTCATCCTCAACTACAAAAAAAAAACAAGTTTAATAAAAACTATGAATAAGTTTTTGCTCAAAATGAGATGCATTCGTAAATGGAATGCTTGAACTCATAACTGAGGTTTCATTTGTAAAGTTATTGTAAATTAAATACAGGGAGAACTCGATATAAAAACTTTGAATGGCCACCAAAAAGTACAGTATTATAAAGCCGCATGGAAGCTATTTTTAAAATTTTCATTTTAAAACGAAAATTTTCATTTATTACACTGTGCGACAATTTAAGGCCCAATTGGAATAACCTCAAATAACGCAATGGTTTCTAATATTTCATGGTCTATATATTATGCCCTCATACTCAGTTTTATCGGATTAGGTCAAATAAGAGAGAAATTCAAGGTCAAATTTCACCTTTAAGTCACAAAGTTTTTCTTATAACTCTTGAACTAAATTCAAATCCTGTGTATTAACTGTATCTAAATATTTGCAATGGATAGTTCTTTACATTTTGAGATAATTTTTTGCTCAAAAGGTTACGTAAGGGGGTTAATTTTTTCTTCGAATAAAGGGCTTTTTAAAAATAAAAAGAAATTTTCAACAGTTCAGTTACTTTGTATTTGTCTTCAAAAATAATCAGATTTTGCTGAATTTTTACATACACCTTAAGTAAAATAAAGTAACCCACCTCTGAAAAGATCACAACAGTTACATGTGCGCATCCAAAGATATTCGGGTTCAAAGATTACCAAACATGGTAACTTCGTTAATGTAATCCATAGAGTAAAATCATTCAGATGAAAATTATAGAGCCAACAATTTTCTTCAAAACTGTTCTTAACATCTTTACCGAAAGAGTTACCGTTTTAAAGATATGAGCGTAAATATACAATTTCAACATATATGAAAAATTAAAACGGTAAAAATAAAAATTATTTTTATTTCTATTTCTTCCCAAGATCAAAATTTTTCATACATGTTGTAATTACATATTTACGCGTATATCTTTAAAACGGTAACTCTTTCGGTAAAGATGTTAAGAACAGTTTTGAAGGAAATTGTTGGATCTATAATTTTTACCTGAATGATTTTACTCTAGGGATTACATTAACGAAGTTACCATGTTTGGTAATCTTTGAATCCGAATATCTTTGGATGCGCACATGTAACTGTTGTGATCTTTTCAGAGGTGGGTTAACTTTATTTTACTTAAGGTGTATGTAAAAATTCAGCAAAATCTGATTATTTTTGAAGACAAATACAAAGTAACTGAACTATCGAAAATTTTTTTTTATTTTAAAAAAGCCCTGTTTTTGAAGAAAAAATTAACCCCCTTACGTAACCTTTTGAGCAAAAATGGTCTCAAAATGTTAAGAACCATCCATTGTTAATATTTAGATACAGTTACTACACAGGATTTGAATTTAGTTTAGGAGTTATAAGAACAAATTTGTGACTTAAAGGTGAAATTTGACCTTGAATTTCTCTCTTATTTTACCTAATCCTATAAAACTGATTATGAGGGCATAATATATAGACCATGCACCACTAGAAACCATTGAGATATTTGAAGTTATTTTTTCGTGTCGCACTGTGTTATCAAACGAACGTTTATAATTTTAAAATGTTTATTATCGAAAATCAAACGAACATTTTAGAAGCTCATTTTAAAATTTCCGTTTTTAAAATGAAAATAAACGTTAGAGGTATATAATATGGATTCTGCTTAGGCTTGTGCGTAGGGTTTGGGTCCCAACGACATTATAACTTCCCAAAAACTTCGCTTATCACTACTACTTTCGCTGATACTGTGCCATTAACACTACCGCGTTGTAATTCCACTTTTACGACTTTAGATTTTTTCATTATAACAGCTATATGTATTGGATAGACATACATTAATTCATTATATCAGATAGAAACTTGTTAATGAAAGCAGTTTCATATTGTTGTAAGAATTAGGAAGAATTAGAAAAATTTGGCTAAAAGTAACTTTAGTTTAAATAAAATTTATCGACTTTTTCAATTTCCTTTAGATACAAATTTAGTTCTAAAGAAATATTCTTATGAAGCTCTGTGTTTCTTGAGTTATTTTGATCAATTTGCGTGAAATTTTCTCACCAAATTTTATTTTAAAACACCTGTAAAATGATAATGACTACTTCGAGCCAATTCTTAGATATTGTTCGATTTTCACGAATACTCACGCATAAACAAATTTCCATAAAACCACACAATGAGGATTCCGTGCGAGATTAGGGGTTAAATGAAAAACTAAAATAGTTAATTTTTTAAAATGTTGCTTTGCAGGAACTGACACGAAACAGAGCTTTCCGAAGAATAATACAGAAAAACACAACCCTCTCTCCACTTCCTCTTTTCCAGTTTGTCATTATGATGCGTCACTAGTAGTGACCTCATTACGCATGTGTGCTTGTGCCTGTGGTTTTGGGCTTATAGCGGTGTGTGCTGTGGTGTGGAGAGGTGCGGTTTCATTAATATTTGTTTGTGCACATTAGCAAAGGTGAACATGTCACAGTGACAAAGAAGGCAGGATTATCCTTAAGAATTATTAATTATTATGCTTGTTTACAAATTATGAAAATGAGAAACTGAGACAGAATAATGGAAATAGAGAGGTGAGAATTCCACTGCAGAATAGAAAGTGATAACATAAATATAACAACAAAAAAAAAAAAAAGAAACGAAAGATAAAATTTTGATAATAAAAAAAAACCAACATTTCAAAATAATAATATTAAATATAGAAAAGATTATTGAACAAATGAGGTCAGTATTCTTAATTATTTATTAACAATACTTTTTATTATTTTTAAAAATAATTTTGTGAGTACATTACAAACTTTTCTTTGACTCAAATTTTTAACACATTATTCATCAATTAAATTTTTTAACACACCCATTAACGAGCAGTCTAAACATTCCTAGAGTTCTATTATAGTTTGTTTAAAGAACTAGTAGTACTAGCGCCTAAAAGCCTACAACAAACTGTTCAATAATATATGATTGTTTTCGCTAGCAATCAAATGATTTCACTTCACAGCCATGCTGAAGCTCTTTTGGCCGAGAATTGTTGAACTTTTTTACATAGTCAGCCCAACACTTATGTACGTAACTTTCAGCAAGTGTTAGCTTAACACTTGTCTGTCCTGCACACGGTATGATTATAAAAATAAACAAACTCAAATGTAAAGGGCTTCAAATATGGCTCAATGTGCTAGACATCAGAAGATATGGCATGTTTATTGTTGAAAACAAAAAAGCAGGGGAAAAAATACCAAAAATATGTTAACATTACATACCTCATTGTGTGGTGTGAAAAAATTGCATATTTCGAATGCGTCTGAAGAATACAACTGTTACATACGTCAACAAAATTACACGCACTTCATTCGATTTTTTGATATAAACAAATAAACACAGATAACTTTTTCAAACAACAGCGGAAGAGGTGTTGAAATGTGTCTGATAGCAATTGTAAACATGGGATCCAATGTTGCTAGAGTCATATCAGCAACATTGCTGCAAGTCAGAATTTGAAACATTAAATATTATCAGCATTTTATGTTCCACATTTGAACAATTCCAGCAAGCAATGTTAAATAGTTTTGGGGAGCTGATGCGCCATATTCCAGTCGGTCGGCACCGCATCGTTGCCTCCTCGTGCTCTTGAAGAGACATTGACCTTGATTAGATTTTCGGTATTGTTGCTAAGCTTTTGCTGTTCTATAGCATTGCATGTGTTTTCATTACAGCTGCAGCTAAATGCAAAGCTTTTGTTGCTCAGCTGAGGTAAATCAGATTTTATAGAATTTTTAAGGACTCATTCCTCTTAGTTCATATGAATAAGGATAATAAAATTAAATGGTGAATTTAAACTTAAAAAAATTAACTTCCAGTCAAGTCAAGTCAAGTCAAGTCAAGTCAAGTCAAGTCAAGTCAAGTCAAGTCAAGTCAAGTCAAGTCAAGTCAAGTCAAGTCAAGTCAAGTCAAGTCAAGTCAAGTCAAGTCAAGTCAAGTCAAGTCAAGTCAAGTCAAGTCAAGTCAAGTCAAGTCAAGTCAAGTCAAGTCAAGTCAAGTCAAGTCAAGTCAAGTCAAGTCAAGTCAAGTCAAGTCAAGTCAAGTCAAGTCAAGTCAAGTCAAGTCAAGTCAAGTCAAGTCAAGTCAAGTCAAGTCAAGTCAAGTCAAGTCAAGTCAAGTCAAGTCAAGTCAAGTCAAGTCAAGTCAAGTCAAGTCAAGTCAAGTCAAGTCAAGTCAAGTCAAGTCAAGTCAAGTCAAGTCAAGTCAAGTCAAGTCAAGTCAAGTCAAGTCAAGTCAAGTCAAGTCAAGTCAAGTCAAGTCAAGTCAAGTCAAGTCAAGTCAAGTCAAGTCAAGTCAAGTCAAGTCAAGTCAAGTCAAGTCAAGTCAAGTCAAGTCAAGTCAAGTCAAGTCAAGTCAAGTCAAGTCAAGTCAAGTCAATCTCTGAATGGATAAATATATCGCACACTAAATACAAAACAGTCACAACTCAACAAAAAAAAAGTTTTTAGGAGCGAAAATTAAAACTCTTTGGTTGAAACTGCAGAAGAAAAGCAATTTTTATTTAAACAGACTTTTGTGAGTTTATTTATAACAAAAAGTCGTTATGAAAAAATTTTTATTTGTGAGTGTTTTTTATTTAATTTGCGATATGTTTAACTAAGTCCTCTACTTTTTTAGTTAATCTCGTTCAAACAAATAACTTTTTGGAAATATTCTAGGGTTCGAGACCTTTACTTACCTGAATATCTTTATCATAGAGATAAAGACGCAAACTTTTTCAAAATTTAGTTTAAAAATTGTAAGCATCATATCCTGTCCAACTTCCATTGAACAAATGTTGCCAACACCTCGTTAGAAGGTTTCAAGAACTCACTCATACAATTCCAGTGCTGGAAAGAGAGCCACATTTAGTGCGCTCTCTCAAACCAAAATGTTCGTTATCTCATTTGTTGCATGTTGCGTGTTCGAACACGATGTTGCTAGACGATTTTGTGCCGACTACCTACGCGCCGTAAAATTCTCAACGTTTATGCAGCAACATTGATTGATGCACAGTCAAACATACCAAAATAAAACAAGCGATTAAAAAAAAAAATTAAATTGCAGCAACGCGTTGCAAGCAGCAGCAACAACATACAAGTTGTTGCTATTCCCTCTGTTGTTGTTGTTATAGCTTTCGTCCTTTTTTTTCGTGCGCTGGTTCGTTGCCTCAATTTATCCCTTCGTGCGTTCCAGCATTTTTCAGCAGTTTGCTTGTGTGTGTAACGTTGTTTCATTTGATCGCTGTTGGTTCGTTTGTTTGTTGTTCGCTGGCTCGCATGGCTCGCATGGGCTGGCTGGTATCGGTCTCTCGCAGCAACGAACACAACAAACAGTTTCTGACTGCAAGTCGTTGAAAGTGGTTGTGTTTTACGTGCGAGCTGCGTCAGTTTATACGAAATTGAGATAAACGTGAAAAAAACTCAAAACAACGCAAACGATTTGTGAATGAAAATTAATTGTTTATTAATTTGGATTAAAAAAAAAAAATTTGTGCTGAAAAAATATTTCACAAAAATACGCAAAGAAAAGTATACAAATAATGCATTTGCTGTGCAACATAAAAAATTGCAAACGGTTTTTGTTTTAAGCATGAAGAATTCTTTTGATTTTATATGTTTATTGCTCTACATTCGGCTTATCTCAAAATTTTTGTTGTCATAAATAAAATACAAAAAAAAAAAAAAAAATTAAACAAATAAATTGGCTGAAAGAAGCGCGTTAGAGTTTGTTCTAAACACAGCTCAAGTGTCGCGAGAGTGCAAAAAGTTCAAGAAAAAAATTTCAAAATAAAAATAAAAACAAAAAGATTAAAACTCGGATTAACACACAAGCAAAAAAAAAAAAACAAATTAAACGGATGCACACGCGCCAGCAAAAAGTATCTGCAAGTTTTAAATTGCAACGGACGGCAACTAATACGGATTAACAAAAAAGTGAGTACCAAGCCAAACAGTTTTTGGAACTTGCACTCTTTCTGTTCATAAAATTTGGCATATTTTATAGTTTTTTATACTCTTCTATGGGCGTTGACAGCAGCGTGCATTTGTACAGCAGCTTCAATGCGGTGTTTGTGTGTGGGTGTTGCGGGCGTTTATAATTCAAGTGCAGTTACAGCTTTAGGGAAAGCAGAACAATTTAAATATTGTTTAAGTTTGTCGCTTAGATGTTTAAGCCTATTAAGCTTAATTTGGCTGCATGTTGTCTTAAAGTTGCCTTTTGAGTTTGAGCTTAAATTTGAGAGACTCACACATAGATACTTAGCTTCTTTTCGGCTTACTGCCCGGTCGCCTGCTGCTTGCTTGTTGTTGACCTTGTTTAATAATCTTTGCATATCAATTACTTGTCAACCATTTTCAAATGTACAAAAATATCCTGCAGCTGTATTAAGTCGACATGCACATACATTGCTAGCTGTCTGTGTATGTAGATGTGCATGTTTGTGCATCTTAATGTCTGCTCAAAAGCTACAACTACTCAAGAGTATTAATTTTTGATTTGATGCATTTCAATTTAAATTTAAGTTTGATATCTTTCAAATTTCAATTAAAATTTATCTCTCAGTAACGTTTATCGTCAATATACACCACGCACACATTCAAACACACACACACACACGTTCCTAACTACATAATTTTAATGCAGATATGTTTAATATTTAAATAAATGAATTTGTTGATTTGATGCCTTTTGATGTTAGCTACCAGATAATTATTTAGTTGTTTAATTGTAATTTATACACATTTTGATATCTTGCCAATTTAAAATGCATCTTATAAATTTATTTTCGGCAACTTCAAGATGACGATAATGATAATGCATACAAATAAGTTATGCATTAATTTTGTAGTTATCTAGCTGCGTTTGTGTTAAAGCTCTTTTGAATGTTTTTTTTTTATGTTTTTTCTAATTGAGTTCGTTCAAGACTTGACTTAATTTGTTGCTTGAAAATGCATAAATAAGTTGCTGGTTTTAATATTAATATCTGGAAAGCTTAGAGTTTTAACAAAATGTGCAGATGAGCTGGAGCGGTAAAAGTCGTAGGCAAAGCAACATACATAGTTGATAACTTATTTTTCAATGAGCTGCAGTGAATAGCACATATTATGCATAATTTAATTTGGGCAGAAAAAATTAACAAGCTTTGTGAATTTGATATTGTGATTGCATTCATGAATATATCTTGAAATGCAAAAAGAAAAGTTCTGCAAAGAAAGTTCTGTACCAGTTTGATTTATGAGTAGCAAATATTGTTTGTTATAATATAAAGAATTACAACTGGTGGATTATCAAACGGCTTCAAATCACTGACTGTGCTGAGTGCATAGCTTAATGAATTGAAGAATTGACTTACAAATTGCATTGAAGGTATAAATAATAACAAATGTTAAATGCTTGCGAATCAGCTGATATTTGTCACAGAATAAAATGAACTCGCCGGTGCAGCACTTGAAAGCAATTGCATTGAGCCTTCGTTGACTAATTTTGTTGAGCCTATTTTGTACTATTTGAACACAAATAATCGAGAACTGAATCTACTAGTTATAGTATATCCGTCTCTGAAAAGCTTTTATTTATATTCTCGAGCAGTTTTATATGCCACTGGAAACAAAACAATACCCGATCATCCTATTGTAATGCAAAACTGTAAGCGGCATATAAGAAGTGGTTGTTAGTTTGCTTTCATTATAAACGCAAACGTTAGATTTCATTCGTTTTTGCAGTAATATCTTGAGCAGTCAAGTGAATTGTGTTAAGTGAACTGAAATAAAGTGAAGTGAAGTAACGAAGTTCGAAAATGTTTTGCTAATGAACCCGAAGGCGGAAGAAATGCACATATCATTCTGGAAACGATATTTTTTATCATAATCGAATTACTAACGAAGCGATAATTTCAACATTAGCAAATCGCTTTCGAATAATTTTAACAATTTTTTTTTCGAAATGAAATTTTTTTTTTAATATATTCGTGTCTTACGTAAATTGATTATTACGATAAAAGATTATAAGATTATTATTGTTATAAAGAACAAAAAAAAAATATACACATGTTCATGATTCGTACCCACCTTCCCCGGATGTCAATTTTCTACGTTATTCACTAGCCTATTGCAGTTGTAATTTTATAGCTGTGGGGTCGAATCCCAGCTGAGGCAAAAGAATTAATTGTTTTTGGTGTTTTTTTCTCAAGTCATGAAAAAATCTGGCGGGATCACGAATTTTTAAAAAAACACAAAAATGTTGCATTGATTAATTGCAGCAATATAAAAACGTATTTTATTTTACAAGATTGCGGACTCGTTTCGAATTCGAATCGAATACTAGAATTCTAATTCAAGTTCTCGGTTTCTTTATTAATTCGAAACTAAACCGAGAACGCTATGTGGTTTATTGGGACTTTGTAGACGTGTGTTTGTGATCGTGTAACTTTTCAAGGATTTGCCTGATTAAGGTCACATTAGCATTATATATTTTTACTGTCAAGACAATGGTTCATAGCTATATTGGGATGCGATAAAGTGTGTGGTATGAAATCTTGACAAAACTTTGAAGAATTTTTGACAGTGTAAATGAAATTGGGAAGCAAAATAAAAAATTTTTGCAATCAATGTCATACGTTAGCTTCACAATCCACACGTGATTGGTGTATTCAAGTGTGTTTAAGTTTTTAAAATGTATTTAACAGACTAAGATAGTCGTAAACAACTTTGCAAATTCTGCCAAATTAATCCAAACAAGTAAATGATAAACGAATTTAAATGAATACGTAAAACATATTGAATTTAATTTTAAGAAGTCGAATAAATATAAAAATAATCAACTTTTTGAAAGTGAAAAACCAGTTGAATGAAAAAAGGAAGCGGAAATATATGCAATTTAAGCAACATAAATCAAAAACTGTGGGTCGCACTGCAAAAGTGTGACCTTCACATTTAGCAAATCGCTAAATTCAGCCTTAAAGTATAAAATTGGACGGACCGTTCAAAAATAACTGCAAAACTTGGGCAACAAGAAATATGCTAAAAACTCATTCCTAATGTCAAGGAAAAGCAAGATAATTCAAGGTGATAATGAAAAGGTGAAATAGATCTTCATTTTTTAAAGCATTTTATTAAGAAATATCATGCATGTACAGTAAAATCTCTATCCGACTCACGTATAAAAATGAGTTAGGGTTTGATTTGATTTTGAAATCCATTATCTAGGTTTTCGATTATACGGAATACGCCTGGTTTTGTTTGATTCGCATAATCGGGATTCTACTGTTATGCAATTGTGTTTTGGCCAAAGAATTGGAGAATCATCCAAAATCAATATAATTAGAACTCACAAAGAAATGAAGAAAGTACCGTTTAAAATCAGATAAGCGAAGTACCTAATATGACTTTAAATTTTATTTGAAATTATTGTAAATATAATTTTAAATATATCAAAAATTTGTTTAACTTTCAATGAATTTAAATTTTTCTTAATGTCAAACTTTTGTTTAGATTTCACAACTCAAGTGACTAATAAAGTTATTTTATATTTACAGAACATGCCATATGCGCATAATTTCTATATGTGTCAACTGAACAGTCTATTTATTAACTAATTATTTAATATCAGAAACGCAAAACCAAGTGATTTTATCAAAATAAAAGGCAGAAGAGACATCAGATGGCACACTTCACGTACATAAAATTTACTTGTAAACCTGTTGTACTGACAGTGAGTACAAATATTGTTTATGATTTAACGTCAACATCAACATCATCAATCAACGTATATTATAAAATAATATACTTGAAGTTTCTTTCGTAAAAAAAAAAAAAATTAATATGACACAGATGTAATTCTTGTTAAAATTTTTTATACAAATCATTACAGTGAAAGTAAGCCATTTGGAAATATCGTTAACAATATTTTATTATCAAAATATATACCTAATATATAAATTTTTCATTAAAAATTATGTTCTATTTTCAATCTACTACAGTATTTGAAGTTTTTTATTGAAAATGTTAAATTAAGTTTTTATGTCTCATTCATAAATATTTTTAGCATATCATTTCCAAAATGCAATGTTTAGCTTGTTTGGTTTGAATGTTTAAATATCAAACGTATAATTTTTCTTTATTCAAATAAACTCAAAATTATCCGCATGACCATTTTTTGGTTCTCTTTCCTATACTTCAAACAGACCAACAATCTCTTCTGTCAAAAAGTTTTTATTCAAGGACTTTGACCAAATCAAATTTTTCACAACACCTACTGAAAATTACGGTACAATGTCTGTCTGGCCTTTGTAGTTTTGATGTTAAAAATTATTAGGTCAAAAATTCAAAGAGATTCTTAACTGTGTTCTAGACATATATAAAAGAAAATAAAATAATACAAAGTAAAACATGATTTTAAAATTTAAAAAAAAAAAACAACTTTATTAGCTAACATTCATTAGAAATTTTGTTATGCCAATATAAAAAATTTTATGTCAATAAGCAATAACAGCTAAATTATGATTTCTACCCAAATTCTTCGGTTTATTTATAGAAAGTCATTGACAGACAAAGCTTTTATGTTTTTTTTTTTTTTGTTTTTTTTGTTTTTTTTCAATAAATTTTTTAATCATCAATAATCACCAGAATATAATTATAATAAAATATAATATGTTATTTTCCCGCTTATGAAAAGTTAAACAACATCTTGCTTATCTAGTGGTTATTTTTTACTTCTTTAAAATTTTAAGTATATGTTGAAATTTTCTTTACTTTATTTGCACAATAGATTTTAGTGCAAAAAATAATATCAAATTGTTTTTGTTATAATTATAAGTAATTTCAGCTTAAAAATTTCATTAAAATTCTAACTGACGAGCGATCAAAAGGTTTAAAAATACTCATTATAAAATACACTTAGAATTTTATATTCTACTATTGCCTTTCCTACTCACTCATTCTGTTTATTTTATTAAAAAATAAAAAAAAAATTTCACATAAGACTTCTTCGACTGCAAAACCATGTAAAAGACCCTGAGAACAAGATTAACAAGGAAAGGCCACAGGTGACAGTCTCCGATTTGAATAAATTACGGATATATGATAGAGGACCGTGTGGTGACCGTGGCATGCAGGTTAAGTGTGTGGCTAAGCATGCTCGGAGCCCGAGTTCGATCCCCAGTCGCGGCAAAAGCTTTTTCAATAAAAAAATTTTTCTGATCCATCACCACCTCTCTGCAGACAATGGAAAACCTCAGAGAGTAAATAATGCCATGTAAAGCTTCTTGAGAACATGAACTTTAGACGTTCGGAGTTTGCAAACATTTAATAACATACAAAACACAATAGATCAAAAGAAGCTCGGTCAAAGTCCTTTCAAGGGCTGAAATTACCAATTTGTTCAATTTGTTTGATTTCAGAAATCAGCTCAAAGTTTGTTTTTTTTTGCATTAATTTTGCTATTTTCTAAATAAAAATTTAAAAATTTGGTATCAAATGAAAGCTTTTGCAAAACTACACATCAATTTTTAATAAGAAAATTTTGTTGTACTTGTGTTGTTGTAATTTGTTATAATATTTAGTCGATATGAAAGAAGTGTGTCGATGCAATTATTTCATATTCATTTATATAGGATTTAAGGCAATTTGTAAACTGGCCTTTTTTTTTTTGTTTTTTTTTTAAGTTTTTGACTATTATAAAATTTTTGTTTTCTTAAAATGCATTTATTTTCCTTATAGAAACAATTTTAATACATTTGAAGCATACAATATGAGTATCAAAAATTTTGGTTTTTTTATGGTCTGTCCTCATGTTTAAATATTTTGTGAAAAATGTTTTAAGTGTACTATAGTACCAAATATGCACAGTTTTACGATAAACCAAAGAATGTAATATAATTTCTCAAAAAACAAATTTTGATTTTTTTTTTTGCAAAAAATAGATAAAAATAATTGTTCTTATTAAAATTTTATAAAAAAAAACCATTAAGTTTAAATGAAGTTCACGTCTTTCAAAGTGCATTTTGGCTTAAATTCGTTTTTATATGTTTTTTTTTTTTAAAAAAACAAACATTATATTTTGGTGAGATATATAAAGAAGTATCACTCACTGATATTTTGTATTAATATTTCTTACAGCCCTATGCTGGCATCGTCGTCGCAATCAGTTGATACTGAAAAATTGTGATAATTTTGATCCGTCTCTATTGATTCGCATTCCGTTTGAACTGTCACAAGAAAAAAGCTTAAAAAATTGACCACGCAGTGGTGTAAAGTTTTTTTTCAATATGACGTTATTTTTTGACATCCAAATATAATTTAAATTAACAAAAATTGAAATAAAATCGAAACGCAGAGAAATTGTTGCTGACGGAATTGATTGTTTACAAAAATACTCGTATTAAAGATAATGATGTTGGGTATGCGTGTGGCAGCAGTTCCTAAAATAAACTCCAACACATTGACTTCGGCAATATAAAGGCTTTCTGACTGCTTGCATGGATCATTTCTGTCCATCAGATTGCTAAGAAGTCGTTTTTTCTCTCAACAGGTTCCTTGCTTTAAATAATTCCTCCTCTCCATGAGTAATCTTCCATCCTACATTTCAATAAAAGTGTGTTTATTTCTCATAAAATGTAATTCCTGCGAACTTCTTATGTATGTTGTGCTTGTGACCTGCTTAGCAACTCGACACTTTTACGATCTCAATGTATCAAAAGAGCTTTTTCAAATTGCTCAGAATAGGAATTTGTATCGATTGGGACTCTTGTATCAATTGATATTGAGGTGGCTTTTGTGATTTCGTTAGAATAGAGCTGTTAATTCAAAATTTTGAATTTAAAAAAATGCAGAACATGCAAAAGTAATTGGAAATGGGAAAAGAAAGCAATTTTTAATTGTTTTTTTAATACTTATACCCGAATGTCTTTGAATCGAATGACTTCTTTATTTTTGAAAATTTCTTCAGCCTGCGTTTTTCACATATTAAAATTTGCCAGAAATAAAATGGAACCATTAACTTTATAGCATTTAAAAAACTCATATATTTAACTTTCTCCAAAATATTTCTAATCCGGCTTTGATTTTTTATACCCTAAACCTGAAAGGTCAGGGTATATTAACTTTGTGCAAACGTTTGTAACGCATAGAACGAAGCGAGTCCGGTATAAAAAAGTATATATATTCTTGATCAGCGTTACCACATGAGTCGAGCTATCCATGTCCGTCCGTCCGTCCGTCCGTCCGTCCGTCCGTCTGTGTGTTGTCCGTATACACAGGATAAGAAGAAGGAGTTGAGATAATTGAATGAAACTTGGTACACATAGTCACATGGACCCAAGAATCTGCACTATTGAATATTTTTGGAATCCGCCCACGGACACGCCTACCTCCAATACAACGCAAAAATTGAAAACTGCATAACTCAGCTCATAATTAACTTACAACAATAAAATTTGGTATGTATGTGTTTTGTATCAACACAAAGATGCTTTTGAAAAATGGGTGTCATCCACTCACGGACACGCCCACCTCCCATACAACCCAAAAATTGAAAACGCAATAAATAAGCATCTGTTTAACCTACAGAGCTAAAATTTGACACATATATTTTTTATAACAAAACAAAGATGGTTTTGAAAAATGGACATCATCCGCCCACGGACACGCCTACCTCCCATACAACGCGAAAATTTAAAACTGCATAACTCAGCTCATATTTAGCCTACAACAATAAAATTTGATTTGTATGTGTTTTATACAAACACAAAGATGTCTTCGAAAAATGGACGTCATCCGATCACGGACACGCCCACCTCCCATACAACCCAAAAATTGAAAACGCAATAAATAAGCCTCTGTTTAACCTACAGAGCTTAAATTTGGCACGAATGTTTTTTATGACAAGACAAAGATGGTTTTGAAAAATGGACGTCATCCGCATACGGACACGCCTACCTCCCATACAACCCAAAAAGTTTAAAATTCAATAAATAAGGTTATGTTTGTCATAGAGAAATTAAATTTGGTATGTATGTATTTTATACCAAAACTAAGGTGTGTTCAAAAATTGGGAGTAATCCGTCCATGAACACGCCCACCTCCCATAGCGAAAGCACAATAAAGGCATTAACTGTGAGCTACAGGAATAAAACTTGGTATGTGTAAATTTTTCATCACCATTTAAATGCAATTAAAATATAGGCTTCATCCGCCCACGGAGACGCACATTTACAATAAAATTTTTTTTTTTTTGAACAGTGGGTTTGGGGTATTTCATAGTCGGCCTAGACCGACTTTCTTTACTTGTTTTTTTTTGGTTTTTTTTGTCTAAATAGAATTTTTTCGCGGTGCCATTCTGATAAAACGTAAGAAAAACTAAAAGCAAAGCGATGAATGACACAATAACCGATTTTAACGCAATCAAAGACGCAGGCGAAGCACTTTTATTTGTTAAAAATGGAATTCTCGAATTAATTGGAATTTTTATTTTTGTATTTTTTCATAAAAAGTGTTGTGTGTCCGCTTGTGAGAGCACGAAATGTAAATAAATATAGAGTCTACGTAGGTTTATTGAAAATTCTTCTTATCGAAGGTAATTTTGTTTAAAAAATGTAACGAAAAAATTGTGACAAGAAAATTTGTTCGGTTGTGAGAGGTTTCTGCAAGTAAAGGTGTCATTTTCATTGTATTATACTGAATTAAAAATTATAAATTATGAATCTATATAATTATTTATGACCGGAAATTAGAAACTCTTTGCAAAAATTTGAATATTTCATGCTAAAAATTCTATCTTCCTGAATACAACAAATCAAATGCTTTTTCTCGATATTAAAAATAGAACTAATTTTTAAAAATAAATTATTTTAAATTATTTTTACTTATTAAAATAAAAAAATGTTTCATGTAAATAGCATTAAAATGCTAACAATTTTTCTCATTGTATTGTTAATGGCCTAAGTAAGATAAAAAATACATAAAAAACATTTCGAAAATGCTTCAATTTTTATTTCGAAATTTATTCCTCTTATGTAGACATGGTATGAGAAAGATTTGGCATTGCTTTTTAAGCAACAACTATATAGAAATTAATGTTTAATAGAAGTAACTTTGTCATCAAGTGTCAAATTTAAGATTTGACATTACAATAAGTTTTTAGCGACAATTTTTGTAAATGTGCTTAAGAAGAAGATTGGGAAGAAATATAAGATGTTGGATGTGATAGTTGTAATTCGATGACAATGTACCATTATCTGTAATAAAATATCAACTAATTGCAAGCTAATTTTTGTTCATTATAGCCTGAAATTTATCCTTATTATAATAATAGTTTTATTTAGTACTGTGGTTGTTATTCAATTTTAATTTTTAAGCATTAGAGCTGGAGAAGGTGCATTAGAGGTCCTTAGCTTAATATGAAAACTGAAAGAAATGCGAGTTAAAAATATTTTTAACGCAAGTTACCGCATAATTTTTGGATTATTTTAAACACTTTGACTTAATACTGCTGTTTCTTGTATCTTGTATCTTGTTGTTTCTTGTAAAGATACTCTTATTGAAATCCTGCTGATTTTTTTAATGCCAGATGTAAAAAAATCTACCCACAAATTTAGCAAAAAACTTTAAAAGATATTTACTCTCAGAACATGTTGTCCCAAAATGGTAACGCGAGTTACTAACCTTAATGATTATTTCACTGCGTTAATATTATGGTACCACTGAATGTTTTAACCAATATCTAACATTCAAAAGTCATTATTTTCATAAAGAGTGCATCCGTTGTTGATAATCGAAATAAAACAAATTTAAAGCTCAATTTAACTCCATAAAACGTTCTGAATGTAACGCGAGTTATCATGGAATTACCCTAATGAATAAACTTTGAAATAAACTTTGAGTTGAATCATGGCGAAGATTGTAATTTTTGACTAACAACCAGTAAAATTAAGTTATCGTACAAACCGATTCTGTTTAAATGAACTTTTGATTTGTTATCGCTATTTTCTATCTTTTCCCTTGTCATGACTCACCTGGCATCGAACCAAAATCGTAAAAATTTAAAATTGTTTTTTGTTTCTGGAATTATTGCATGTGTTCTGAGTATCCGAAAATATTTTAAAGAAATTTGAAACTATTTGAAACAATTTTAATTTTGCATATTAAAAATTCAATGAACACAATAAATAATTTTCTCGATATTAAAAATATAACTCATTTTTAAAAATAAATTATTTTAAATTATTTTTATATAAATTACATTAAATTGCTAACAATTTCTCGCATTGTTATGTTATTAGCCTAAATTAGATAAAGAATACATTAAAAACATTACGAAAATGTTTCGATTTTTATATTGGAATTTATTCCCACTTATGATTTGGAAACAAGGTTTAAGTCCAATGTTGGCAAAGATTGTTATTTTTGAGTTACAACCAATATACTGAAGTTGTTGTAAAAACCGATTCTTTTTTAAAAATGTTTTGATTTTTCTGTCGCTATTTTCGACTTTTTCCTTGTCATGACTCAACTGACATCGACCCAAATTCGTAAAAATTTTCTTTTTCGACATTTTTGATTTTTCCTTGAAAATGTCGGATATGTTTTTAGTTTTTATATGTAATACTAATTTCTAGGCAGAATATTTTTTATCCGATGCTTAGATATATGTTAATTCTTAAAAGTATTTATGTATAAAGTTAATTTTTTATAAGAAAACTATCGGGTCTTACTCTATACTTTAAGTTAGAATTGACCACACACACAGAATTTCATTGTAATCGGTTGGGTGGTTTCAGATATTAGTGTATCAGCACAAAGTTACGCGTGCTTTTTAAAAAAAAGATAAAAACAGAAAAATTTAAAATTTCTTAAATTTTTAATTTTTGTTACTGCGTCAATTGTGTCCCTGCAGCAGCTTGACACAATTATGTTTAAAATAAGTTTGTGCAGTCATCAAGTTGAAGTATAGGCTTATTTTATCATCCTCAAATACTGCCGCCACTGCATTTTTAACCCAGAAAAACAGCTTAAATGCCGCGCTATTATTGTCATTATCTTCTACATTACAGAGATTGCTATAAAAATTTGAAAAGCAACACCTTTGTTTGCTGATTTTTTGAAAAAAGAAAAAAAAAAAACAAAAAGAAAAAATTATAATAAATAAAAAATTAAAAGGTTTTATTTGAGATCTTTTCTTCTTTATCGTTGCTTATTGTGTGTGTGTGTGTGTGTGTGCTTATATGATGTGTAGGTATATGAAACAAAACTTCATCTTAACAAGTAAAGCATTGTCAACACTTGAGTTAAGTTTATGTAAATTTACATAAAATATTAAAAAAACGCATAAGCAAAGCGGCTTTTGTTTGTTTTTGGGCCTGAAAAGTGGCAACGATGGCAGCGAGTAACGGCGACGAAGAACGAACGTTTATAAGTTCTTTTATGGCAGCAAAAGCAACAAGTGTAAAATACAGCAACAACAATCAAAAATACTTTTATAATATTTACCAAAAAAAAAAAGCAAAAAAAAACAAAAACAAATAACAGAAAAAAAAACAAAAACATTGCAACATTTGAGGCGCGGCTCATTATTTCTTCTGTTGTTTTTTCAGTTAAGCCCAAGCAACAAGAGGGGAAAAGCTGGCAGCGGGGTAA